>CM053028.1:269898126-270333734 GCA_028564925.1 Lithobates sylvaticus | reverse complement strand
CGCGGCGCGCTGGTGTGTCACTGTGTGAGTGTGAGTGTGTCCTTCTTCCTCCTCCCTATGTAGCGAGCATGACGTCACTACACACACTACTAGTATCTCTGCGGCTGCACGCTGTGAAGCTTTCCCTCCTCTCCAGACTCCAGCGGCCCGCAGGCGCCCAGATTCGGAACAGGTGCGGGGGGGGGGGGGGGTTCACTGCCGGCCCGAGCCCAGGGTGAGGTGTGTGTGGGGGTGCCATGGTAGTCCAGCTGTTGATCTTGTGTTTTTGTGATTGTGAATGATGGCACTTGTCTAGTGTGCAGTCATTCACAACACAATCTAGAAGCTAGTACTTGAATCCCTCTCCCTGGAACAGAAGGTAGGCAGGTCTGATAGACAACAATATATATGTATGTAGAGCTCCAAGTGTGAAATAGGATAATGAGAAATACCATTTAAAAGGGAATTTATTTGCTTCTATTTTAATTTTCTATCTGGCTATTCTCTAGGTCACATGATTATGCTGGTGGTCACATCCTGGCTCTAGTTGTGTACATGTTCAGACTCAGTTCAGTTCAGTAAAAATGTATTATTTATTCTCTGATTGTATCAGCCATCATTCCCAAACTGTAGTGGTTATAATATGGTAATTACTTAGCACCTATAGTGTTATTCTGAGGCTATTTTAATGAATTACTGTTTGAATGTAGCTATGGTCCTTCCATGGCTACCAAAGAAGTCAATTATTGGTGGTGTAGCAATGTAGTGGCAATCAATTCTTTGGCTATAGCCATGATAAATACATATGCCAGGTTGTAATTAGGGTCTCGTGTTTAACAATTTCTAGTTTAGATTAGCATCCCTTCTATCTAGAGGTGTTCCCTGCTCTAATGTCCATCGTTGCTCGCTGTGCCTAGTGATGTGCCTTGTGTTCATTGCCACCTTTGTGTCTAGCTTTGTGCCTGGTCGGAAATCACTCATGTGAGTTATTGTCACCAGTGGTGTCACTAGGGGTTCCGCATCTCTGGCGGGCTGTCTGAGCTGTCCCCGCTGGCTGCTGATGCTGTCTCACACAGCTGAACGGAGCAAAGCCGCCTTCCCCCTCCTCTCTGTTTACATTCTCACATTAGGAGGGACACCTGTTGAGTATGTCCTGTGATGTGAGGTGTGTACATTATGCAAAGTATAGATCTGCACTGAAGGAGAGGAGTCTGAACTGAGGGAGGGGGGTGCCTATACTGAGGTAGAGGGGTCTGTACTGATGAGAGGGGTCTGTACTGATGAGAGGGGTCTGTGCGGATGAGAGGGGTCTGTGCGGATGAGAGGGGTCTGTGCGGATGAGAGGGGTCTGTGCGGATGGAGAGGGGTCTGTGCGGATGGAGAGGGGTCTGTGCGGATGGAGAGGGGTCTGTACGGATGGAGAGGGGTCTGTACGGATGAGAGGGGTCTGTGCGGATGAGAGGGGTCTGTACTGATGGAGAGGGGGTCTGTACTGATGGAGAGGGGTCTGTACTGATGAGAGGGGTCTGTACGGATGAGAGGGGTCTGTACTGATGGAGAGGGGTCTGTACTGATGGAGAGGGGTCTGTACTGATGGAGAGGGGTCTGTACTGATGGAGAGGGGTCTGTACTGATGAGAGGGGTCTGTACGGATGAGAGGGGTCTGTACGGATGAGAGGGGTCTGTACTGATGGAGAGGGGTCTGTACTGATGGAGAGGGGTCTGTACTGATGGAGAGGGGTCTGTACTGATGGAGAGGGGTCTGTACTGATGGAGAGGGGTCTGTACTGAAGGAGAGGAGTCTGAACTGAGGGAGGGGGGTGCCTATACTGAGGTAGAGGGGTCTGTGCGGATGAGAGGGGTCTGTGCGGATGAGAGGGGTCTGTACTGATGGAGAGGGGTCTGTACTGATGAGAGGGGTCTGTACCGAGGTAGGGGGTCCTATAATGATGAGGGGGGGTCTGTACTAAGGAAGGGGGTTCTATACTGATGAGAGGGGTCTGTACTGGGGTAGGGGGGCCTATACTGATGAGATGGGTCTTTACTGAGGGAGGGGGGCCTATACTGATGAGATGGGTCTTTACTGAGGGGGGGGGGCTATACTGATAGGAGGGGTCCTTACTGAGAGAGGGAGGTATACACTGATGGAGAAGGGTCTATACTGAGAGAGAGGGGTCTATACTGAGGGGGGCATCTATACTGCAGGAGAGGGGTCTGTACTTAGTGGGGGATCTATACGGAGGGAGGGGGGTCTGTACTTAGTGGAGGGAGACAAGAAAAACAGAAGGGCGCACCGACCCTTGTGCATTACCACTAAAAAGGTTTTATTAAAATATATAAAAACAGCAAAATAACTACTCACAAACGAGTACACGGTATAGGCAAAAACATGGATGGATGCACACGTCCACTGCTTTCAGTCACAATTCTTAAACACCGGGAGGATCTGATGGTTCCTCAGTGAATGGCTGACGCGTTTCAGGGGAGTACCCCTTTCATCAGAGCCTACAAGTGGGCGATGGTCTTGTCTCAGAGACAAGACCATCGCCCACTTGTAGGCTCTGATGAAAGGGGTACTCCCCTGAAACGCGTCAGCCATTCACTGAGGAACCATCAGATCCTCCCGGTGTTTAAGAATTGTGACTGAAAGCAGTGGACGTGTGCATCCATCCATGTTTTTGCCTATACCGTGTACTCGTTTGTGAGTAGTTATTTTGCTGTTTTTATATATTTTAATAAAACCTTTTTAGTGGTAATGCACAAGGGTCGGTGCGCCCTTCTGTTTTTCTTGTTTCCGTAGTGTTGTGAACACCCATTGTTCAAAGGAGGGCTGCAAGATTCTGGACATTACCTTGAGGAATTACACTTATATACTTTTTTATGAACCAAGAGACTAGACACCAGAGCGCAGGAGAATTTGTCGTATGCTTAGTGGAGGGAGGTCTGTACTAAGGGGGAACTATAGCAAATGAAGATGAACGGGAAAACTCTGGACAGCCACAATCCACAAAAAATAACTTTCGCCTTTATTGAAAAATTGTGATCACACTGTACAAGCCACAGCAAACCGATAGACAGGAGCTGGTGCGTTTCACACTACAGTGCTTACTCACTAACACAGTCTGTGTTTCAGCTGACTGGCCTAAAGCGGTGGTATGCCTTTCTCCGTAAGGTGGAAATATAGTTGGTGGGGGGTGACACCATGTTTTTCAGCACCGGGTGACACCAACCCTAGTGACGCCACTGGCTGGACAGCACTGTGAGGGGTGGGGAGCACGGGGGGGCTAGAGAGCACTGTGGGGGTGGGGAGCACAGGGGGCTGGAGAGCAATGTGGGGGGTGGAGAGCACTGTGGTGGGAGCTGGAGACTGATGGGGAGAGCTGGAGAGCACTGGGGGCAGAAAGAACAGGGGTGGGGAGCACGGGGGGTGGACAGCACTGTGGGGGGAGGGGCTGGAGTCGGAGAGCACCGGGGCAGAAAGAACAGGGGTGGGGAGCACGGGGGGGGGGCTGAAGAGCACTGTGGGGGGGTGGAGAGCACTGGGGTGGGGGCTGGAGAATGATGGGGAGAGCTGGAGAGCATCGGGGTAGAAAGAACAGGGGTGGGGGGGCTGGAGAGCACTGTGGGGGTGGAGAGCAATGGGGTGGGGGCTGGACAGCACTGTGGGGGGTGGGGAGCACGGGGGGGGCTGGACAGCACTGTGGGGGGTGGGGGGCTTGAGACCACTGTGGGGGGGTGGGGAGCATGGGGGGGGGGCTGGACAGCACTGTGGGGGGTGGAGAGCAATGGGGTGGGGGCTGGACAGCACTGTGGGGGTGGGGAGCACAGGGGGGGGCTGGACAGCACTGTGGGGGGTGGGGGGCTGGAGAGCACTGTGGGGGGTGGAGAGCAATGGGGTGGGGGCTGGACAGCACTGTGGGGGTGGGGAGCACGGGGGGGGGGGGGGGGCTGGACAGCACTGTGGGGGGTGGGGGGCTTGAGACCACTGTGGGGGGTGGGGAGCATGGGGGGGGGGGGCTGGACAGCACTGTGGGGGGTGGGGGGGCTGGAGAGCACTGGGGTGGGGGCTAGACAAGGACCTGGAGAGCAGGGGAGGCAGAAATAACAGGGGTTGAGAGAACTGGGGGGGGGGGGGCTGGAGACAGTGGAGAGTGTGGTGGGGGAGGAGAGCACTGGGGGGAGCACAATGAGAACTGGGGGGGGGGGGGGGCAGTAAAATAATTTGGATAGGGGGATCAGCAGGGGGCGGCATATAGAGGAAATGAGCTTTCTATTATTCCTCCATGCAGCCGCTGAATGCTTTATTCTCCTCCTCTCCAAGCATTCAGCGGCTGCATGGAGGAATATAGAAAGCTAATCTCCTCTATATGCTGCCCCCGCTGATCCCCCTATCCAGGCACACATATAGGGCTGTACTCACGGCCATCTCTCCTCCTGTGATCTCGGAGCTCGCCGGGTCAGTGTTCTGCGGCCGCGCACCGCGCTGTAACATGGTCCCGCCCCCCCCAGACCGGCTGTGTGATAGGTGGAACACTGATTCTAGATACTATCACACGAGCCGTTCTAGGGTGGCGGGACCATGTTACAGCGCGGTGCGCTGCCGCAGAACACTGACCCGGCCAGCTCCGAGATTACAGGCGCATGAGAGTGGGGACAGGGGAGCACTGTAGCCGCAAAACGGCCCCAGGGCAGGCAGCCTACCGGGAAATATCCCGGTATCCCGGTAGGCCAGTCCGGCCCTGCCAGGAAGTGCCTGAACAAGGACCTGCAAAACAGGATCAGCAGGTATTATTTTACTGAAAGTTTAAATTTTTAAATATTTCAAATGCTGGGACTCTGTGTAATGTGATGTTTTCATCTCATGGCCAGAAACAATAACTTTGGGTACCCTCTACTGTGCTGGTATGATAGATCTGTGTTCTAAAGGGGAGTTTTAGGTGGGCTGATCTGGGGTTTGTAGAAGAAGTTAAAAGGCAGCTGATCTGGGTTAAAAATTAACAGACGTCTGATTTGGTTCTGCATTACAGATTACAGTACAGTACTGTATAAAAAAATTACACATCCTATTTGTCCCTAGTAGTCTGTCCAGTGCCCTGCATGTAGTTTTAAAGCGGTTCTGCACTCTGTAAAAAAAAATTTTTTTTAAGGACGTAATATAAAGTATGCTTACCTTTATTAGGGGACTCACCTGTTCCATCTTCCATCTCGATCGCCGCCGGTTTTCGTCCGCTGAAGTTCCTCGTCTTCTTCTTTAGTGCTGGGGGCCATCTTGCCTGTGGGCATGTGAAACCCCACAGGCACTGTTGATGGCCCAGCATGCACCGCCGTTACTCGCGCGTGCGCAGTAACGGCACATCTGCCGACATCTCACGAGATTTCGGCAGATGCGGCCGAAATCTCGGGAGATTTCGGAAGATGTGGCCGAAATCTCGCGAGATTTCGGAAAGATGCCCGCACTGACTCCTGGGATCAATGACACCAGATCCCAGGAGACAGTGCGGCGTGACGACGATCGACGCAGAGACCCCGCCCGCCGCCGCAGAGGGAGAAGACCGGAAGTCTTCAATTACAAGGTAAGTAAAAAAAAAAAAAAAAAAAAAAACATTTCATTTAGTACTCTTTGCCTGATTTGGAAGGCAAAGAGATTTACTAAATGAAATGAGTGCAGAACCACTTTAAATTATAAATACTGTTTTTTTCTGCCTGGAATTTGGAGATTGTCCATAGCAACCAAAAAGTGTCCCTTTATGTCAAAAGTGGTTTTAGACCTGCTAGAAAACAGCAATAATAAATTAGAATAACTTGCAGAATTAAGCGATAGCGATTTGTGGGGAAATTCGTCATCAAACACTAAATCTAATGACAGCGACAATTCTGCAACTGAGCAAATTTCAGTGTTTTTGATTTGATTAAATTATTTAATAATTTTAGTTATGTATTATATTTAAATTTATGATTTTAGGTTTATCATACCCAGGATGCCTTCTAGACTCTGGTTTGGACAGATTTAAGTAAGAATTGCAGGTCTACAATATAAAACGCCAAATTTCCATGCAAAATAATTGTACTGCTTTCAGCACCTAAAACCAGAAAGAATCATACCGCCAGGGAGGTTAAAGAATATGTAAACCCAACATTTCATATTTTTGAGATGTGCCTGCTGTACCATGTGCTTCTATGAAAAAGTATCCTGTTCTCTTTGTATTGCTTCCTTTGTGTGAAATCCCTGGTGTTCCTGCCAGTCCCTCTGCTTTCCTATTAAAATTGACCACACTAAGCAGAAGAAAACAAAGTAGTCAGTTGTCTACCTATGCTGGAAACTCAGTCTGCTCACCTCTAATGTTCAGACTTGTTCACTGGAAAGGATGCTCTTATGCATCTGGGAACAGAGGGAATGTGATCACTAATAAAAAAGGGGGAAACAAATATTTATAATGTTTTTTCATATCTATACATAAATGTTTTGTCCTTCATTTCTGATTTAAACTGAATAGGTTGTTTTACAAGTTGAGAGGTTACAGTTACTTTAATAAGGTCTGAGGTCTGAATAATGAAAGGGGCTGATCTAAGGTCTGAATATTGGGAGCGGCTGATCTGAGGTCTGAATATTGGAAGTGGCTGATCTGAGGTCTAAAGGTTGAAAGGAGCTGTTCTGAGGTCTGAAGGTTCTGAGGTCTGAATGTTAACGGGCCGATCTAATGTTGATTTTGGAGGCTACACCTAATAGGGTCTAGCTAAGTATTGTTCTAACACTATAAGGCCACATGCACACTGTATTCTCTATGACACCTTTTCTCCTACAGGAGTTTAGCAGCATAAAAATTTGGTAAAAAGCCATGTTTTTACATCCATGTTCAAGCTCATTTATAAGCGTTAATGCATCTAGCATTAATGCATTCTATTTGCCGGAATGTTAATTCTGGCCATTAGAATGTATTGACGCGTGAACGCATATAAAGGCGCCTAGCATTAACGTGCTCCCCTCCTGAACATGGCTCTTGTAAACACCTATAGTGTGTATGGACACATATGGGGTTGATTTACTAACACTAGAGAGTGCAAAATATGGTGCAGCTGTGCATGGTAGTCAATCGGCTGCTAAGTTTAGCTTGTTCAATTAAAGTCGTTTCACACGGCAAGCCCGCTCCGATCCGCCTGTCTGTTATTCAGGCGGATCTAAGCAGGCCATCCATTGACTCTTATGGAGAGACGGATGTCAGTGGAGGTGTGTCCGCTGACACCCGTCTGCCATCCGATCCGGTAAAAACAGACGTATGGGGATACGTTCGCCATCTGTCTTATCGGATCGGATGAGATCTGAGGAAAACGGACACGCTGTCTGTTTTTGTCCAATCTCTCCATAGGAATCAGTGGCGCTCTGACAGGCCCCTCCCCACTCAGTGAGCAGAGACGGACCTGTCATCTGCCAGCTCAGCGGAGATCAACGGAGCAATCGCCTGCTGAGCTGGCAGACTCCGCTAAATGGATTCATGCCGCGTGACTGAGGCCTTAAGGTTTTTCACCTGAATGCAATCTATGCTTTCAGGTAAAAAATCTTCTGTGATGCAGCTCCCCCCCCCAGACCCCCTCCTTTTTCTTACCTGAGCCTGATCCAATCCAGTGATGTGCACAAGCGCAGCGGCTCCAGCTGCTGTCGCTCTCCTCCTTCAACAGATTGACAGCAGCACGAGCTATTGGCTCCCACTGCTGTCAATCAAAAGCTGTGACACAGGCGCGAGGCTGAGTCCCACTGTCTGTGTCAATGGACGCAGCAGCGGGACACAGGAGGGAGCCTGCAACGGCTTTCTATGGGGGCACCCGATGAAGAGGAGGAGCAAGGAATGCCGGTGGGTCACCCCAGAAGAGGAGGATCGGGGCTGCAAAACCATTGCACAGAGCAGTTAGGTACAGACATGTTCGTTATTTTTATCTTTAAAAAATCGTAGGTTTAGAATCATTTTAAGCTTTGACAAAACAAATCTGGAAGCTGATTTGGTTCTGCGCAGAGCTGCACCAGATTTCTCACTCTCCAGTTTTAGTAAATCAACCTCATAGGCCAACATTGAGGGGCCTTTAGAGGCAGAGAAAAAAAAAGAAAAAAAAAAGATGTATCTGCGCTGTGGTGGGGCGGCAGCTGACACAGATAAGTAAAACACCAAACTTATAAAAAATCTTAAGAAAAAGTGTGTAGTGCCAAAAGTAAATAGATGTTATACTGTGTTATAAATGGACAGCACATCGAAGTCCAAAAAAGTGTTAGAAAATTAAAAAAATGTTAAAGTGAAAACATTTAATAAATATATATATAAGTCCAAACATGTGGATGGAAATCAACAATAAAAAAACAATATAGTGAAAAATTTAAATTGAAATGCACAGTCCCATGATAGGATCAGCAATATAAACTCATAGCTGAAAACACAAAAGTTCAGTGCAAAGATGTGCACAAAAAATTTGGTGGTGACTTGAAAAATTAAGCAGTGATCCAGTTCAGTGCTCCAGATTATCCACCGCACCTCTGTGAAATGGACACTCACCAGAAAATCTGTCTGCCGTTACAGCAGCAAACAGGCGCTCAGTGTAGATCCGCCATCTGTTGTAGGGAAGGCTGTTCAGCAACTCACACCATCCAATAAAGCTCACTGGGAGCTAGATGATGTCTCCATAGTGTAGTATTTATTGGAATTGTAAATGTTCATGAGACCGTAACGGTTGGTTATAGTGGTAAAAAATGATTGTGTTTTACTTTCTGCTTAGCACTTTGTTTAATATCTTATTACTTTATTGTTGTCACCAATGAAAGTGACAAGCCTGTGCTTAACTTTTTGCAAGTGGTTCGACTGAATTTCCAGATTGGTTGTTACTGCAATTTCTTAGACACCCAATATTTGATGTACATTTGACAGTAGTAGGATTAAGGTTATTTAGCTGTAGGGTAAGATGTCAGTTCTTCTGAGAAAATGAATAAGTTATTACTATGAAGAGAAAAGCTGAGCAGCAATGTCCAGAAGTATTTACTTAAATTAGAAATTCCAGGAATAACTTCAAATTCCTCTTGTCAAAGATGCGTGGTTGATCTCCATGCACACAGTCTCTATAAACTGTTCCAGTAAATGCATTACACTATTGTATTACTCAGAGGAAATATTTACCAGTTGGCTGCACTTGCCAGCTAGATTGATGTATATTTCATTTATTTATTCTTTAGTTTTACTTTCTGAAAACATGGGGGTTGATTAACAAAGCGAATTTGCAAGGGAAGTTGCAGTGTGCCAGGGAATTTTCAACATAGCTTAGTGAATGCAGTGAAGTTTCACTTGGCAAAGAATACCCAATTTTGTGTAAGGAAAATAAAAAAATAGCATTTTTTCTTGCACGTGATTGGATGATGTAAGTTAGCAGAGCTTCACCTCATTCACTAAGCTCTGAGAAAAATCCCCTTGCAAAGCGAACAGTCTATTTGCCTTTAGTACAGGGGTCCTCAAACTATGGCCCTCCAGTTGTTCAGGAACTAAAATTCCTATCTGCATAGAATCGGCATAGAATGTATGCATGTATGAATTTCAGAGTTTTACAATGCCTCACTTTCATGTAGTTCCGGAACAGCTGGAAGGTCGTAGTTTGAAGATCCCTGCTTCAAACTACTTAGACAAAAATAGGCAATTAACTCTTGCATTCCAGGGGCAGCCCAATTGCAAGGCTAGTTTTGAATTTTCTTAAGGGTTTAGCTTTAAATATAACTGCTCATAATAGCAAACAGTCTCAAAACCCAACTACAGGGGAAAAAATATATGTTTATTTTTTTCCTAGTAGAGTGGGAGAATATGTAAGAACTTATGTCAGGTCTTTTTGAAGTGACTCTACTGGGTCTGTAACAACAGGACCACACATAAGGTGAACAGTAGTCTTCTTATACAACAATGAAAACATGAGATTCTAATTCTTTCCATTTTAAAAAAAAACACTGTTTTTGCTTTGTCTTTCTCCTCATTGAGAGATTTTACCGTAATTTCCCATCCCTGTGGCACCATGTCACCAGGAGAGGAGGTGAAGTGTAACTTTCTGACGGTATCACAGACAACAATAAGAACGTTACAGAGGTTCTACCCCATGCTTTCTGAAGCTAAACATTTTTTGACTGAAGTTGGCTTTAAAAACAAAAATTTCGAAATGGGCAATATACCGTATTTTCACATTTAAGTAAGTATTCTATTATCTATTTACCAATGCCATCATCTGAGTCACTTTGTGTGTAATGTAGTGTGGAAGATTGTACAGTGTATCTAAGCCAGATCTTCCCTCAAATTCTTCAAAAACTGAAGCTGATTGAGTCCCAAATTGAACTGTGATGCCCAGAACTCTTTCCATGTACACTAAAGATGTGGAAATGCCAATGGTGATTTGCAATAAAACTGCTAATTTTTGAGACAACAATGTCTCCTATTGTCAATTGATATTCCTCTAGTAAAGAGCTAATACCATCACCCAATTAATTGTACAACTCAATTACTTTCTCCATATTGTTCTGATGTTATCAGTAAAAAATAAATGAAAGAATCAACAGCACAAAATTATTATGCTGATAAGTTATTACCAATTACCCACATGAAATACATTTTGTGCTGAAGAATAGTAAACCAGATAAATCTTCATTTATAATATTGATGCATGTTGGGACTTTTTTCAACTTATGACAAGTGAACATTGTAATAAATACAAGAATTTACTATTATATAGGATTTATATAGTGCCAACAGTTTGCACTCTGATTTACAATTTGAGGGCAGACAGTACAGTTACAATACAATCTAATACAGGATTCGAGAGGGCCCCAGCTCATTAGAGCTTATGATCTAAAAGAGACGGTCAAGTGATAAAAAAAGGTGATAACTGCGGAGGATGAGCTGATGGAGAAAAGTTTAGTTGTTAGTTGGAGGCAGGATAGGCTTCTCTGAAGAGAAGGTTTTTCAGGAATTGCCTTAAAGTGGAAAGAGTAATGCCCTGTACACAGGAGCGGAATTTCCGTCCGAAAAATCTTGGATGTTTTTTTAGACGGAATTCCGCTCAAGCTTGTTTTCAATACACACGGTCACACAAAAGTTCTCTGTACTTTCAACCGTCAAGAACGCGGTGATGTACAACACTACGATGAGCCGAGAAAATTAAGTTCAATGCTTCCGAGCATGCGTCGAATTGTTTCCGAGCATGCGTGATTTTTTACGCGTCCGAATTGCATACAGACGATCGCATTTTCGGATAGGAACTTTTCCCCACTGAAAAATAGAGAACATGCTCTCAATCTTTTGCTGGCTGGAATTCCGCCAGCAAAAGACCGAAGGAGCATACACACGGTCGCATTTTCCAACAAAAAGCTCTCATCTGAGTTTTGCTGACGGCATTTCCGATCGTGTGTATGCGGCATAATAATTGTCTGACCGATTTGGGTAGGGAGTTTCAGAGGATGGGAGAGGCTCTGGAGAAGTCCTGGAGGTGAACATGGGAGGGGGTGACGAGGGAGCTAGAGAGCAGCAGGGCTTGAGATGAACGAGGAGAATGATTTGGTTGGTATTTTGAGACTAAGTAAGTTACATAGCTGGGTGCAGAGTTGTGGTTGGCTTTGTAAGTTGTCGTTAGTATTTTGAACAGCTGGTAAGGTGGATGAGTAATAGGACCAATAAACACATTTTTCTTTATAAAAAACAAACTTTGGTGTACATAGGAACTTTAATTAACATTTAATGAACGACATCAAACTACAGTTATGATGAAGGAGCTTACAGAGGATACACTAGGTTTAAAAATATTATGGCTGGGAAAGTAAAAAAATACCTCAGTTGAGGGAGAAACTGGGTCTAACAAATAGATTATTTTTCTTATGTAAACAAAGGATGAACAATATAGAAAAGACGAATCAAGCATTCTCAAACTGAATTTGATTTAGCACTAGAAAATATATCTGAAACGTGTGAGTAGAGCCTTTTTATTTAGTGCAAAATACTGTATGTTAGGTAAATGGCCTACACCTAAAGCAAGGGCATTATCTAACTTCAGTCAAAGTTACACAGTTTGTTTATATCTGAAGAAATCTCTTACCTGCATAGGCAGGTTTTTGGTAAGTGAAAAGTGTTATTCAATTTTATAAAGCGCCCCTTAGTAAAAGGTGGGAACACAATATTTTCAGATGTGAAAAATGTGTTCCCCTTCCTAACTATTTACCCAATATACCACTCTATGCCAGATTTTACTTTACAGATTAACTGTCAGTCACCCCCACCATCACAAAAGTGAGCTCTTTCTCTGATTTAAACTCCCACATATGTCCTCTCTCCCCTATTGTAGTAGCTCTGAGCTCAGCAATCCTGCGACAGAGGGAATAGGGCACCACGCATGTGCTGGGGGTTTTAGGGCTCGCTTATGTGATGGTTGGATGAACAGTAAGAGCTGGGAGGATTTTAGCAACATTTTAACAACAAGGCAGAACAGGATGATGCCATCTCTGGAGTTTTTCAGTCAGGCTTCAGGAGGTGCGTACATGGCCTACACCTATAGCAAGGGCATTATCCAACAGTAGTCAAAGCTGCACATTTTATTTTAAACATACCAAATTAACAGCGCTCAGGACCTATGTATGTGTATATGGCAGTGTTTACAAGTTCCACAAAGGGTAAATAGCAGGATGCCACTTGGAGTGATATTAAATCATTATTTAATTACATAAGCATGAGTAAAAAATTCATGAGAGTTTTAAAAGCAATTAATTGATAACGACAGTAGCAAGCAGCTCCAATAATCATACCCCGTGGCATTGGTGGACGATCAACAGCTCCGCATATGTAATAACTTAATGAGTCAGGGGGCACTGGAAGGAGTCCCGGAGGCATTGCACCTGGATGACAAAATGTTGGTGAGAAGACAACTTGTCAGCGTAGGGCCGACTGTCCCATTACTCATCAGCGGGATCAGTTTAGTCAGGCTTGATAAGGCACATGCACGCAAAACGTGTTGTTACAGCAACCAGAAACAGCTTTTGCTCCATCTGTGCTTCCCGTGGCTCCATCCGGCCTGCAGCTGATGTCACCTCTAGCCCACGACTGAACTGATCCCAGCAGTGAGTGCTGGGATGCTCAGTCCCACTGCACCATACACTATGTACACTATATTGTACATTACACACTCCTCCTGCGCTATATACACTATATTGTGCATTGCACAGTCATTCACTATATACACTATATTATATATTACACACTCATGCACTATATCCTAATCTAGTGGAGCCTTCAGAAGTCACCTAATTAGTAAATAGAGTCCACCTGTGTGTATATTAATCTCAGTATAAATACAGTTGTTCTTTGAAGCCCTCAGAGGTCTGTAAAGCCCCATACACACGGTCGGAAAATCCGACCACCAAATCCATTGGATTTGGTCCGACGGATTTAGTCCGATACTGGTGTTGCATACACACGGTCGGACAAAGTTGTCGGAAAATCTGATCATTCTGAACGTGGTGACGTTTGCTGCCTACGACAGGACTACGTAGAGGCTAGTAGCCAATAGCTTTGGTCTTGTAATGTGATCTGAGCATGCGTGGCACTTTGTCCGTCGGAATTCGCTACACACGATCGGAATTGGTGTGATCGGACTTTGTTGTCGGAAAATTTTTAGAGCAGGAGATACAACTTTGTCCGTTGGACAATCCGATGGAAAATGTCCGATGGTGCCTACACATGGTCGGAATTTCCGACAACATTGTCTGATAGGACAGAATCCATCAGAAAAATCCGACCGTGTGTATGGGGCTTTAGAGAACCTTCGTGAACAAAACAGCATCATCATGGCAAAGGAACACACCAGACATGTTAGGGATAAAGTTGTGGAGAAGTTTAAAGCAGGGTTAGGTTATAAAAAAATATCCCAAGCTTTGAACATCTCACGGCACACTGTTCAATCTATCATCCAAAAATGGAAAGAGTATGGTACAACTGCAACCTGCCAAGACATGGCCATCCACATAAACTGACAGGCCAGAAAAGGAAAGCATTAATCAGAAAAGCAGCCAAGAGGCCTATGGTAACCTTGGATGAGCAGAGATCCACAGCTCAGGTGGGAGAATATGTCCACAGGACAACTATAAAGCCCCATACACATGCACGGATTATCCGAGGACCAGGTCCGTCAGACCATGTCCGTCATACTTTGTCTGATGTTGGTTTTGCGTACACACGGTCGAACAAAGTTGTCGGAAAATCCGATCATTCTGAACGTGGTGACGTTTGTTGCGTACGACGGGACTACGTAGAGGCTAGTAGCCAATAGCTTTGGTCTTGTAATGTGATCTGAGCATGCGTAGCACTTTGTCCGGTCGGACTACCATACACACGATCGGATTTGGTGTGATCGGACCTTGTTGTCCAAAAATCTATCCAGCAGGAGATAGGACTTTGTCCGTCGGACAATCCGACGTACACTGTCCGATGGTGCATACACACGGTCGGATTTTTCGACAACATTGTCCGATCGGACAGAATCCATGCGAAAATCCCACCGTGTGTATCGGGCTTTAGTCATGACCTCCACAAATCTGGCCATTATGGAAGAGTGGCAAGAAGAAAGCCATCGTTGAGAGAAAGCCATAAGAAGTCTTGCTTTCAGTTTGCGAGAAGCCATGTGGGGGACACAACAAACATGTGGAAGAAGGTGCTCTGGTCAGATGAGACCAAAACTGAGCAGAAATTGAGCATCATGTTGTGGGGATGCTTTTCTTCAGCAGGGACAGGGAATATGGTCAGAGTTGATGGGAAGATAAGCCAGGGGGGCTCCCAAGAAGTTCAGGAAGGTTTGGTTTAGGTGGATGGACTCCCAGAGTACGATGGAGGAGGAGACTGATGGAGAGGTGGTATAGTGGATTGATGTGGGAGTACAACTATTGGAGATAGGGATGCAAGTAGTGCAGTAGGAATTACCCAGTATTTTATGCAAGAAGTAATGAGCAGACGGGTTGGGGGGAGGGGGAGTTAACAGGTAGGGGAGGGAGGGGGAGGGAATAAGAGGTTTTGTTTAAAAAAAAAAAAAAAAAAAGCACTATCTTTGGATAACAGTGGAGATGTACATGGTCGGGACTGTGGATGTGTATCCTTTATTGTTATATGTTGTCTGAAGTGATTTTCCACCTGATTGTTAACCTGTTGACTATACTGTATGTTTGTATGGAAATTGTGCGAAATAAAAACTTGTTTTAAAAAAAAAAAAGAGTTGATGGGAAGATGGATGGAGCCAAATATAGGGCAATTTTAGAAGAAAACCTGTTAGAGTCTACAAAAGACTTGAAACTGGGGCGGAGGTTCACCTTCCAGCAGGACAACGACCCTAAACATACAACCAGAGCTACAATGGAATGGTTTAGATCAAAGCATATTCATGTGTTAGAATGACCCAGTCAAAGTCCAGACCTAAATCCAATTGAGAATCTGTGGCAAGAATTGAAAATTGCTGTTCACAGACGCTCTCCATCCATAGCTTGAGCTATTTTGCAAAGAAGAATGGGCAAAAGTGTTACTCTCTAGATGTACAGAGTAGAGACATCCCCAAAAGACTTTAAGCTGTAATGTGAAAGGTGGTTCTACAAAGTATTGACTCAGGGGGGCTGAATACAAATTCATGCTACACTTTTCAGAAAATTTATTTGTAAAAAAAAATTGAAAACCATTTATCATTTTCCTTTCACTTCACAATTATGTGCCACTTTGTGTTGATCTATCACATAAAATAAAATACATTTACATTTTTGGTTGTAACATGACAAAATGTGGATAATCTTAAGGGGTATGAATACTTTTGTTAAGGCACTGTATATATCCCTGAGACTCTGGCTTGCCCCCCCCCCCCCTCTTTTACTGCCAAAATCGTGGGCACCAGGCCCATGATGTTCTTAATCTGGCCCATTTGTGTAATGCCCCGTACACACAGTCGGAAAATCCGACCACAAAATCCATCAGATTTTTTCCGACGGATTTTGTCCGACACTGGTGTTGCATACACACGGTCGGACAAAGTTGTCGGAAAATCCGATCATTCTGAACGTGGTGACGTTCGTTGCGTACGATGGGACTACGTAGAGGCTAGTAGCCAATAGCTTTGGTCTTATAATGTGATCTGAGCATGCGTGGCACTTTGTCCGTCGGAATTCGCTACACACGATCGGAAAAAGTCCGATAGGACTTTGTTGTCGGAAAATTTGAGAGCAGGAGATAAAACGTTGTCCGTCGGAAAATCAGACGGAAAAAGTCCGATGGAGCCTACACACGGTCGGAATTTCCGACAACATTGTCCGATAGGACATTTTCCGTCGGAAAATCCGACCGTGTGTACGGGGCATTAGTGTTACTAAGAGGTTAAGCCCTTAGTTCTTTGGTCTTTTTTTACATTTTGTTTTATTTATCTGTTGCCCCTTAACTGCATAGGCAGTTTTTTGATAAAGGTGAACTAACCCTTTAAGGAGATGGTTTAAAGATGGCTTGCCAGGAATGTACCACAAGTTCATAATATTAATGCTTAATGCACACTACTATGCTATTAAAAACAAAATGTATATAAGAATCACAATAATATTAGTAAAGCAACTGCACTAACATCAAAATCCTGATGTTAGCTGCACTAACATCAGGAGGTGATGTCATCAAGTTGTCACATGATTCCTAGCACATGCTGCAGGTTTGTGAGATTATGCACGTATATATTTGCTACTTACGGGTAGACACTGAAGTCCACATTATTCCCCAGCAGAATGGCAACTTGGCAGAAAATATATTGGTGGAACAGGTAGCAACTGTAACCCAAATTTTCTGACAGTACTTCTCAGTCTTAGAGCTTTTGAGGTCATTCTCCCACCCTGAAATGTAATTATGAGCCATGTACTTAGTTAGATAATTGAATTGGAAGTAGATAATAAAAGTCAATTTAGAGGGGAGAGGAGTATGATAGCAAATATGTTGAAGGACAGATGATATCAAGATGGTCAGTATAAAACGATCATCCCGGGGTAACAAAAAGTCCACTTCCTGGTTCAAAGAAAGGGATGATGTCACAAGCAAGGATCCACCCGGCGTGTTTCGTCATAAATGACATTGTCAATGGCTCAAGAACTAGAAAAACCAGCCGCACACCAAGCCTCCTTTTAAAACTAGCCCCGCCTAGTTGTGCATTGGATATCTAAAGGAGACTTGGTGTCAATGGTGTGCAGCTGATTTTTCTCCGGGAACTTGGAATGAAGTGTGGAACACAGGAGACCTATTAGTCAGACCAAGGCTTGAACCGCAGACCCGTCAGACCTCAATACAATTGGTTGCCATCCTGTTAAAAGGCGCAATGATTGCGCATGACTCCTGAGCTCTGGACAACAGCATTTATGATGAAAAGCGTTGGGCGGAGCCTTGCTCGTGATGTCATTGCATTCTTCAAACTAGGAAGCAGACTTTTGGTTACCCTGGGATGATAGTTTTATACAAGCGCTTTGTCTTTTACCAAATGTGAGTGTTATTCTTTGTTTTTTAAACAAATTCTGCTCTACAGTTTCACACTATGTGGGATTGTCTTTTTCTTACATGGATGTGGCGGTGATGCTGAGCTGCAACTGGCTTTAGCTTTACACATGTGACCAGATTGTTTGATGGTATAGCACCTATTTGACCGTTCCCAGAGGAGAGGTGTCCAGTTTTTCAGATTTGGACATCATAGGGATATAAGGTGTTATTGACTCTATACCGATGGTATGGGTTTTCACTTTATTTGGTAAGCACATTTGCCCCTCCTTTCCACAGTGATGGTTCATGGGAGAAGTAGGTGTTATATGGACTGATATAGTCACATAGTTAGTCTGGTTGAAAAAAGACACAAGTCCATCTGGTTTAACCAATAAAAGAAAAAAAAAAAAAACATACAATCCCATATACACAATCCTATACCCACAGTTGATCCAGAGGAAGGCAAAAAAATCCAGCAAATCATAATCCAACTTGTTACAGCAAGGGAAAGAATGTCTTCCTGATCTCCCGAGATGCAATCCGATATTTCCTGGGTCAACTTTACCTATAAATGTTAGTACCCATTATGTATTATGTACATTTAGGAAAGAATCCAGGCCTTTTTTAAAGCAATCTACTGAACTTTCCAGAGACAGTTCTTGAGGGAGTCTATTCCACATTTTTACAGCTCTTAAGCCCCTTTCACACTTGTGCAACTTGTCCTGTGACTTGGGACTGCAAAGTCACATGACAAGTCGTACCCTATGATTTCCAATGAGTACCATTTATATCTGTGCAACCTGCACTACTTTGGTCCAACTTTCAGGACTTACAAGTGTGAAAGGGGCCTTACTGTGAAGAAACCTTTTCATATTTGCAGATGAAATCTCTTTTCCTCTGTGATGACCTTAACCACTTAAGCCCCGGACCAATTTGCAGCCAAAGGACCGGGTCCCTTTTTGCGATTCGGCACTGCGTCGCTTTAACTGACAATTGCGCGTTCGTGCGACGTGGCTCCCAAACAAAAATTGGCGTCCTTTTTTTACCACAAATAGAGCTTTCTTTTGGTGGTATTTGATCACCTCTGTGGGTTTTTATTTTTCGCGCTATAAACAAAAATTGAGAGACAATTTTGAAATTTTGAATTATTGCAAATTTTAAAAAAATTTGCTATAATAAATATTCCCCAAAATAGATAAAAAATATTTTTTTTTTTTCCCTCAGTTTAGGCTGAAACGTATTCTTCTACATATTTTTGGTAAAAAAAAATTGCAATTGGCGATTATTGATTGGTTTGCGCAAAAGTTATAGTGTTTACAAAATAGGGGATAGTTTTATAGCATTTTTATTAATATTTTTTTTTTTTACTAGTAATGGCAGCGATCAGCGATTTTTATTGTGACTGAGACATTATGGCGGACACATCGGACATTTTTGACACATTTTTGGGACCATTGTCATTTATACAGCAATCAGTGCTATTTCAATGCACTGATTCCTGTGTAAATGACACTGGCAGTGAAGGGGTAAACCACTAAGGGGCAGGGAGGGGTTAAGTGTGATGTGTGTGTGTTTTTTTACTGTAGGGGGCATGGCTTGGCATTCGACATCACTGATCGTCTTTCCCGATGACAGGGAACAGACGATCAGTGACTGTGTCAATAGGAAGCACGAGGAGAGGTTAGTTTACACATACCTCTCCCCGTTCCTCAGCTCTATGACCCGTTGGCGGGACACCAGCCGCGATCGGGTCCAAGGTCACGGAGCTCAGGACCGGGTCGCGAGAGCGCCACCACGGTGCACGTGCGACCCACGGCTGGGCACTTAAAGAGCAACGTATCTGTACGTTGATGTGCCCAGCCGTGCCATTCTGCCGACGTAAATGTGCAGGAGGCGGTCCTTAAGCGGTTAAAGTGAATAACTCAACACCAAGTTCACTATATGGACACCTTATATATTTATACATGTTGATCATATCCCCCCTTAATCTCCTCTTCTCAAGAGAGAATAAATTCAGTAAATGTGGTGATATGTGGTGATCTCTACAAGGAAGAGGATCTTTGATTAATCACTGTGGTGTTATCACCTTGGTCTTCACATTTCCTAATTTCATATTTCTTTGATCATATTTTTATTTGTTGCTTCACATTTCACTTCAAGTGCTGCACTAATGCTATGTTCGTTTAGTTACATGTCAAAATTCAAAATTTTCACTATTCGGAGATTCGGGTGAATTTCAATAAATCCAAAATAAATTAAAACAACAATATCATTTGTGTTCATTTGTTTCATTCAGATGACATGATACAATTGTTTGGGCCTTTTGTTAATGTTTGAAGCATCCGAAATAACATAGCAACATAACGAATTATCCAAATTGATTTGGATCTATTCGATTTTATTCTAGCGAGCGCATCGCAAATACTCTTATAAAATTTTTCAATATTATAAAAAATGCACTACATATAAGATCGAAGCATATTGCAATAAATACAGTAAGGTATAAAAGGGAAATAATTCCTACTTGTTGTGTTTGGGTTGGTTGGATGGGTGGATCGATCAGAATCTCCAAATCATTACATAACGAATGGATCTGAAATTAGTTTAGTTCCAATCATTACTTTCAGATGCAGGGAGATATCGTCTAATCAGCTTGATCATTTCTCTTAGGGCTCTTTCACACGGGGCGGATCAGTGCAGATTCGCCCCGTGGATAGCCGCTTGCTCAGCGGGGATCACCGGAGCGATCTCCGCTGAGCAGGAAGATGACAGGTCCGTCTCTGCACTCCGTGCAGGGACGGACCTGTCAGAGCGCCGCTCTCCCCTATGGGAGATCGGGTGACGACGGACCGTAGAGTCCGTCGTCATCCGATCCGCTCTGCAGACGGATGAAAAAATTGGGTTTTCCTCCGTCTGCAGAAACGGAGCATAGCGAGCACGGACGAGAGCGGGTGTCAGCGGATGCTCATCCGCTGACACCCGCTATCCCATAGGGATACATGTATGTCCGTTTTTCATCCGAAAACGAAGGATGAAAAACGGACATACGGTCCGTCCGTGTGAAAGAGCCCTTAGTTTGTTGGACTAGCAAGGATTACTCAGCAATAACGAAAAAAAAGCGGAAGTCCCGCAAAAATATTTTTTTTTAAAAGTCAGCAGCTACAAATACTGCAGCTGCTGACTTTTAAAATAAGGACACTTACCTGCGATGTTGGCACCTGAGGCCGAACCGTCCCTCGGTCCTCGGATGCTGCCGCCACCATCTTCGGTAAGGGAATCAGGAAATTAAGCCTTGCGGCTTCACTTCCCAGTTCCCTACTGCGCATGCGCGAGTCGCGCTGCTGCAATCCGAATGTTCCCTGTTGTCTCTGGGACCCATGTGTGTCCCAGCAGACAGCGCTGGGGGATGGGAAGAGGCGTAGACTCCCCAGGAGTCTATGCCCAGAAGTGGGTGCAAATACCTGTCTTAGACAGAGGTCTCTGCACCCCCTCCCCCTGAAAGGTGCCAAATGTGACACCAGAGGGGGTGTTCCGAAAAGCGGAGGTTCAATTTCCAAAATTTCTAAAGGCAGAAGTTTTTTATGCATTAAGATAAAAAGCATTCAATGTGCAGCAGCCCCCCTAATATTTACCTGAGCCCCATCTTGATCCAGCAAAGTTGACTCTTGCTCCGGATTGGCTGAGAAACAGCAGCGGCACCATTGGCTTCCACTGCTGTCAATCAAAGTCAGTTAGCCAGTGAAGAGAGAGTGGCGGGCCAAACCATGGCTCCATATCTGAATAGACACACAGAGCTGCGGCTCAGGTTCCCCATAGCAAGCTGCTTGCTGTGGGGGCACTCAACAGGAGGGAGGGGCCAGGCGCGCCAAAGAGGAACCTGAGAAGAGGAGGATCTGGGATGCTCTGTGCAAAACCACTGCACATTGCAGGTAAGTATAATATGTTTGTTATTTTTAAAGAAAAAAAAAAACTAGACTTTAGTATCACTTTAACATGTTATAACAATTACAGGGGGTCCCCGAGTTACGAACTCGTTAGGGACTGCCCGCCTGTACTTAAGTCGGAAATGCGCAGACCGACAAGTACGGTCATTTCCGGACATTTCTGATGTTCCGTCTAATGCCGTTCTGCGCATGCGCGGCAAATTACGGACATTTCCGAAGTTTTCCGGCATTTTCCGAGGCTCCGAATGGCCGCACATGCGCAGAACAGCCGGAACACGGCGGAAAATGGCGGAGGGTCCCCGCAGCGCCCCGTTCGTAAGTAGGGGATGTTCATAGGTCGGGCGTTCGTAAGTCGGGGACCCCCTGTATAGTCAATCTACATAATAACTTCCAAAAATATGAATCGATTCGGAACAACAAATGCCCCAAACAAATCCAAATATAGGAAACAAATTCTGATAACAAATAATTTTAACATAAACCAAATGATTAAACGAAATTATTTATTTAACAAATTATTCCGAAACAAAATGAAACAAAACATATTTTCTGTTGTGAACATCTCTAGATTGGAGATACATTACATGAGACTGCTAGAAATCGCTGTAATAACAGGGCTCTAAAGAAACACAGATTAGTGTCTGCAGGGGACCTGAGGGCCGCACACAATGTGCCAAAGGGTCACAGGTTGGGCACCAGGAATCTAGAGCAAAGATGCCCGTATACAGTAACTGACCAGTCATTCTAGTAGGTAGACCTGTTCTGGTGAAAACGTTGCGTTGCTGTTCCAGATTGAAAAAAAAAATGTTTTTCATGAAAAAATTATTATTTCTGTAGCAGGGATATGAATCAGATGTCCTGACTATACCTCAAAAGCTGAATATACACTAAAGTAAAAGAAGGGTGGCAATTGAAAAAATCTCGGTTTTATAAAGTAAACAGAACCAATGAGAGAGTAATCAATGTGAATGCACCAGCAAGATCAACTCTGTGTGGATTTTCATGGCTCATTTATGGTTCCTCTTCAAACAGCTTAAGGTAATATCAACACCAAATGTCTACAGATGGAAAGGAAAACACAGTGATGCTGCATGTTGTGCTAGAACAGATGCTGATTTGCATAGCACAACCCGTCCAACCATCAGGCACTAGATGATCACAGAGTGTACACTGCATAATTCTGAAAACATTCTTCTGCATGGGTGCAGCTCCCTAAATGTACTAATCGTCCAAACTGTACTGTGTGATACTAAGAAGACGTAAAATGTAAACAGTAATGTTTAGCTAGTATAATACTCATAAATAATGTCAATATATTGTAGAGGGTCAGCCTGGGGCAGGGTTAAGAAGGGGTTAATCAAAGAAGGCAGGTACTTCCCCTTCAGACCTGCTTATTATCAGGTGTGCTGAAAGTGTCAATGTGGAGCTGTTAGAGTAGGAGAGAGAGAGGCACACAGCAGGACGCTGTGTGGAAATGTCCATTGCTGGATGGTGTACCTGCTGGGTGAGCTTAACCACATAAAGACTGTAGCTCTGGTTGGAGCCATGAACTGTTACATGTAAGCTTGTGTGCTGCTGAACTGTGAGCTGTACCTGTGCGCACAACCCTGTGACAAGACAAGTCTGTCTGGTCTTATGTTGATTTTTTTGCCATTTTGCTGAATAAAGCCACTTTTATTTTACTGGAATGTCTCTGAGCCAGCTCTTCACTCCCTGATCCCCTACAATATATTTAATGTTACCAAGATAAGGGTATACTATTTGTAATAAACACAACAGTGTGACCAAAAGAAGGCTGCACGTAGTTATACAGTGTAGATATGGGCCTCTGACTGAGCTTGGTCCCTATGACCTTCACACTTGGGGGGTTTTATCCGGAGTAGCCAGGTGCTGGGCTACAGCAATATGGAGGAGACATTTATTCTTCTCTCCCTCTTATGAGATACTGATGTTATTCTGCACCATTCTCCACAAGCCAGCAGGGGGATAGCTAAATCCAAGCAAGCCCATAGACTTCTATGCAGAGCGCTGAGAATACTGGGAATCAGTGGCGGAGGTATAGGGATTGCTGAGGTCACCATGGCGACTGGGGCCCATGGTGCAAGGGGTCCTTGAGGGGTTCCCTGTATACCTCAATTGGAGGAGCCGCAAGGGCGGCTGAGATTGAGAAACACTGGCATAGAGGAACCGATCTCTCCATTTTCCTCCTGCAGCCGCTGAATGCCAGTGGGAGAAAGAGGAGGAGAAGCGGGAGGGGGAAATGGAGAAATCGGTTGCTTTATATGCAGCCACCCACTTGCGACCGGCCCTGTTGTTCCACCACTGGGCTCCGAGGAAAGGGCCCTGTCTGGGGGTCAGGGAAGCCCTTCATGGTTTCTTGCATCAGGGCCCTGAAGGTTCTAGATATGCCACTACTGGGAACTGTAGTTTTGAGATGGCAGACATAGAATGGGAAGAATGGATTTCTTACAATACAAATCCCAATAGGCACTGTGCAGTAGGCGTGGAAAGATGATTTTTATTAAACTGCCCAGGACAGCTCCTCCTCCTGAAAAGGAGGGAGTATAGAGAGAAGACCTCTGTCTTGATATTCATTTGCCAACAGAAGACCATATAAGCGGAGATCCGAGCCTGAGACTAGGCAAGAAGACACTGTGCAGCCCTATCCACATCAAAGCACCTGTACCGCTGCAACAAGGAGACTTGAGCGTCCACTCACCCTCAACATCCCACTTCAGACCTGAAGGCTTTCAGGGAGAGACCAAATGGGTTTTCCCCCTTTTACAGCAAGAGATCACTGCAGCATCCCAGGGACTGGTGAGCGGTCTATTTTCTCATAGCTGATATTGCTAGCAGGGACTAAGCCACTGGGAACAGGACACCCAGTGTACCCAATCCATATTGCACTCTATGCCGCACTCATTCTAAACATAGACTGCATCTATATCAACCCAATACCGCATTATAGTGAACTGTCATTAAGAATGTAAACCAACTCTGTGCACAAGGCTTCCCCCCCAAACCTGAAGTTACCCAGGCCCCCCAAGGTCTAAATCTGGCCCTGACTTATGTTTGTAGCACCCTCTAGTGTGCTAGATTGGTGTTGGGGCTGGGCTCAACCCTTCCTTCTCTGAGCTGGCAGCTCAGCTGTCGGCTAATTGCCAGCTCTTATCTCTCCACAGTGACTCATAGGTACATAGTTACAAAGTTAGTCAGGTTGAAAAAAGATACAAGTCCACCTAGTACAACCATAAAAAAAATTACCTGTTGATGATATCCTGCTCATCAGTCCTGCCTACTTAAGCCATCCAGCCCAGATGATCTCTGCCTTAGCCTTAGTCAACATTAGGGATGAGCCCGGTGTTCGATTCAAACCCATGTTCGAATTGAACATCGGCCGTTCGTACGTTCGTCGAAACCGGAACTTTGTGGGCCGTTCGCATCAAATTTGTGTGATCCGAACGGCCCACAATGCACTGCGCCAGTCGCAGTGCATTGCTGGCTGATGATTGGCCAAGCATGCACTGTGACCCCGCATGCTTGGCCAATCACAGCGCCAGCAGCGAGGAGAGCCATAATTGCTCAGGGGGGTTTAGTACACGCCCCACACTATATAAGGCCGCCAGTGCAGCGGCCTTATTTAGTGTTGTGCGGCGTTCATAGAGAGCAGGATAGGCAGGGACATTGTCAGCTGTGCTTTATACTTCTTTAGATAGGGCTGTTACAGTGAGTGTAGTGTTCAGGGAGAGAGCAGGATAGGCAGGGACAGTGTCAGCTGTGCTTTATACTTCTTTAGATAGCACTGTTACAGTGAGTGTAGTGTTCAGGGAGAGAGCAGGATAGGCAGGGACAGTGTCAGCTGTGTTTTATACTTCTTTAGATAGCACTGTTACAGTGAGTGTAGTGTTCAGGGAGAGAGCAGGATAGGCAGGGACAGTGTCAGCTTTGCTTTGCTTCCTAACCTAGCGCTGTTACAGTGGGTGTAGTGTGCCTCCTGCACACTGCACAGCATACACCTGAATCTACCCCCTCATTGCTGGTGTTGTGTAGTTGATTTGTGCAACACAGGCATCTGCCTAATATTCAATCAGTGTAGTGTGCCTCTTGTACAGCATACACCTGAATCTACCCCCTCACTGCTAGTGTTGTGTAGTTCATTTGTGCAACTCAGGCATCTGCCTAACATTAACATAACATATTTTGGGTGCAGGGTTCCCCTTAATATCCATACAAGACCCAAAGGGTCTGGAAATGGTCTGGGGTGGGGGGGGGGGGGTGATGGGGTAGAAATGCCATTATTCTCAAAGATTTTCATCCATAGTGCCAGGACAAGACATTACATTAAAGCCGCAAGCAGTTTTGACCACTTAAGGACCGCCTCCTGCACATATATACGTTGGCAGAATGGCACAGCTGGGCACATCAACGTACAGGTACGTTGTCCTTTAGCTCGTGACCCGGTCCTGAACTCCGTGACCGCGGGACCAGTGTACCCGATTGCCGCTGGTGTCCAGCGATCGGGTCACAGAGCTGAACAGGGAGAGGTATGTGTGAACAAACCTCTCCCCGTGCTTCCTATGCCCCGTACACACATTCGGACTTTGTCCGCCGGACCTAGTCCAGCAGACAAACCGCCGGACTTTCCGAGCGCGTGACTTGCCCACACACGCCCGGACTTCCGAGCGTGTGGCTTGCCCACACACGCCCGGACTTCTCCGGCGGACAATCCGCGGGAAAAAGTCTGCAGGACTTTTGAAAATGAACGGACTTGCCCACACATGGAGCAGTCCGTTCATTTAGAACGTAACTGCAGGTAGATGGGGCTAGCGAAGGCAGTGAATGCCGCCGCGCTAGCCCCGTCACCTGGCATGGATTTAAAGGGAATCCCCACGCCGAAAAAACGGCGTGGGGGTCCCCCCCCCAAATCCATCTCAGACCCTTATCCGAGCACGCAGCCCGGCAGGCCAGGAAAGGGGTGGGGACGATCGAGCGCCCCCCCCTCCTGAGTCCCCCCCAAGCCAAAGCACCTTGTCCCCATGTTGATGAGGACAAGGGCTCGGATAAGGGTCTGAGATGGATTTGGGGGGGACCCCCACGCCGTTTTTTCGGCGTGGGGATTCCCTTTAAATCCATGCCACGTGACGGGGCTAGCGCAGCGGCATTCACTGCCTTCGCTAGCTCCGTCTACCTGAAGTCACGTGCTAAATGAACGGACTTTCCGATGAGCGGCAAGTCCGTTCATTTCCAAAAGTCCGGCGGACTAGCATACTAACGGCGGGATTTTAAAACAAAACTTAAAACCTAGTCCGCCGGACTTTTGGCGCCAAAAAGTCCGCCAGCGCCCACACACGGGGGGATTGTCCGGCGGACTCGAGTCCAGCGGACAATCCCGCGGGAAAGTCCTTTCGTGTGTACGCGGCACTAGTGACACTGTCACTGATTGTCTGTTCCCTGTCATAGGGAAAGACGATTAGTGACGTCACATGCAAAGCCACGCCCCCCTACAGAAAGAAGACCCACACAGGGCTCACTTAACCCCTCCCCGCCCCCTAGTGGTTAACTCCTTCACTGCCAGTGTCATTTACACAGGAATCAGTGCATTTAAATAGCACTGATTGCTGTATAAATGACAATAGTCCAAAAATGTGTCAAAAATGTCCGATGTGTCTGCCATAATGTTGCAGTCACAATAAAAATCGCTGATCGCCGCCATTACTAGTAAAAAAAAAAATATTAATAAAATGCTATAAAACTATCCCCTTTTTTGTGAACGCTATAACTTTTACGCAAACCTTTTTAATAATCGCTAATTGTGATTTATTTATTTTTTAACAAAAATATGTAGAAGAATACGTATCGTCCTAAACTGAGGAAAAAAATAATTTTTTATATATTTTTGGGGGATATTTTATTATAGCAAAAAGTAAAAAATATTGCATTTTTTTCAAAATTGTCGCTCTATTTTTGTTTATAGCGCAAAAAATAAAAACCGCAGAGGGGATAAAATACCACCAAAAGAAAGCTCTATTTGTGGGAAAAAAAGCACGCCAATTTTGTTTGGGAGCCACGTCGCATGACTGCGCAATTGTCAGTTAAAGCGACGCAGTGACGAATCGCAAAAAGGGGCCTGGTCCTTTGGCTGCAAATTGGTCCGGGGCTTAAGTGGTTAAATGGCTTTTTTTCCTTTACAAATGTCATTTTGTGCAGGGACAGTTCTAAACATGGAAAACGCATGCCACTTCACTGGCATACTTTAGACACCCCCCAGGTACGATATTTAAAGGAATATTTCACTTTTTTTTTTCACTTTATGCATCATTAAAATTAGTGTTCCAGAAAAAACGTCAGTTTTTAAAACTTCTTTTTGCATTGATACATGTCCCCTGGGGCAGGACCCGGGTCCCCAAACCCTTTTTAGGACAATAACATGCATATTTGCCATTATAAATAGCACTTTAGATTTCGAACGTTCGCGTCCATTGTAATTAATAGGGTTCTAACGTTCGTGCAAACTTTCGGTCCGTTCTGGTGCGAACCAGGGGGTGTTCGGCTCATCCCTATTCAACATCACAGAGACTCCTGCGTTCCTGTTAAAGACTTGCTTGGCTGACATTCCTTCTGGCTCCAGACCCTGCTTGCTGTTCCACTATGCTGATCCCTGGCTCCCTGAATTTCTGGCTTGTCTGACTATCAATTTTGGTTACCGAACTTTGGCTATGTTTTGACTGTTTGTTCTATTTACTTTTATTATTTAACAAGTGTGATTTAGCTGTACTTCTGTCTCGGTCTGATTCATGGTTTCTGACAGTAGGCGAAGGCCATGAATTCAAAAGATGCAGTGAATCCACTTGTTGGTAATATTTTTTCCAGATTGGATGAGCAGGATCACTGCATGGATCAGTTTGCCATGGCATTACAAATGCTCCTGAGTCGCACGGCTCACCTGGAATCTTCCACTGTGGCTGCTCCGGTACAACCTGCGTTGCAGGCCGTCCCTGCTGCTGCCTCTCTGTAGGCACCCGCCTCGAGTATAACCTCTGTAAGAGGTATGTCTGGTTCCATTTCAGTATGATTCATGGTTTCTGACAATTGGATGTACATAGTTAGTAGTAGTGTAGGAAAATTTGGCCTGGCTGAGAGCCAGGCCTGGGTTGAATCTGGGTCAGGGCTGAGTGACTCAAGGAGGATGGAAAACTCAGCAAGCAGGATCTCTAGTGACTCCCATTGCTTTCTGGAACCTTGGAGAAGCTTCCAGAAGTAGAGGGTGGAGTCTAGGAGGAGCTGCTTGGAGTATTAATGAGGGCCCTAGCCAATCTCCAGCAAAATGGGCTGGCATAAATACTCATCGGTCAGGCCAGCAGGGGCCCTTGATTGTGTCCCCTAGTCTGGGGGGGGGGTGACCTCGGGTGCTGGAGGAATCTTCTAAAACACACGGAGGATTCCTTCATGGAGGCATGGGAGCAAGGAAGAGGACAGCAGGAGCAGGTCAGCACATCCAGGAGTTCTCCTGAGAAGTCAGCCGGATGGGCTGGTGAGTGAGCAGTCTGGGAGGACTGTAGAGAGAAAGTGTCAGTCTGGGAGGACTGCAGAGAAGTAGCCAGGAGGGCTAGTAAAGGGGCAGCTGCAACAAGGCAGGCTGGCAGTGCCTGAAGAGGTGGTGCCGGGATCGGTAGCCACAGGAGTGAGTGAGCTGGGCACTGTAGTTTTGCTACAGATTTAAATAGGCCTTGGGTTCCTGCCTATAACAGGCTTTTGCTCTAAATCTGAGTGCTTTGTCAGATCAACAAACAGTGTGCCAGCTTGAATTCTGCAAGCAAGTGTGCTGGAGACTGTGTATAGGAGAAGTTGTCTCTGAAGTTGTTTGAAGTCAAGTGGGCATCATTTTCCCAATTCCTATTCAAGTTATATCCCCTCAAAAAAAGTACTGGACTGTTTCCTGACTCTAAAGTGACTATGAAAATTGGGTGTGCAGGGTGGGGGGATCCCATTTCACCTGTGGCCCCTTAGGGGATGCGTTACCTGTTAATCTGCATGCCAAATATCATCTTATGCCTAATCCTTACTGTTAATCATGTTGTATGCTAAATTGTAGTATTACTATTGTTAATCCATTTTATGCTGGCCTAGTTACCAACCATATTGGGTGACAATATATTAAAGGGGTTGTAAACCCTTGTGTTTAATGCATCCTATGGATTAAGGTGAAAAAACTTCTGGCAGTGACCGGCCCCCCAGCCCTCCCATTTTACTTACCTGAGACCCATAATTCCCTCGGCACAGACACGCTCTCCCTCTCTGCACGGGGTCCCAGCTCTTGATTGATAGTAGCGAAGCCATTGGCTCTCGCTGCTGTCAATCAAATCCAATGATGCGGATATCGGGGGATGGGCCGAATCCAGCATGGTAACCCCCTGGGAGAGCGCTTCTCCTAGGGGGTTATCTGATGCGAGGAGGAGCCACGAGAGCCACCAAGGGACCCCAGAAGAGGAGGATTGGGGCCACTCTGTGAAAAACGAGCTGCACAGTGGAGGTAAGAATGACATGTTTAAAAAAAATAAAACACTAAGGTTTACAATCACTTTAAGTTTGCCTTTACTACCTGGTTTGGTGCCTGTATTTTTTGATATAGCACTACTATTGGATACTAAGTATTATTTTCAGTGATTTTGTGTGCTATTTTGTACACTCAACCTACTGTGTCAGAGGGGCTGAGGTTCTTGAGAAGGTTGAAGCAAAAAACAGAGGACCTATCTTACCTAGCAGCTCCTACAGGGGTAGAACTACACAGGTATTGCCGCTCCTGGTGATATATTTTGCTTCACCTGTGTGTCTAGTTTCCAAACTCGGCTCTGGCAAGGACCAAAGTAGAAGAAATATTGAAGAGGATACCTCAGTTCAGGAAAACAGGATCTGTCTGTATGCCTAGATACAACTATGACGACCTAGAAAAAATAGTGTCACTCAACAGCCTCCCGCTCGTTCTTTCGTTGGTTCTCCTCCCTTAGAGGGTCTCAGGCCCTCCAGGAGTATGTTTCACTCCATAGAACAACCGCAACAATAAACTTAAAGTTGAGTTCCACCCACTTTTACAACTCTTCAGCATCCCTCACTAAACTGTGCACTGTAAACAAATTGGATATTTTTTTTATTTTTTTTTCAGCACAGACTGTATATTTGCTGTATTCATTTTTCACTTCCTCCTCCCTGGCCGCGGCCCATCGCATCATTTCCTGTTTGCAATGCCTCCTGGGAAGGGGCAGAAACTTCCTCTCAAACTGCCGTTGCTATGGAAACCTGACCTGAAACCTATTACACTGCTTATGCTGCACTGAGCATGTATGAGATCTGCAAGGATGAGATCCAGGAAGAAATACAGTCTGGCTTCAGATGCCCACACTTAAGATGGCCACGGCCTGCTGCAAGTTTATAAAATAACAAACTACTGCTAAAAACTAACAAAACAGACCTTAGTTTACAGACTAACTTTACTAGAATACATTAAGCTTGTGTATTATAGGGGTACTTTTATTTAAAAAGTATAATTTCGGCCGGAACACCGATTTAATGGCACACTCCACCCAGATCAGCCTCATTCAACTCACTGAGCCTTTAGTTACAGTCCCCCCATTGTGGCCATGCCTCCTTAATGAGTTTCACTGTGATTGGGCTTAGTAGAAAAATGGACGAATCTTGGATAAAAGCTGTGTGACTTTGTTGAAAAAATTATTAGACCCTATTGTCTTTTAATTTTACAAACCGATAACTTTTTTTTATTTTTTTACATATGCTGTATTTTAAATGTAATTTCTGGATTGGTTTGTAAAGTACATTGTCTTTGAAAGTGCTAAATAATGTTTTTACTATTACTATTATTAATAGCCATGTTTTGTACTTCCTGTGCTTTTGTGCTGTTTATGGACTATTTTTGCTTAAGCTTCCTTAACACCATATCAAAAGTCCTTACAGTCAAAAGGTCTGCAGTCTGTTGTAGCCAATCAGATTCAAAGTTACTTTTTAGGTATCAATTGTAAAATGATTGTTTGTTTATTTAAACGAGGCCTTATATTTTTTGCATTAGCATTTATTAGATACTGTATTGCATGATAATGTAGAGCATGAAAAATTAGGTTTCTATGTCACGAGTATTACATCTATCTATTTGTATATAGTAATTCAGGCTAAAGCAGTTTATACCATTATTAGTGACAGTATGTTGCCCTTGTTAAATGACAGACTGACTCCTCTCACTTTTCTATGCACAGTACATTCACAAATGAGTGCGTGTAAAAATTGGAAATCTCCGAAGCAAAGAATATTTTGAAGTACTTATCATGCTGTGCTTTACGAAAATGCTATTTAGCACAAGTTCTATTGAAAATTGTCATTTTAATAAACAGTGCAGATTAACTCTGTGCTCTGTTGCATCAATCCACGTCTTAAGAATATCTGTAAACTCTCTCCAGAGGAGACACAGTTTGCGTATTTCAAAATGTGGCTTTTAGGTGTATTTTAGTAATCTGCTCAGTGTCTTGACATAGCAGCTGACGTGCAAGCTCCTATATAGCACAATTAGCGAGGGAACGGGCCACAATGTAATGACAGCAGGGTGTATGCAAATCTCATCATCTTGGCCTAAGTTTTCATTTTCTCTAGCGTGGCCCACACATTAATAACCGTCAACATGCATTTTACATTAAGCCTTCAAGTAGAATGAAGGATCCCACTAAATGAGGATGGTGGGGAAGGAGTACAACGTTTTGGCCATAGGGGATTGCAATGACATAAGGCAATAAAGTCAAGGAATATGAATAGGTTCATAAGTGAGTTCTACTGGTATAAGATGGATGTCGATCAATAAATAGTCCCTCCAGGACATATTTTCTCATGAACTTTAAAAGATATTATTCCCAGAACTATGAAGAATTCATAGAATTTCCTAATACAACAGCATGGAGAAAACATCACATTTTAAAACAAGTATAATTAAGAAAAGGAAATTCTAACATGCTATATGGGATAACATACCCATGCTTTAAGGGTACAGTAATAGGATTCGAGCAGAGCTGGATTCTTTTTACAGTTCCTAATACTGTATATTGCAGGGGTATAACATATAAAAGTCTAACAGATATTGCTATACATTGTCAAACAGGGGCAGTCAGTGTTATGAAAAACAACACCCAAACCAGAAATCTTCACACAGTTTTAGGCAAATGATGTGTGTGGTTTTGATGACAGTTGGTGAGCTTACCACAGCAGGCGGTCATTTAGTATAACACGAATATGCAATATGCGGTACATGATAAGCCAATTAAGCCAATTAAGACTTCAACTGGGCGGACAGGCAAATGGAAAACCACGCTATTGCCAGCGAACATGCCTCTCAAATCGGCATATAGTAGTTGAAGTCAATGGGGCTCGAACCTGAAAAATCAAAAGTCCTCAATGAAGGCTTGTATGCAAGTTATTTGCCATAAAAAGTGTATAGGGACCCTGGGGGACATGTATTAATACAAAAAGAAAGTTTTTAAAACGATCACTTTTAAAGGAGCAGTGATTTTAAAGATGCTTATAGTGAAACAATAAAAGTGAAAAATTCCTTTAAATATCGTGCCTGGGGGGTCCCCTTAGCCTGCCTGTAAAGTGGCGCATCTGTGCGATGTCTAGAACATGCCACATCAATAATGCCATTTCTAAAGGAAACAATTTAATTTAAACAAGCTCATGGCTTTAATGTATTGCCGTCTCCCGGCAATATAGATATTTAAAAAAATGGAAAAAAAAAACAGCGCGTGGTCCCCCTCCAGTCCAAACAAGGCCCTTCATATCTGGTATGGATTTCAAGGGGAACCCCAAGCCAAAATTTTAAAAAATTGACGAGGGCCCCCTCCCAAAATCAATACCAGACCCATATCCGAACGTGCAGCTTGGAGGTCAGGAAAAGGGGGGGACAAGTGAGCAACCCCCTCCTTAACTGCGCCAGGCCACATGCCCTCACCATGGGAAGGGTACTTTGGGGTCCCCCAAAGCACCTTGTCCCCATGTTGATGAGTAAAAGGGCCTCTTCCCGACAACCCTGGCCGGTGGTTGTCGGGGTCTGCAGGCAGGGGGCCTATCAGAATCTAGAAGCCCCCTTTAACAAGGGGCCCCCAGATCCCAGGCCTCCCCTCTAGGTGAATGAGTATGGGGTACATCGTACCCCTACCCATTTACCAAAAAAGTAGTGTAATGTGACAAAAGACAATAGCCATTTTTTTTACAAATCCTTTACTAAAAATGTCTTCTTCTTCCTCCGGTCTTCCTCCGGCTTCTTCTTGAATTTTTGATGAATGATGAATTTTTTTTAGCACACATGATTATTGCGGTTGGTATTTACAATTAGAAAACAGCACAGAGCACCTTCTTTTGACACGGCACTTTATAACCAAGGGATGGTAGTAATCACATTATAAAGATCTACAAGCAATTTTATTCTGCTAGGAATAACAAAGCAGATCTTTATATACACAGCACTTTTAAACAAATGAAGGGGGGCAAGAACTGAACAAATAGCACCAACACTAAAGGGTGGCGCGGTTTTCTTTCTTTTATTATATGTTTCAAATAATCGCTAGTGGGTGATTATAGTTCACAAAACTGCAGCACACTATAAAATATTATATAATTATTAAACACAATAATTAGCGCCGGTACCTCACATATATTTTTATTTTTAATAAAGGACTTGTCAAAAACTGGCCATTGTCTTATGTCACATTTCACTACTTTTTTGGTGAATGGGTAGCGGTACGATGTACCCCATACTCATTCACATGACGGCTGAGATCTGGGGGCCCACTAGTTAAATGGGGCTTCCAGATTCTGATAAGCCCCCTGCCCACAGACCCCAACAACCACCAGTCGGGGTTGTCAGGAAGAGGCCCTTTTCCCCAACAACATGGGGACAAGGTGCTTTGGGGGGGGACCCAAAGCACCCTCCCCATGGTGAGGGCATGTGGCCTGGTACTGTTCAAGAGGAGGGGGGCGCTCGCTCTTCCCCTCCCTTTCCTGGCCTGCCAGGCTGCATACTCGGATAAGGGTCTGGTATAGATTTTTGGGGGACCCCACATCATTTTTTTATATTTTGGCATGGGGTTCCCCTTAAAATCCAGACCAGACCCAAAGAGTCTGACATGGACTGTGGGGGGGGGGGGGGGGACCGCACGCTGTTTTTTGTCTTGATTTTTGAATAGCCCAAATTTTTGGTTGTAATTTCACACCATAATATTATTGAATACTTACATACCAATACATGCATTTGAAGAGTTAAAATTATGGAATCAACCAAACTCATGTGCATTGGCTAATTATGCTGCTGAGTACAATACAAGTTTTCACTAGGTGATACCTTCGGTGTAGAAAGATCAAACCGTGGTCCTCACTGGATTAAAATAATAATACATGTGTAAAATATATAAACGTGACACAATCATAAAATGAAATATAATGTGTGCACACTCCCATGTGATAAGTGAATCAAATTAAACTCAGTGAAAAAATAATTTCAATGATTTCTCCAAATAAAGTGTCACACTGTTCATATAGTGTCCAAACAAAAGCCACAAAAACGCAATTAAAAATAATATAAGAGTGATGCTCCTTTAAAGAGACAGCGAATCTTCTCAAAAATATTTTCAAATGCTCTTCTTAACTTCCACCACACCGCTGTGCTCAATGTGTCCACGCACCCGACATGTTTCGTCACTACAGGACTTATTCATGGGGTTGGCTGAGCGGTGTGCCATTCAAATTAATAAATGATTTTACTGAATTACACTATTGGAGCACTTTTTCATTTACATGTGGGACAACATTTGTAAACACTGAGTGGACAAATACGGGCGAATCACCGATCGGCTGTTTGAGATCTTTAAGCGCTTTTGCCTGTCACGAAAATGCAGGCAATAAAATTTGGTGAGTGAGTTTCCTATGGGAGTGGACAGTTAAGAGCTCCATGACCACGGCCGCGGGACCAGCGGACCCGATCGCCGCTGGTGTTGCGCGATCCGGTCACAGAGCTGAAGAACGGGGAGAGGTCTGTGTAAACAAACCTCTCCCCGCGCTTCCTACTCTGCCTGTCATTGATCGGCTGTTCCCTGTCATCGGGAAAGCCGATCAATGACGTCAGATGTCAGCTCCGCCCCCTAATGTAAAAAAAAAAAAAAACACACATCACACACCATAACCCCTCCCCGCCCCCTAGTGGTTAACTCTTTCACTGCCAGTGTCATTTATACAGCATTTAAATAGCATTGATTGTTGTATAAATGACAATGGTCCCAAAAATGTGTCAAAGATGTCCGATTGTGTCCGCCATAATGTTGCAGTCACAATAAAAATCGCTGATTGCCACCATTACTAGTAAAAAAAAAAATATTAATAAAAATGCTATAAAACTATCCCCTTTTTTGTGAACGCTATAACTTTTGCGCAAACCAATCAATAATCACTAATTGCGATTTTTTTTTTTTTTTTTTTTTTTTTTTTTTTTTTAAAAAAAATATGTAGAAGAATACGTATTGGCCTAAACTGAGGAAAAAATGTTTTTTTTATATTTTTTGGGGATATTCATTATAGCAAAAAGTAAAAAATATAGATTTTTTTTCAAAATTGTCGCTCTATTTTTGTTTATAGCGCAAAAAATAAAAACGCAGGGGCGATCAAATGCCACCAAAAGAAAGCTCTATTTGTGGGGAAAAAAAGGACGCCAATTTTGTTTGGGAGCCACGTCGCACGACCGCGCAATTGTCAGTTAAAGCGACGCAGTGCCGAATCGCAAAAAGGGGCCTGGTCCTTTGGCTGCAAATTGGTCCGGGGCTGAAGTGGTTAAGCGCTACTATCAAACTTTAATCCAGTAGGGACCACGGTTTGATCTTTCTACATATATGCCATTTCCAAGTAGCTGCTTTAGTTTTACCTAGATAGTGATCTTTCTAAGGCGCAGTAGTTGGGATTTGGGTTGTGGTGGTCTTATCCAAGTTCCTATTTTTTGATACCATCGGTGGGAATCGAACCCATAGATTGAACCTTTTGAAGGTAGCAGATCATGCAGCTACATTATTATTATATTACACTATCCCCTATTTTGTAGACACTATAACTTTTGCGAAAAACAATCAATATACGCTTATTGTAACTTTTTTTTACCATAAATATGTGGAAGAATACACATCGGCCTAAACTGAGAAAGACATTTTTTTTTTTTTGGGGGGGGGATATTTATTATAGCAAAAAGTTAAAAATATTGCTTTTTTTTTTTAAATTGTCGCTTTTTTTGTTGATAGTGCGAAAAATTAAAACCGCAGAGGTGATAAAATACCACCAAAGGAAAGCTCTATTTGTGGGAAAAAAAGGACGTCAATTTTGTTTGGGTGCAACGTTGCACGACCGCAATTGTCAGTTAAATCGACGCAGTGTCGTACCGCAAAAAGTGCTCTGGTCAGGAAGTGGGTAAATCCTTCCGGGGATGAAGTGGTTAATGCACAGGATGCTTTAAGGTGAAAAAAACATGAGCGTTTACAACCCCTTTAACGCAAAAAACAATCAACTGTTTATTTCAACATTAGTATAAACATTTGGTTCACCATTTGGTACACCATAATCCCCCTCCACTAAATGATTTGAACCAGTGCACAAAGCAAGGTCCATAAAGACATGGATGAGCGAGTTTGAGGTGGAGGAACTTGACTGGACTGCACAGAGTCCTGACCTCAACCCAATAGAACACCTTTGGGATGAATTAGTGCGGAGACTGCGAGCCAGGCCTTCTTGTCAACATCAGTGCCTGACCTCATAAATGTGCTTCCGAAAGAATGGTCAAATACTCCCATAGACATTCTCCTAAACCTTGTGGACAGCCTTCCCAGAAGAGTTGAAGCTGTTATAGCTGCGAAGGATGGGCCAACTCAATATTGAACCCTACAGACTAAGACTGGGATGCCATTAAAGTTCATGTGCGTGTAAAGACAGGCGTCACAATACTTTTGTTAATATAGTGTACATTTGTAGCTCTCCCTGGCCAATCATTGTACAAATATGCAATACGTGTAATAGGATCACAGACAGGAAATGCTTCTAAGGGTCAAAATATTACCTTTTTTATGTTTCAATATTTTTATTAAAGTTTTTAACAAAACAAAATTAAAGAGATTATAGCATTGATTCTGAACAATACATAGCTTCCACAAACTGAATAATATATGTACAAAAATGGAAAGTCAAACTTTATAATTGCATAAGTACAATGTGAAGAACATATTACCACAATCCGCACGGCAATAGGCCATGCTCTCTGAGACAACTTGCATCTTATGTTTCAGAGGTAAATAATCATAATCTGTAATAATGATGCTCTATTAACCACCGTCTTGATTGTTAATCTCAAAATGAACTGTAAGAAAGGCTACAAAACCTAGACATCTAAGTATGTCCTTCTACATTAAGTTTTAAACTCGGTTGAATGGGATTCAGAGTACACTCCTCACGCTAAGGAATGTGCATCCTCCCCTTCAAGTAGAGGAGGATGCTCCGTCTCCCAAAAATGTGCAAGCACGCAGTCTGGGTCCCTCAATACCAAAATCCAAAAAAGGGGGAAACCTAAAAACAAGAGATGAAAGGAGGAAGAGAGAAAAGAAGGGGGAAGGGAAAGGACTCCGTGCCCTGGTCCATGTCAACCAGTAGGAAACCTAGCCAGCGATAGTCCGAGGATCATTAGTCAAATATCCAATCCATGAACCCCATACCTTTTCAAACACCTTCAATTTATCCTGTAAGATTGCTGTCAACTGTTCATTTAACATAAGCCAGGAAAGTTTGTTTGAGCTGTTTAATTTGTATAGCCGCCGACCTCCAGTTCCTGGCTATTGTAATTTTAGAGGAAACAAATATAAATGTGAGGAGCCGTCTCTGAGTTTTGGCTCTTCGACCTTACAACCCAGTACCACGTGTTTTGGGGGCTTGGTCAAGTTCATTTGAGTAAGAGTAAAAATTAAATTGTAAACTCTGATCCAGAACCACCGTACCTTGGGGCATTGCCACTATATGTGGTAGGCAGTCCCTTCCTGCCCACAGCCCCAAAAACACTTAGCTGAAGCCCCCAGGACAAAAGTGGCCAAAATAGCCGGTAGCAAATACAACCTTATAGTTTGCTTCTAAAATAGAAGTGTTAATGAGTGACCTTGAAGTATTTATTTGGGGAAGTTACAATTGTACCATTAGAATCAATGGCTGAAACTTGCATTGGGCTACATAACTCTAATGTTCACTCCCAAAAAACACTTTTTAACCCAGCGCTAATTATGGTATTTACTATAGCTCCCTGTAAAAAAGCCATGGGAGTTAAAATGAGAGTAGTTTGCATGTTTGAGCATGCAAAAAAGGACACATATAACACTGCTCCTATCATGTTGCTTGTCACAAGGTCAGTGTCCCTGTGTAACTGAAAGGATTTTCCTTTCAACCATTGTATAGCAGAAGATGTCATAAAAAACTAAAATATGGAAATGGGGTGTTAAATATTAGACACTGAGGACTAATATTCTTATAAGACAGTTACCTCTGAGAAAATTGGTGGTATTTCTACAGAACAGCAGCAGAATAACACAAGTCAGTTTTATTGATTTATCGCAGAGTGAAAAAGGAAAAATGGTTGTTTAAAAGGCTTGCCAATATCAAGAGCATTGACGCATTACCTGATACAGCCACGGATTTTAATGTTTACACGAGCAAACATATAATAATAGAACAGGCATTACATAATTTACCAAAGACCTGTCAATTCATTGTCCTAACTTCCTTATAGGAAATTCATACGATTATATATTTGAACCAGTGCTTAGTTTTTAATAACTCAGATTATATTGAGATTAATTTTGTATTAAAAATTAAAAATGTGCAGGTTCCTTGAATGCTGCTGATTACACAGTTCTGGTGAACACCAACTGATCTAAAAAGCTTTTAGATCTATCAGTGCCCATTTATTTGTACTCTTTGTAAAATATGGTTTGCAATCAGTGCTTGTAAACTAGTGCGTTATTGGATCAAATGTGCTAGACTTACCTGATTATAAGAGTTTGTTGCATAAATTATAACCTCAGTAACACAACAATAACACTGCACTGAGAGCAATGGTACAAAGTAAACAAAGGCAGCCAATCAAAAATTTAGCACAAATGGCAACCCAATAGGCTTCCACTGCAGGGACTAATTACATTCATAAAATAACAGAAACAGAAAGAAGCACACATACCAGAAGCATTGAACTAATGCTACTTCTGCATTCCCAGTTTTCAGCCATAACTTGGAGATCACAGTGGTAAGTGTAACTAACACTTTAAGGGCTGGTGTTGACAGGCAATTTTGTCTCAGTTTGAAAAACTTCTAAGATGATTCAAAATTCATTGACAGATGTATTCAGCCTGCAGTTGATCTCCTGCTGACCTGCTTCAAGCATGTTTTGCATTCCCATAGAATTTTATGGGAATGTAAAAGCCGTCCGATGCAAATAAAGTTAATTCGACACAGGTACCTAACTTACCTTGTGCAGTCTTTTCTAGTTATATTTCCATGAGCTCTCCTTTAAATAAGGCCTTAGGTAGCATGAAAATGTTTAGAAGCAGATGCAGTCCTTTCTAGTTATATTTCCTAACGTTCGCTTTTAAATTAAACCACAGGTAGCATGAACATGTTTAGAGGCAAAACTACAGTAGTTCTTTATAAAAAAACAAAACAAAAAAAGAAGCCACAAGATAAGCAAAGTTTAAGTGTTAACTATTGGGTTTGGAAATTTAGGAGCTATTCCAGTCTACAGACTACAGAGGTTTAATGTATTCTATTCATTTAGATAAAAAATCTTCTGTATACAGCAGCCCCCCCCCCCCCTCGGCCCCCCTAATACTTACCTGAGCCCCATCTCTGACCAGCGATGTCCACAAGTGTCTCGGCCATCTGAGACGCTTCCTCCTGATTGGCTGAGACACAGCAGTGGCACCATTGGCTTCCGCTGCTGTCGAAGTCAGTCAGCCAATCAGGAGAGGGGGACAGGGCCAGATCGCAGCTTTGTGTCTAAATGGACACAGGGAGCTGTGACTCGGCTCAGGTACCCCCATAGCAAACTGCTTGCTGTGGGGGCACTCAACAGGAGGCAGGGGGCAGGAGCCCAGAAGAGGGACCTGAGAAGAGGAGGACTGGGGCTGCTCTGTGCAAATCCACTACACAGAGCAGGTAAGTATGACATGTTTGTTATTTTTCTAGAAAAAAAAAGATGAAAACCCTGGAACCTGGTTAAACCATGCAACCTATTATATTATTATATTATACCTAGAAATTAGCTTTTAAAATCTTTAGTTTGGTCATCGAATATTGTAATTTAGGGGCATGTGGCATCACCAAAACAACATTGTTTTAAATGGTAATCGTCAGTGTTTACTTTTAAATATTGAAAAAATATATTCTTTCTAAGTGATGTTAAAGGCATAGTATATACCTCCAGTACATTCTTTATACGATTTATAAGATTTGGAGTTCCTGGCCGCTCAGGAATGGGAGCTGGAGATCGCCTACATACAGCTGCTAGACTCTGCTCAGCAGCAGGGTGGGGCTCCCTTTGCCTGGGACTATCGGGAAATACCAGCAGACAGCTCTGAAATCCTGGCTGAAGAGTCGGCAATGTGGCATAGTAACAGAGTGCTTTGCCCACCTGCCCCCGCAGCTATGGACGCGGAGGTCTTATGGCGGATGCAGCAAGTGCTGACTGACCTTGACAAAGCTGTTACTGCACAAGACGAGGTTGGATGGAGGAATGTGCCTGTCCAGCAGCATGCCAGAGAATCGGCAGTGGAAAATCTGGAGATTGCCATCCCCAAACTTGAACTGCTGACAACAGGGCAGAGCTCTGCTAACCTCTGCCTAGCACCGATGGCATCTTCTAGGTTCCACGGACAGATGGTGAACCTCTATCCCCAGACATCAGTTGTAGAGACAGGGGATTTAATAGACTTTTATGCTGAGGAAAAACAACCTGATGAGCCTCCATCAGAAGAGCTGGTATTAGGGCCAAACTTCACTGAGCTCTGCCCAGCACCAACAGCAGTATCCGTGGAGTCACAAGGAACTTCCCCAGCTGAAGCGCTGGTCACCGGGCAGAGGGTCCAAGACCTCTGCCCCACCCCGGTGGCAGTTACGGAGGCTCAGGGTGAGAAGGTGGCAATAACTTCCCAGCAGCAGATACAGGGGGAGAAGGGAGATGAGGTGTTTATCGTCCCTCCCCAACAGTTGGCCAAGGTGGAGAAAGCGGTCTTTCCTCCCCAGCAAAAATGTGTGCACCTGGGAGACAGTACCAGAGACATGTTGTCCCAGCAGCCAGATGAGGGAATGGAAAAGGAAGCAGCCGGCTCCCCTTCCCAATGGCAGCTACACAATTTGGGAGTGGAGGAAGCCAGCCTCCTGCCCCAACGGTTAACCAGAGAGGAGGATGTGGAGTCCCCAGCAGAAGTGCTGGCAACAGGGCAGAGTGCTACCCACCTCTGTCCAGCACCAGCAACAACTGGGGAGTTCCAGGGAGCCGGGGGAGTTGGGCCCTCTCTCCAGCGACAAGCTGAGGTAGTAAAGCTGCTACTCCCAGCCGAATCACTGGCAACAGGGCAGAGCGCCGCTAGCCTCTGCCTAGCACCTACAATGTCTCCACAGCTTCAGGAAGCTGGGGCAATCGGTCACACTGTCTAGCAGCAGACGGCGCCCCAGAATGATGACACCAACCCAGCTAAAGTGCTGACAACTGGACAGAGGGTCCAAGACCTCTGCCCCACACCTGTGGCAGTTCTGGAGGCCCAAGGTGAGGAGGTGGTGGTCACTCCTGAGCAGCAGATCAGGACCCAAGGAGAGAATGCAATCTGCACTTCACAACTGCAGCTGGAGCTGATATTGGTGGATGGGACTTCAGTCTCCACTTGTATACCCCAGGAGTGCTGGGCGGTCGGCCCAGATCCCCAACAGCATGATGGAGTGAGCCCAGTCACCCTGTCCAGGCCTCTCCCCAGCGGCGGATATGTTCTATGAGAGAGGCAGAGGTTGGCTGGGTGAGTCGTGCTCTGTTTGGAACAATTTGTTTGGGGTACTGTGTGGGTACAGGCATTAGAGGCCTGGAACTATGGACTAACTTCGGAGTCAACCCGTCTGGGGTCTCCTCCTGTGTTAGTCTCCTGCCGAAAGGGGAGAAATGTGACAGACCTAGCCGGGACAAAGGCTGTTGGAGGGGACTGAATGCGAGCCTATTACCTTGTGATTATGGGCCCTGGCATTTGGGGGAACAGTGCTCTTTGAGCTGCAAGCCTGGGACCCCTAAGCTGGTGTTACTTGGATTCAGGTCCATGCTGGCCCCCTAATACACATAGAATCTGTATATGTATTTGGCATATTAGCAATACACTGAATGACACTGTTGGGACACAAGCTGTCAGATGCTAATGTCATGAACTCCAGCCAGCCTGTCTGTTGTGTAAATGAGTATAGTCTGGCCAGAGAGTGATTAAGAGTCCAGTGTTGATTTAAGATAATTAGCTCATGCTAATTAAGTAAGGTCTTAGTCATCTGGCTGTATAAATTTGTGTGACATGTCAAATAAAGTTTATTCCTGATGTACCCTACACTGGTGTTTGGTGACTGGGTGAGCTAAGGGGTCTTGGATTGTGTGGTTCTCCAGGATGTTCCATGAAACACCCCAAGAAACTGAACCCAGTACCATTCTTCCACCACAGAATTTTCTTTCTCTCATTTTGCAACCCGATCTGATTCCCGCTATTAAGGCAGCATCTGGGCAACCTTCAAATCAAGGAACTCCTCCAATGGAGATTCATGACGGATTACACTGGTTCCAGGGAAAGGTATTTGTTCCTACTGAAGTAAGACCCTTGACACTCAAAACTTTGCATGATCTTAAACTTGCAGGACATTTTGGGGTTCGTAAAACAACGGAGCTAGTTTCTCGTTCCTTTTGGTGGCCTGGGTGGAGGCAAGACTGTCGGGATTATGTGTCGTCCTGTGTAGTTTGTCAACGGAACAAGGGGACCAACTCTAAAGCCTGGGGCCTGCTGAGACCCTTGTCCATCCCTGAGCGTCCATGGGCGGAGATAGCAATGGACTTTATCGTGGAACTACCTTCCTCTGAGGGATTCACCACAATAATGGTCGTAGTAGACCGACTGTCAAAAATGGCACATTTTCTTCCAATTACCGGCACCCCGTCTGCTTCTGCTACAGCCGATATCTTCCTCAAGGAGATTGTCCGACTCCATGGCTTACCTGCAACTATTACCTCGGATAGGGGTCCTCAGTTCACCTCTAAGTTCTGGCGAGAGTTATGCAAGACCCTGGAGATTAAAATCTGCCTCTCTTCGGCCTATCATCCTCAAAGTAACGGTCAAACAGAGAGGACAAATCAGTCATTGGAGCAGTATCTTCGTTGCTTTTGCTCAGATTCTCAGGACGAATGGTCCAGTCTTCTACCATTTGCAGAATTTGCTTATAACAACGCGGTTCATACCGCCACCAATCAAACGCCCTTTTGGGCCAACTACGGATTCCATCCTTCCTTCCTACCAGGGTTCCTTCCTGAAATTGCCGTTCCGGCCGTCCAGGACCGAGTACGGTCCCTTCAACAGAACTTCCAAAAGATACAAGAAGCCATGCAGAAAGCCCAGGAGGGGTATGAGAGATACTTTAATCGGGGAAGAAAGGAGAATCCAGATTTTGAAATAGGAGACGAAGTATGGTTATCCTCAGTGAACCTCAAGTTAGCTGTCCCCACACGGAAATTAGGACCTAAATTTATCGGCCCTTTCAAAATAAAACGGAAGATCAATCCTGTGGCTTTTGAACTTTCTCTGCCGGATTCGTACAGGATACACCCTGTCTTCCACGCTTCCCTCCTGAAACCTGTTACTCCCAGTCCTTTCCCGGGCAGGATTGAACCCCCACCTCCACCAGTTCTGGTGGATGGCGAGACGGAATTCGTGGTGGAGAAGATCTTGAGTTGCAGGAAGAGGGGGAGGCAACTCCAGTATTTGGTCAAGTGGGAGGGTTACCCCACGGAAGAAAACTCATGGGAGCCCTCAGGAAATCTGCATGCTCCACGTTTAATTCGGGCCTTCCACATCGAGCATCCAGAGCTGATGGCTAGTTTGGGCGTCCGGAGGCCGCCCCTCGGGGGAGGGCACTGTCAGGAGAACAGGCAGTTTAACACGGTGCGCCGGGTGCCTGTGCGCACGCGCAACGGGACGGCGCTCCGGCGCATGCGCATTCGCGGCTCGGCGCTCCGACGCACGCGCATGCGCACTAGCGCACGCTTGAGCGTTCCAGTGCGTGACAGCGTCACATGATCACTTACAGGTCCTATTTAAGGAAGTGGTTCAGATCAGTCCAGCGCTGGCTTGTCTTCAGCTTCCTGCTTAAGCTCTGCTCCTGTTTCCGGTATCCTGTTTGATTGACTGCCTGTTTTGACCTCGGATCTGCCTTTTGACCTTGCTGCCTTCTCCTGCCCTTTGACCCCTGGACTGTTTACTGGACTACCCGTTTGCTGCCTCTGGCCCTCTTGAACTTTGCTTGTGACCCGGATTTGTCTACTATCTCCTGCCTTGTACCTCTGCTAGTGACCCGGATTTGCCTGTCTACAGACCTGTACCTGCACCTACATTCCGGAAGCTTCTCTACGGATTCCTGACCCCAGCACCTGGCTCCTACTTCAGTCTTCATCCTCTGGTTGGGTAGCCTGTGCCTCTTTGTGCCATTCACCCCCTGTCTCACCTCCAGGGGGCGGACTGCGCTCAGTTGCAAGGGTGAACCACTCTCGGCACTTCGGCCTCGGTAAGTACTCTCCTGATAAAAATCCTGTTAATAAAGGATTGGTTCAGGGAAGTAGATACAACTAGATTGATGGAAGAACTGATATCTTTGCAAAATTACTCCAGACAGAGATTCTATGGGACTTTGAGAGGTTGACTTGAGTTTAAACAATCTGGGACTTACTTAAGCTATATGATGGATTAAAGTATTGTTAGGGGAGGGGAGGGGGGTTTCTCTTCTTACTGCACAGGGGGAGTGGAGTTTAAAGGGGGGGGTATAAATATAATTGAGGAAGGAAGAGCACTGAACCAGGGTGGAACTAGGGTGGGGGCCTTTTGTGCAACCATCTCTAGACCCACCCCTAATCTAATTTTAAATAAAAAATGTAATAACACTTCAGGTTCACTTGGTTAAACGAAGTGGGGTAAGTGAGATATGGGGGTTTTATTTATTTATTTATTTATTTATTTATTTTTTCCTATCATTTCACTGCACTGGGGGAGTGGAGTTTAAAGGGAGGGAAAGAAAGGGAAAGAGGGGGATAGGTAGATTTGGGGAAGGAGAGAGGGTGGGATGGGGTGCACGGAATCGGGGTGGAACTAGGGTGGAGGCCTTTTGTACGACCATCTCTAGACCGACCCCCCTAATCTAATTTAATTAAATATTTAATAACACTTCAGGTTCACTTGGTTAAAAGTATTGGGGTAAGTGGGATGTGTTTTTATTTATTTCTTTTTCTCTTGTTTCACTGCACTGGGGGAGTGTAGTTTAAAGGGAGGGAAAGATAGCGTGGCTAGGTAGATTTGGGTAAGGAGAAAGGGGTGGGAGGGATTGCATGGAACTGGGGTGGCCTTTGCGCAACCCTCCCTAGACCCACCCCCAATTTAATTTAATTTAATTAATTACTAATTTCTTAGGTTCACAGGGGTGAAAGGATTGGGTTATGGTAGGTGTGTGTTTTTTTTTTCTCTCTCATCCCATCTCAAAAGTTGAGTATATGGAAGGGGGAACCTCAGAATTGTACGTTCATTTATAGAAGATGGCAATACTGTATGATTTATATACCTTAGGAATGTCGTGTATCATGATTTGTTAATGTTTTGTATTCTTGTATGTCAAGATTTTTGATTTGTTATGTAATATGTCTGTCTTTTTCTAAAAATTTATAAAAATAACTTAAATAAAAGGAAGCTCTGGCTGGCTGAGCGGAGCGGTAACAAAGGTAGGGAAAGCTCTCCAGTCCTTGTCCTCTCCTCCGAGTCCTAGGCTAGCTGGTTATGTCGCGCTGCTCACCACCTGCACTTTGTGTGTTTTGTGTGATATTCTTCTGCACTCCATATCATCCTGAAAAAAAAAAGCCACCCACATGAATATAGTCATAGTCCAGTCAATCACTGTGCACAGAACTGAGCAATGAGCACAAACTTGAAGTTGCAGATGTGACCACACTGTGGACAAGAGGAGCTGCAGCTAATGCAGCTCCTTGAGCTTGTAATGGGACCAAATTATTTTGAACATTAAATACTGTGTCGAAAAACAAAAAGAAACAAGTTATATGTGCAATAAGATTTATTTATTTATTGCGTAAAATGTATCCATGTGGTGCTACTATTTATTGGTTAGTCTGACTGACCATTGCTAATATTTTGTTTATAGATAGATGCTGGTGAGTTGAATCAAATACTCTTTTCTCATACTTTTTAGGGAGGGTGGTAGTGGCATTTATCCTCTGGAGATCCTAGATGTGCCCCCTACATCATATGGCAACAAGGGGAATCTCAATTCAATCTCTATAATTTCAGCAATGTTATATTCATGCACATCTGACAGGCAGTGTAGGATTCCCTAATAATGGAAATGGCAGGTGGATCTGGTAATTTAAAAATCAGGTCTTTCCCATCACAGTCTCCAAGAGGCACATGAAGCTGAGGGTGATTCCTCCAAAAAAAGTGGTGTGTGGACTGACTAGAGAGATGCTTACATCACTAAATCTAAATATAATTATAGGCAAATCTTGACTTTCTATATAAAACTCAAGCTTGGTCCTGCCCGCCAGCACTCAGTAATGGTCATTGAAGCTTCCTATCACACCATAGTACAAATAAAGGGAGTTGCGAGATATAACAAGGGAGTGAATGAGGAGCTTGGTGGTGTCAAGCTTTAGAATTTTAGAGATGTTACGGAGGTGCATTCTACAAACTTTTGACAATATGTCAGTTAGTAAGTTAGTAATGTGAGAGGAGACTGAAGGAGTGAGATGGGGAGTAGACAATTAGATTTGGGTGTCATCAGCGTATAAGTGGTATTGGAAGCTGTGGGCGGTTATCAAGTGACCAAGGGAGGAGGTATAGATAGAGAGGAAAAGGGGTCCAAGAACAGAGCCTTGGGGGACCCCCACAGAAAGAGGCAATGGAGAGGAGAAGACAGAGTTGTAGGTAACACTGAAGGAGCGCTGTGATAGATAGGCAGAGAACCAGGATAGAGCAGAATCTCAGAGGCCAAGGGAATGGAGTTTATTGAGAAGGAGTGGGTGGTCAACAGTATCAAAGGCCACAGAGAGGTCAAGTAGTAAGAGTATGGAGTACTGGCTGTTGGTTTTAGCAGTTTGTAAATCGTTAGTTCGTTTTAGTAAGGCAGTTTCCGTGGAGTGCTGCGAGCGAAAGCCAGACTGTAAGGGGTCAAGAAGGTTATTTTCACTGAGGTAGGAGCTAAGAGGGTTGTAGACTAAGCGTTCTAGAAGTTTAGAGGTGAATGGAAGCAATAAGATGGGTCTTAAGTTGTTCAGGTTGGTAGGGTCCAGTGAGGGCTTTTTAAGTATGGGAGTGATCTGCGCATGTTTCAGAGGGGAGGGGAAGGTGCCACTAGAGAGGGAGAGATTGAAGATGTGAGTGAGGAAGCATAGGATAGAAGAAAAGGGTGACCGTAGTAGTTGTAAGGGAACAGGATCCAAGGGACAATTGGTTCGGTGGGCATCTGATAAAAGTTTTGTAACCTCTTCAGCAGTAGCCAATTCAAAAGAGGAGAGTGTTAAATGTGCTGTTAGGCAAGGTACGTTGGGGGGGAAGGTGTACGTACAGTGGAGGTGTCCTCACGAATTGCATCAATCTTGTCTTTGAAGTGATTGGCAATCTCTTGGGCAGTGAGTGAGTTAGTTGGTAGAGGGTGTGGGGGACGAAGCAGAGAGTTAAAGGTTGAGATCCCATATTGGGATCCCATTGGAAAAAGTTGGTTCCTGTTCCTGGAGGAGCAGGGGTTCCACATCACTCTGAAGCTGAGCACCAGTGTTACAGATAGACATCAGAAGGAGGTCATCTGTACCTAAAGGTAAGCCTTATTATATGCTTTCCTGTAGGTACAAGTAAAAAAGCTTAAAATAAATAAGGATACACCTCACCATTTAGTTGAAATAAGTCTAGTTTTGTCAGAATGCCTAAAGTTTATTAAATATTGTATGTAATATATTGCAACAGTCCGTAGATGTGGTGGCTACATTTGTTCTCTTTTTTAGGCTTTTTTTTTTTTTTTTTTCACATGGAGATTCTGTTGGTAGCACATATTCTGTCGGAGGGTGAAAACACTGTACTTTATCTATGTAGAGGCAGCTTTGTCAGCATAGGACAGGACTTCAATAACTTCCCCCCCCCTACTCTAACAACATAAAACATAACGTTACATAGGGGATTGGATAGGTTTATATAATCAGTTGAAGTAGCTGGGAACCAATAAGAGTGCTGCAAAAACAGAAAGAAAAAACAAACCAAAATGAAGTAAATAAGAGTAGCTCATTGTAAAGATTTGCATACCATTTAATCAAAAGTGCTATTATCCACAAAATGTAAGTCTTATTTTGGAATAAGTTAGATGACAGACCCACTAATGTTCACAACTTCTGCTTCTTGACACTCAATCCTTTTCATAAATTAATTTAACGAGGTCCAAGTTCTTTTTCCTCCTGGACTGTAATTTGCTTTGACACCATAATACCATGCTTTTTATTTCCAGTTATTACACCAAGTTCCAGCCAAGAACCTATTCCTTTTTCAAAGTATCTGCCATTCAATTGCTAACTCCCTTTCTCAGTGTCAGGTTGACACCTCTCCACATTTTTTTCTACTGACAACCTGAAATATGACAGAAACTTTTATTATTTTAACAGTATAAATAATATATAAACATTGCCACTACCCATAAGAAGTAATCCTGACTTCACAATTAAAAAGTCAAAACAATCTGAAATAATATAAGTATGACTAGAATTATAAAAGACATGGGGCATCCTGGGATAAAAAGTAAAACCAAGTTCTGCGGGATGCCACAGCAAATGGTGGGCCTTGCCAGATTGCGCCTAACAGTGGGAGTGGCTTAAAGAGGGACAACTAAACAGAAACTGTGCCTATTTACTGTATACACTGCACACTGCAAAATATGCCTGATTACTGTGCCACTAGTGACACGTTCACAGAAACATAAAAATTTTACTTTTCTATTGAATATGATGCACACAAAAAAAGGTATCACTTTCTCTGACTTAGCATACCTTAACCACTTAAGCTCCGGACCAATTTGCAGCCAATGGACCAGGCCCCTTTTTGCGATTCGGCACTGCGTCACTTTTACTGACAATTGCGCGGTCGTGCAACATGGCTCCCAAACCAAATTGGCGTCCTTTTTTTCCCACAAATAGAGCTTTCTTTTGGTGGTATTTTATCACCTCTGCGGTTTTTATTTTTTGCGCTATAAGCAAAAATAGAGCGACAATTTTGAAAAAAATTCAATATTTTTACTTTTTGCTATAATAAATATCCCCAAAAAATATATAAAAAAAATTTTTTTTTTCCTCAGTTTAGGCCGATACGTATTCTTCTACATATTTTTGGTAAAAAAAATCGCAATTAGCGATTATTGATTGGTTTGCGCAAAAGTTATAGCGTTTACAAGTACTAGTAATGTCGGCGATCGGCGATTTTTTTTTTTTTTTTTTTATTGTGACTGCGACATTATGGCGGACACATCGGACATTTTTGACACATTTTTGGGACCATTGTCATTTATACAGCAATCATGCTATCAGTGATTCCTGTGTAAATGACGTTGGCAGTGAAGGAGTTAACCACTAGGGGGCGGGGAGGGGTTAAGTGTGTGTGTGTGTGTTTTTTAACTGTAGGGGGGCGTGGCTTGGCATCTGACGTCACTGATCATCTTTCCCTATGACAGGGAACAGACGATCAGTGACAGACTCAGTAGGAAGCATGGGGAGAGGTTTGTTTACACAGACCTCTCGTCGTTCTTCAGCTCTGTGACCCGATTGCGGGACACCAGCGGCGATCGGGTCCGCTGGTCCCGCGGCTTAAGTGGTTAAAGTGTTACTAAACCCACAACAGTAAAATCAGTCTGTATATGCAATAAAGCATGCTTATTATACTCACTGTGGAACCTAAGGGATTAATCCTCAGCATTGTGTAAAAAGGCTGTTTGATCATGTCTTCTCTGATCCTCCCCTTCTTCCACAGTCCCCAAACCATCTCCTGATAGAAAAAATGTGCACCGCTCAATGGCTGCACCCTTACCCTGCTGCTCCAACCTCTATCCCATGTAGTGGGTGCAGTCCTTGCTAGAAGCAGATATGAAAACAAAGGAGGACTTGATGGCCGCACTCAACTTTATTAACTGCAAATAACTTTATTCCAAGTTACAAATACAGCACATGGTGAACTACAAAACTCAGCTGATGCATTTCACACCAATCAGGGGCTTAGTTATAGCTCAAAAAACATTGGCACACAGTCAGGTATATATACAAAATAGAATATTTAAAAGATGGTCATCAATTAAACAAATAAACATCAATCAAATATCAGCCACATTTTGATTGGATAAAGGTTCCATTGAATAAAACACCTGGTTATATGTGCCCATTTCGATGTACCCATATGAAATAAACAATTCATTCATGAAAAATACATTATTTTAAATATAAAATACCTTACATAACAAAATCATCATATATATATTATTATAATACACATTACTCTATTAAAACATTATGTGAACATCTAAAAGTATGTTATCTCCTCCCTCCGAAAAAAGGGGAGACTGAAAATGTGAATACAACATTAACTGGTTGCCGACCAGCCGCCGCAGTTTTTCTGTGGCAGAATGGCACGACTAGGCGAAACGACGTTACCTTACATCGCTTCGCCTTTTGCCTGTGCACCCACAGCATCTGCGCAGAGCTGATGCGAGTGCCCAGCAGGTGCCATGACAACCGGGCACCCGCGATCGTTCGTGACAGAGCAGGAACCAGGATCTGTGTGTGTAAACATATAGCATGTATAGAACATGGTGTAGCAAAAATGAAATAAAAAAAAAAAAAGGAGTCAAATCACATTTAAATTGACTCAAGGTTGCAATTGCTGGCACCTGGCTATTTTAAATAAATTAAGAAAAAAAGGCCCTCCCCCCAAGTCCATGCCAGACCCGAAGAACTTATCAGAATCTGTAAGCCCCCTTTACCAGAGACGGTTTTTGACAATTCATTTATTAAAGCAAATATTCCTTTATTAAAAACAAACCCATTGACAGCTAATTAATCATCGGTTGTTAACCGCTTCAGCACCGGGCGATTTTACCCCCTTCCTTACCAGAGCACTTTTTGCGATTCGGCACTGCGTCGCTTTAACTAACAATTGCGTGGTCGTGCGACGTTACACCCAAACAAAATTGACGTCCTTTTTTTCTCACAAATGGAGCTTTCTTTTGGTAGTATTTGATCACCTCTGCGGTTTTTATTTTTTGCGCTATAAACAAAAGAAGAGCGACAATTTAGAAAAAAAACACAATATTTTTTACTTTTTGCTATAATAAATATCCCATTTTTTTTAAAAAAAATCTGCGATTTTTTTTTTTTTTTTTTTTTTTTTTTTCGTGACTGCGACGGACACTTCGGACACTTTTGACACATTTTTGGGACCATTCACATTTACACAGCGATCGTTGCTATAAAATTGCATTGATTACTGTGTAAATGTGACTGGCAGGGAAGGGGTTAACACTAGGGGGCGCTGCAGGGGTTAATATGTTCCCTAAGGTAGTGATTCTAACTGTGGGGGGAGGGGACTCACAAGGGGAGGAGACCGATCGGTGTTTCTCCGTACTGGGAACACATGATCGGGCTCCTCGCCACTGATAGGACGTGGAGCTGTGTGTTTACACACACAGCTCCACAGTCCCGCACGGTCCTGCTGTTTTAACGGGCAATCGCGGGTGCCCGGCGGACATCGCGGCCGCCGAGCACGCGCACGGATCCCGAGCGCCGCCGCCTAGGCGGCCGGGAATGGGAGGACGTCATATGACGCCCACCCAGGATGGGAGATCAACCTTGTGGGCGTCATATGTACATGGGCGGTTAATGAAGTGGTTAAGGACGCCATGGCCGGCTTCCCGGCCCCGCTCCTTAACAACCAGCTTTTACTGCGCCCTGATTGGGCAAAGTATTTGGGCAATGCTTTGTCCAATCAGGGTGCAGAATGCACTGTGCACCTAAAAAATTTGGGTGTTCCCCGACTGGGTGAACAGCCAATGCTCGGCTCCCAAATCCATATGCAGATATGTTCCCAGAAAAGTCATGATTTTTGTTGATACAAAAGCTGAGCAAACCCTGTCAGTTAAGATTGTCCCCTCCCCTGTGACCAAAAGGGAACAAATATGTTGACGGAGTTTTAAATGTTCCATTTGACCTAAATTTGCAAAATTTGGTCCTAACTGTGTATGATCATATAAAAAGATGTATATGACAATATGTATGACACAATGTCCTTGTATTAGTTGTGATGAAAGTTGTGCAGCAACATATTAGTCTTCTTGGTTCTGTCGTCCTAGCAGTATAGAGCAGAAAACTAATCGGGTTCTACCCTATTTGACCAGCACTCTTGAAATTAGCGCACCCAATATTTTTTCTTTTGACCATCCCTGGTTGGTTTTGATGATCTAGTTTGATCCCACCTACTACGTTTGCTGTACCTTCTAAGTACATACGCCACTGCTGTTTGTTATTCTCAAACTGTCTCACCTGCATTGCTTGCAAGTTCTAACTACATTTTAGATAAAAGTTCTATGGCTGTACTGTTCTCTATTTGTACTTACAGTAAAGTCAGACATAGATGGATTTACACTCACCACAATGGATGGACCTTCTATTACTAGATAGGTCTCACTAAGCTTTTTTGGTTGACCCACTGTGTATCTTGTCACCAACTTGACTACTCAACGTGTAACAGGATGCGGTTCCATCCAAGGCAATACACCGCGACTCATTGTTATTTGTTGATGGTGGAATCCCCCCTTGAAGCTATTGTGTTCTCCTGGTGGGGGGTGCGGGTTGCCATCCCTATCAGGAGAACTCACAGTGATTATTGCTAGTGGGTATAACCGCTGGCAATAATTGCATGAAAAATCTGACATGCTGGTTGTAAACAAGTCAATCGATGGATCAACTTGGGTGCAATCATCCTGCTCAGAGATGGTTTGTATCTCGACCAGTCCCTGCTGAACACACCAAGAGTCAAACCATCTATGGGTCACCTGGAAGTGGTCATGTACTGTATACAGTATGTTGATCTGGACACAATATATGCTAAAATTATTAATTCACCATAAATATTGAGTTTTGATGTTAATCTTTTTTGTACTGTATTAATAAGGTTTATTCAGAATATGTGAAGTGTTCTAAGGTATAAAATAAATATCTGACTTCAACATTTTGCTGTACAGTACTGTTCAAAATTTTTCAGCAGATGTGAAGAAAGAATGCTTTCAAAAATATATATTTTACTTATTTTTATTAATTTAAAGAATGCACAGTGAGCGAACAGAAGAAAAATCTAAATTAAATCAATATTTGAATAACCCTTTGGCATCAAAGCAGCATCAATTTTTTTACAGTAGGTACACTTGCACACAGTTTTTGAAGGAATTTAGCAATATATTTACATTTAGTTTTTGAATTCAAATACATTTTCGAATTTGCATTTGTTTTGATTTGGAATTTGATTCAAATTCGGATGATTCGTTATTTTGACCAAAATTTATAATTTATTTCAAATTGGCTTAAATTTGTTCCTATTGTAATCCAGAAATTCGGATCCATACGAATTTCTGAATATCAAAAAATTTGTACAAATTTTGATTTGAAACGAAACTAACCACACATGTCTAACCAGTAGAGTTATTTTTCCCAGTTCCTTTTATAGGGTGACAACGCTACTTTTTTGGCAGTGAACCTTTTCTTGGAATAAGTATAAGCCATAGGAATAAAAGATGACCAGTGTAAATGCACCCATCGATTGACTTCAGTATAACCAGCCTGCTGGGTGTCTTTGTGCAATCACTGCCAGTGGCTATAGCCACCAGCTCTGATCATTATGTTCTGATGGCGGGGAAGATACAATGTCAGGATACAATAATGCAGCAGGAGGAATTCCCCATCAACACAGTCAATGGTTGAAGGAAAAAGAATTGCATAATCTATGGTCAGGCTTAAACTTTTTTTTTTACTATTGCCTCCTGTCTCTTTTGCAATAGTTTTTTTGTAAAAAAAATATTTGCACCATTTTTCTTGTCTTTTCATTAAAATGTTATTTGAAAAATTGTTAAGCTAAATCTCAAAACACTAATACCTAGAAATTTAAGAATTTAGTCTTTGATGAAGCTACCGTAGTGTAAAATTCTGTTACATTTCTGTCTGGGCATGGCATCAAGTGGTGCAGACATTTTTTTAAAGGTCAGAATTACAACAACAGACACTGTAAATGGTGTATTTTTACATTAACACAATGTGGTGGTGGCTACGTGAAGGGGTTACTGTTTGGTAACCCCTTCACGCAGACCGTACGCAAATATGATGGACCCACTGGAATGGGCTTTTTTCTGTGGGGCCGCTTGTTTTTGTAGATCCCTTTATGCTGGGAGCACACCACATGGCACACTCCCAACACAATGAACTGCGTCTCACCGAGATCCCCGGGCCCCGTTCTAATGATCGGGACCCGGAACGTCCGATTCCAGGTCGCCTGATTGCTATGATAGCCTCTGATTGGCTATCAGTCACTGTGAAGCCCACCCCGTGTTTTCTGTCTCTGTGAATGGACAAGAGAGGTATATTGTATCATTCTCTGTCCTTGCAGAGACAGAAAAAAAAGCGTGTGAAGAAAAATTATAATAATATTTGAAAAAATAAAATAACATTTTAATCTTTTTATTTTTTAAATATTTTAATCAATTTTTTATTTTTTAAATACCTTTTTAAAAAAAAAAAAAAACAGGTGATATCCATTACCATTTACCTCCAAATGAAAGCCCAATTTGATTAAATCCTGCTTTAATTCTGTAGTGGGATGCCCCTTTGTCCAGATTCTGGTGCAGGTCCCTTTAACTCAACTCCCCACAATCCTCTGAGCTCCTGGATCCGCCCGGGGGATATAAATGTCAGCTCCACCCAGCTTCCTGTGCTCAGAGAGATCCTGCCTGATGGGACAGCAGTGACTGGGCAAGTGAGCTGTTCCCAGGTGCTGGGTCCTCCCCTGTTAAGTCTGGTGTGCGGGCCACCAGCAGTGAGCACAAGAGCACGCAGCATCTTTCCAAGCCCCAGTCACTGGAGAGGACTCTGTTACAGTCCATTTTCAGAAGCTGTCCATGAAGTGGGTTGGCCTTATCTGCAGCCACCAGAACCTCCTGACCAAAGCAAGTAGCAAGCAGTGCCAGCAAGAAGTTTGTGCCAGAAGGAGGTCCACTCAGCTCACAGCCTGTTGAAAGAACAATTACTATCTTGGACATGTGAGAATCTTTCATCCTCTATCCTATTTGAATATTGAACTCACAACATGCTGCTGCCACCTAGTGGACATTAGTTGAATGGCAGTATAATTGTGATATGCTTTTTCTTCACAGTTCATATTAATGTTCTGTACTGTATACCGTGTTCACAGAACTCCGGTACAATTTATGTTGAAGTTCATTGTTAAGTAAAATAGTGTTGCATATCACCTCTGTCTGATCATTTGGCTGAGACCGTTACACTACACTTGGCGTCACGAACAGGATCAGCCATGTCAGACAGTGATGAGGAGAGCAGCACAATGGCAGCGCCAGTCAGCAGTGGCACTGAGGGAGCTAAACAGTCTGCCATAGCTTCTCTATTGCTGGCAGGATTGCTACTACAACAGCTGCCTAAGTACACAGGACCAGATCAGGACTTAGATGATTGGATTAGAAGATTGCGGGGCTTGATCCGGTCATATGGGGTCCCACCTGCACAACAGGCAGACCTGGCCATTAATGCCCTTGAAGGGGAAGCAAGGAAGTTGATCCTACACCTTCCAGCAGAGGACCAGGACTCTCTAGACAAGATAATCAGCCGCTTGGAAGCAGTGTACACCCAGACGGTTGCATTAGGGGATCTTAGAGCTCGCTTTATCAGTAGAAGGCAGAGAGTGGGAGAATCCATTCCACAGTACGCCCTGGAACTGCAGGATATAGCAGCCGAGATCCGCCGCAAGGAGAGGAGGAGAGCAGGACGTGCTGGCTGGAGTGATACAGATGGGTGGCTGAAGGATCAGTTTGTGGATGGGCTTCTGTCTGAAAAAGTTAGGGAAAAGTTACAGGAAAAGGACAGAAGTAACCCAAACTTAAAATTCCACGAAATTCTAGAAGCAGCTATCCTATATTCAGAACCCAGACGTGCCAGTACGGACGTCCTCATGGCCAGCACAGGTGATAAACCATGTAAACCGCCACAAACTGAACACACAGCTCCGTGGGAGGTGGCCATCCACAAGCTGACGGAAGGAATGGCCCAGCTCCAGACAGAACTTGCCACGCTGAGACGTGAGCAGGACAATCCAAGAGGACCAAGGGAGCACACCCCTTCATGGAGAAACCGATCTCCGCCCCGCAGACGATCAAGACGGGAGAGGTCACCCTCTCCATGTTGGGGCTGTCGACAAAAGGGTCATCGCTTGAGGGACTGTCCTGATCGAATACCGAGGGAGCCTTTAAACTCAGAGCGCCCCGCCGCTAAGAGTCAAGCAGTGGGGCGGCCCAGCAAAACGACTCCCCCGTCACACACGGAGGACATGGTGGTCGATTGCCCTGTGGTACACGGGTACTTCGATGGCCAAGAGGTCGAATGTCTCTTCGACACTGGGTCCCAAGTTACCATTCTGCCAGAACCTTTGTTCCAGCGATACTTCCCAAAGAAGAAAATGAGTCAGGATACCCCCTGGATCTCACTGACAGCTGCCAACGAACTTCCTATAGAAGTGGCCGGGATTACCTGGATGAAAGTAGAACTGTGGGGACAGGACCTTGGCCAAAAAGGTGTTGTGATTACACGAGCATCCGGAAAAGGATGGCCGCAGGTGATATTGGGCATGAATATCATCCAGGGGCTGAGACCTGAGCTGTTAAAACAATGTCCTACACACCTGGGACCACCTAAAGAAGTTAGAAAGCTGCTCCTTACCTTGGCAGCCCTAAAGGACTCTGACTCAAGTTTTGCAAACATTAATGAAAAGGCCGGTGTTGTGAGGGTTCCTTTTGGGACAGAGATTGTAATACCTCCATGCAAAGAACTTATACTTCCCATGAATGTTGGATCATGCCATAGACTACAGGGCATCCCAGTGCTAGTGGAACCCTTACCCTCAGATATGGCCCCATTTGTTGCTAGAACTCTCACAGTAGTTCGCCAAGGCACCGTGCTAGTTAGGATGCGGAACAGCAAGACGATTCCACTTCACCTGCCCCCGGGGACACCAGTGGCAGAACTGGCCCTGATTACAGGTGTGATTTCTCCCAAAGTGGACCACATAGAGCTCCAGAAATTTCACGGACGACGCTATGTAGCTAAAGTGAATGTTGTCAAAAGTTCAGCAGGGGCAGACCCAGCATGGGTAGGAGAACAGATACTTCCACTTCTACAGCTGTCCACTGAGGAACTCACACCCCCTCAGGTAGAAGCAGTAAGGCAACTGGTAGATAAGTGGTCGGAGGCGTTTTCCAAGGGGGATTTTGACCTGGGCTGTAGCAATGGGATTGAACATGAGATCGCAACAGGAGGGAATCCACCCATCCGGGATCGCTACAGAAGCATACCCCCTCACCTTTATCAGGAAGTCAAGCAGATGTTGGAACAGATGATGCAGCAAGGCGTAATTGAAGACAGCAAGAGCCCATGGGCAGCTCCCGTTGTATTAGTGCGGAAAAAGGACGGCACCCTCCGCTTCTGTGTAGATTATAGACGGTTGAATGCTGTCACTACAAGAGACGCCTATCCCCTGCCGCGGATTGAAGAGTCCCTAACTGCTCTAGGGAAAGCCAAGTACTTTTCAACACTTGACCTCGCCAGTGGGTATTGGCAGATCCCTGTGGCCAAAGCAGATCGACCAAAAACTGCTTTCATTACCCCTATGGGACTATGGCAGTTCAAGAGAATGCCTTTCGGGCTAAACAATGCACCTGCTACCTTCCAAAGGACAATGGAGCATTGTCTCGGGGATATGAACTTGGATAGCATCCTGATTTATCTTGATGATATAGTGGTGTTCTCTGCCACCTTTGAGGAACACCTCGCTCACCTCGATGCTGTTCTAGCCCGGCTACATCAGTATGGGCTGAAGCTTAAGCCAAAAAAATGCCACCTGTTCAAAAGTGAGATTGAATATTTGGGACATGTCATTTCAAAACATGGTGTGCTCCCCAACCCAGAGAAAATCAAGGTAATACAAGAATGGAAGGCACCATCGACCGTGACTGAGGTTAGAGCCTTCCTAGGGTTAGCGGGGCACTATCGACGTTTCATCAAGCACTACGCCCATCACGCTGCTCCAATCCAGAAATTACTACATGGAGTAGACCAGAAAGGAGGTCACAAGAGGGTGGAATGGGGACTGGAACAACAAGAGGCATTTGACTTCTTAAAGCAACGGTTGGTGACAGCCCCTGTATTGGCCTTTGCTGATTTCTCCCTTCCCTTTCGGTTACAAACTGATGCCAGTAACCAGGGCCTGGGGGCCGTGCTCTCACAAATGCAAGATGGTAAGGAACGGGTTATAGCTTATGCCAGCCGCAGCCTTCATCCAACCGAGAGAAACCCTGCAAACTACAGCTCCTTCAAGTTGGAACTGTTAGCGCTGGTGTGGGCCGTCACAGAACGTTTCGCAGAATATCTCGCAGGGTCTAAGTTTGAAGTCTGGACGGACAATAACCCCTTAGTACATCTCCAGACATCCAAACTTGGCGCTCTGGAACAAAGATGGGCAGCACGTCTAGCAAAGTTTGACTTTTCCCTGCATTACCACCCGGGAAGGGGCAACCACGTGGCTGATGCCCTATCACGGTACCCTTCAGCACAACCACAGCGAGATGTGGATGAAGAGGCAGAAGAAGAAGAAATTCCACCCTTAATGGGGGCTAGATCTAAGAGTAGACTACGGGTGGACCTTATCCAGGTATTGGAAGATAATAACTGGGCAGAAACGCAGAAGGATGACCCGGTGATTGCCCCAGTAATAGAGGCAATGCAGTTACGGCGCTGGCCCAGTAGAAGTGAAAGATCACAACTGCTACCGGAAACACAAAAACTGCTGAACGAATGGTCACGCCTCCTCTTGAGAAATGGCATATTGTATCGCAGAATAATGTTCCCCCATGACTCTTCGGTAACCTGGCAGGTCGTACTGTCGCGGGCAAGAGCTCGACCAGTGGCAGAAAGGATCCATGTAGAAGGAGGACATTGGGGAGTCCACAAAACATTCGCCTGGTTCAAAAGGCAAGCCATGTGTGTGGGGCTGTTCCAGTTGATTGATCAGATATGTCGGCACTGTGCGGTATGCTCCGTGACCAAGGGGGCTGAGGTCCAGGTGCCTCCCATGACTTGGAACACGTCTGCCCCATTGGAAGTATTGACAGTTGACTTCCTCACCCTCGACATGGCAGAAGATGGACATCGCCATGTCCTTGTTATGGTGGACCACTTTACCAAGTTTGCAGTAGCTGTACCAACTCGTGACCAGACTGCAAAGACTGCAGCTCAAGCAGTGTGGAAACACTTCTGTCTCCCTTATGGTTGCCCTCAGAAGATACATTCAGATCAAGGGCCCTGCTTTGAAAGTGAGTTCTTCCAGGAGTGGTGTCGCTCATTAGGTGTCAAGAAGACGCATACGACCCCATATCACCCACAGGGTAACGGAGCCTGCGAGAGGTTTAATCGTACCCTGATACAACTGTTGAGAGGGCTGGCCCGTGAGAAACGAACCAGATGGACCCATTACTTGGCTGAAGTGGTTTGGAAGTATAATCATACTGTGCACTCAGCGACGGCTCGCTCTCCTTACCACGTGATGTTTGGTCGTACTCTTGGGGGACCCACAGATCTATGGGGTGTCATCCCCACTGAAGAACTGGAGTATACTCCAGCAACCTGGATTCGAGAGTGGAGGCGACGCCTGTCAGAAGTCCAACAGTTTGTAAAGGAGCGAACTTGGGTGGAACAAGAAGAGTCAGGAACGGAGGTCTATGACCTGAAACCTGGAGATAGGGTCTTGATCAGGCGCAAAGGTGCACATCAGCAGGGCAAGCTACAAACTCCATGGGAGGAAGTGCCCGGAGTTGTGCTACAGCAACCAATTCCAGGAGTGCCAGTCTATGATGTCCAGAAGGAAAGTACACAAGACAGGCCGAGGCGGCTACACCGCAGGCTCCTTAAACCCATTGGGAATTACGTAGAGATGCCTGAGAGTTTATCTAGAGAGCCGGAAGAACAGGTTTCCGAGCCACACATAGCAGCCCCAGCAGAGAATCAGTGGTGGCTACTCTCCGTTCCCTCACTGCCGCCTCCAAATCTCCCAGGAGGGATTACATATACAGACAATGCCATGCAGCCCAATGATTGCCCAGCTCGGATTCCTACTTCTGCTGTGGAGCCCTCTGACCCACTGTCCACGGAGATGCCTGAAGGTGAAGATGTACCTTTGCCCTCTCCTGAAGAAGAGCCTGAACCTCAACCCTTGAGATGCTCTCAGAGACACAACTTTGGGAAACCACCTGAACGCTTTGCACAAGAGGACTTTGTATGGTCGGTAAACTTGCCTGGAATCGCAAGTTCAAGTGGGGTGGAGTGTAGTGGGATGCCCCTTTGTCCAGATTCTGGTGCAGGTCCCTTTAACTCAACTCCCCACAATCCTCTGAGCTCCTGGATCCGCCCGGGGGATATAAATGTCAGCTCCACCCAGCTTCCTGTGCTCAGAGAGATCCTGCCTGATGGGACAGCAGTGACTGGGCAAGTGAGCTGTTCCCAGGTGCTGGGTCCTCCCCTGTTAAGTCTGGTGTGCGGGCCACCAGCAGTGAGCACAAGAGCACGCAGCATCTTTCCAAGCCCCAGTCACTGGAGAGGACTCTGTTACAGTCCATTTTCAGAAGCTGTCCATGAAGTGGGTTGGCCCTATCTGCAGCCACCAGAACCTCCTGACCAAAGCAAGTAGAAAGCAGTGCCAGCAAGAAGTTTGTGCCAGAAGGAGGTCCACTCAGCTCACAGCCTGTTGAAAGAACAATTACTATCTTGGACATGTGAGAATCTTTCATCCTCTATCCTATTTGAATATTGAACTCACAACATGCTGCTGCCACCTAGTGGACATTAGTTGAATGGCAGTATAATTGTGATATGCTTTTTCTTCACAGTTCATATTAATGTTCTGTACTGTATACCGTGTTCACAGAACTCCGGTACAATTTATGTTGAAGTTCATTGTTAAGTAAAATAGTGTTGCATATCACCTCTGTCTGATCATTTGGCTGAGACTTTTATATTTTTTTATAACTGAACACAAATCTCACAAATCTCTTATACATCATACAGCATCCATCAATATGGCAACACTCAACCCAGTTGCAAATCTCAATATATTATGATTAAAGGAACAAAAACAATCAGACACGTGGAATCTTCTTTGCCTCACATTGAACCAAAGCTGTAGATCATTCTGTATTCTTAAAAAAAAAACAACCTTTTCACATTTTCTTCTTCACGAGAAAATAGCAGTTTTGTTGCGGCACTTGATGTGTAATAGCTAAACCTTTTTTTCTGTAAAACCTAGCTACTTTCCTACTCATTAGTATTGTAAATTTCAACAACAGCAATAGAATATTAGCTGTTAATATTTCATGGACATAAGAACACTATCATGTTAAAAATAAAAATTGATGCTACAGAACACATGGTGCCTAACTTTATTATTGCTAATAACATGGCAGATTTTGTTTACTTGACAAAAGAGCTAAATCGGAGTGAATAAAATCATTATCAACTGTTATACACTGTGATCAGCAATGCAAGAACAGACATGTGAAAAAGCAAAAGATGCTGCACAGTTAGTTGGAAGAAGAGTATTACATGTGTTTTCACCTTAATCCAACTGTGTGAATAAAACATATAATTGGAAAATGTGTATTACAGTGATAATGCAAGACATCTTGGGCTGTTTTTTCAGGAATAGAATTGAAGAGAATAATATTATATAATATTTGGGGGGGACCCCCACGCCGTTTTTTCGGCATAGGGATTCCCTTTAAATCCATGCCAGGTGACGGGGCTAGCGCGGCGGCATTCACTGCCTTCGCTAGTCCCATCTACCTGCAGTCACGTTCTAAATGAACGGACTTTCCGATCTTGTGTCGGCAAGTCCGTTCATTTCAAAAGTCCCGCGGACTAGCACACAGACTGCGGGATTGTCCGCCGGACTCGCGAGTCCAGCGGACAATTTTAAGTCTGAACTTAAAACTTCGTCCGCTGGACTTTTGGCAGGAAAAATCCCGTGGGAAAGTCCGCTCGTGTGTACGCGGCCTTAGATCGTGTGTACAGGGCATTACAGTGAATATTCTGTGATCTGTCCACATTGTCTTATGCAATAGCACAGTAGTAATTTGCAGAGATCCTAAGATTCATTATTGTAGAGCAAAAGAGGGAAGCAATGCAGGCCTCTTCCAAACCTTTTTTCTGCCATCACTCTATGTTTATTCAAATAAAAATTGAAATTTTCACTAAGGATAAATCTACAAATGTCAATGCTAATAAGAATAACAGTAGTTTAAACATGCTAAAACATTATTATTTGGGGCAGAACATATTAACATTGCAAATGTATTGTATTAATAATTGCCTACAAAACACACACTCACACACGCATATACTTTTTGTAAGGAAGACATGTTCAACTAGTATTGGTAAACTATGCACAAGACAATTTGTACAGCAAGTCCATTGCAGTAAACCAACAAAACATTTGTGTGTCCGAGTTACTAATTAAACCAACTTTACTTCTGACTAACAGGGTGTCCTTAACGTGCTCCTCAAAACAAACAGACAGCACTGTAAGCATTAGGCCTTTTCACCCAGCCATAGGCTCCCACATCAGAATGAGTTGAGTAGCTGTCAGCTCACACATACAGTTGTGCTCAAAAGTTTGCATACCCTTGGAGAATTGGTAATATATACCATTTTTAAAGAAAAGTGAGCAGGCAAAGCACATTTCTTTTATTTCTTATGGGATACATATTCAACTGTAGGTCATAACAGATTGGCACAATCATAAAACAAAACATGGCAACAAGTAAACAAATTAAATGACCCCTTCATACCCTTAGTTCTTAATACTGTGTTTTGCCCCTTTAGCATCAATGACAGCGTGCAGTCTTTTGTAATAGTTGTCTTTTGTTTGGTTGTTTTGCATGAACTGCCTGAACACAATTTTTCAACTTTGACATGTATTAGTAAAAATGTACATATAATCCCAACTATTTTGTGCATCCAAGTGGATTATACCTTGTTTTTTTTAGGACAAGTTGGGCTTTCATTAGGTGGTAAATGTTAATGGCTATTTCCAGATTTAGTTTTTTTATTAAAGCAAAACTGGCCCAAAACAGTAAAAAAAAATATATTTTTTAATTTAGCTGTATATTTCTTGTTACTACTATAACCTACCATCAAAGAACAACCCAAAATACATTTTCCTGTTCCCGACGTTCACAGCGATAGCGCTTATGTATGTTAGTTGTTGTTTGTACCCGTAGTATAGCTCAGAAACAATGGTGCTCATTTTTGCTTCTTTTTTTTTTTAAATCCTACCTAAAACATACTGATATCAACTGTTAATTTAGAAAATGTTTTTGTTTTAAAAAAAATCCTGCCCAAAATACACTGACCCTGATCTTTTACCTTACTTGACCCAAACACTAACTCCATTTATTTTTTTGCACACATATTTCTTTATTTCTATCTCCCTACCAGTAGAGAGAGATACAATGTATCTCTCCCTTCATTCAGAGAAAAAGAAAACAGAGGGGCGGGCTTCACAGTGACTGATTACTGTGATAGCCAATCAGACCCGTAACTGGAACTGGGTCCCAATTTTTAGTACGAGACCCAGGTCTCTTGGTGAGAGCCCAGTCTTTGTTCTCCCAGCACAAAGACAGATACGCATTTTAAAGGCCCCACAAAAAAAGCTCAGTGAGGCCGCATATATGTGTACTGTCGGCAGAAAGGGGTTAAGCTCTGGAGACTGTGATGGCCACTCCAGAACCTTCACCTTTTTCTGCTGAGTCAACTTGCCCATGTGCTTAGGGTCATTGTGGTGCTGGAAGGTCTAAGAGCATCCCATGCGTGGGGATGGTCTTGTTGTTGCTATAGGCCTTGTTGACCTATGTCCAAACATAGCACTTAAGGTTGTGACTATAAACCTCTATTTTGGTCTTATCACTCCAGATTAGTGTGCCAGAAGCTGTAAGGCGTGTCAAGGTGTTGTCGGACATATTGTAACTGTTTTTTTTTATTTGTGGCATTGACGCAGTAAAGGCTTTTCTTTGGCAACTCGATCATGCAGCTAATTTTTGTCTAAGTATCGTCATATTGTGCTCCTTGAAACAACCACACCATTTTTTTTCCAGAGTAGCCTGTATTTCTCCTGAGGTTACCTGTGGGTTTTCCTGGCAATTGTGGCTGCAATCTTTCTTGGTCTACCTAACCTTGGCTTGGTATCAAGATATCCCTGGATTTTCCACTTCTTAATAAGTGATTGGATAGTAGTGACTGGCTTTGGATATCTTTTTATATCCTTTTTTATATTTATAAAGTTCTATTACCTTGTTACGCAGGTCTCTTGACAGTTCTTTTCTGCTCCCCATGGCTCAGTATTTAACCTGCTCAGTGCATTTACGTGAGAGCTAACAAAGTCATTGACTATTTATGCAATTATGAAATTAACCTTTAATTGCCATTTTAACCACTTAAAGTGATTGTAAACCCTTGTTTTTTTTTTTAATTAAACAAACATAATACTTACCTCCACTGTGCAGTTTGTTTTGCACAGTGTGGCCCCGAACATCGTCTTCTGGGGTCCCCCGGCGGCGCACGTGGCTCCTCCTCACATTGGTAAACCCCCTGGGAGAAGCGCTCTCCCTGGGGGTAACCCTGCGTGCACGCTCCCAAGTCCAGCATTTGCGTGCATAGACACAGAATGTCAGACTCGGCCCCGGTGCCCGCGTAAAAAATCTGGAGCCCCTCACCATAAGTAGTTAAGAGATATAGGTGGCACTGTCCACAACAATGCCAGCTAGTGCCTCATACATATTGATGTTATTCATTCAATTGTGTCCAGCTCTTGACGTTTCTGTGGGACAGCTTGGTCCACAGTTTCTGATCCTGTACTGCTTCTTTAAAAAAAAAAATATGAAATTCAATCTTAAGGGGCTATAACTTCAATTATCATCTAGTGAAAAAATCTTACTATGGGTAAGTAGTGGACTACATACAGCAAAAAACAAAGCACAATAGGCTACCTGCAATTACATAAAATACAGTGCCTTGCGAAAGTATTCGGCCCCCTTGAACTTTTCAACCTTTTGCCACATTTCAGGCTTCAAACATAAAGATATAAAATTTAAATTTTTTGAGAAGAATCACCAACAAGTGGGACACAATTGTGAAGTGGAACGAAATCTATTGGATATTTTAAAACTTTTTTAGCAAATAAAAAACTGAAAAGTGGTGCGTGCAAAATTATTCGGCCCCTTTACTTTCAGTGCAGCAAACTCACTCCAGAAGTTCAGCGAGGATCTCTGAATGATCCAATGTTGTCCTAAATGACTGATGGTGATAAATAGAATCCACCTGTGTGTAATCAAGTCTCTGTATAAATGCACCTGCTCTGTGATAGTCTCAGGGTTCTGTTGAAAGCGCAGAGAGCATCATGAAGACCAAGGAACACACCAGGCAGGTCCGTAATACTGTTGTGGAGAAGTTTAAAGCTGGATTTGGATACAAAAAGATTTCCCAAGCTTTAAACATCCCAAGGAGCACTGTGCAAGCGATCATTTTGAAATGGAAGGAGTATCAGACCACTGCAAATCTACCAAGACCTGGCTGTCCCTCTAAACTTTCAGCTCAGACAAGGAGAAGACTGATCAGAGATGCAGCCAAGAGGCCCATGATCACTCTGGATGAACTGCAGAGAACTACAGCTGAGGTGGGAGAGTCTGTCCATAGGACAACAATCAGTCGTACACTGCACAAATCTGGCCTTTATGGAAGAGTGGCAAGAAGAAAGCCATTTCTCAAAGATATCCATAAAAAGTCTCGTCTAAAGTTTGCCACAAGCCACCTGGGAGACACACCAAACATGTGAAAGAAGGTGCTCTGGTCCGATGAAACCAAAATCGAACTTTTTGGCCACAATGCAAAACGATATGTTTGGCGTAAAAGCAACACAGCTCATCACCCTCAACACACCATCCCCACTGTCAAACATGGTGGTGGCAGCATCATGGTTTGGGCCTGCTTTTCTTCAGCAGGGACAGGGAAGATGGTTAAAATTGAGGGGAAGATGGATGCAGCCAAATACAGGACCATTCTGGATGAAAACCTGTTGGAGTCTGCAATAGACCTGAAACTGGGACGGAGATTTATCTTCCAACAAGACAATGATCCCAAACATACAGAAAAATCTATAAAGGAATGGTTCACAAATAAACGTATCCAGGTGTTAGAATGGCCAAGTCAAAGTCCAGACCTGAATCCAATCGAATCTGTGGAAAGAGCTGAATATTGCTGTTCACAGATGCTCTCCATCCAACCTCACTGAGCTTGAGCTGTTTTGCAAGGAAGAATGGGCAAGAATTTCAGTCTCTCGATGTGCAAAACTGATAGAGACATACCCCAAGCGACTTGCAGCTGTAATTCGCAGCAAAAGGTGGCTCTACAAAGTATTAACGCAAGGGGGCCGAATAATTTTGCACGCCCCACTTTTCATTTTTTTATTAGTTAAAAAAGTTTCAAAAATCCAATAGATTTCGTTCCACTTCAGAATTGTGTCCCACTTGTTGGTGATTCTTCACAAAAAATTAAAATTTTTATATCTTTATGTTTGAAGCCTGAAATGTGGCAAAAGGTTGAAAAGTTCAAGGGGGCCGAATACTTTCGCAAGGCACTGTATATAAAGTCTGTCTAAAGAGAAGTACAATTGGAAAACAAAAGAATATAATACAAAACATCAAGCATACAGAATTTAAGGGGTTAAAAATAGGAAAGTCCCAAAGGAGCCTGTATAGTCCATATATACAATATCTCACAAAAGTGAGCACCCCTCCCATTTTTGTAAATATTTTATTATATCTTTTCATTTGACAACACTGAAGATATTAGACTTTGCTATAATGTAAATTACTGAGTATACAGCTTGTATAACAGTGTAAATTTGCTGTCAACAAAAGTGAGTAAACCCCTAAGTGAAAATGTCCAAATTGGGCCCAATTAGCCATTTTCCCTCCCGGTGTCATGTGACTCGATAGTGTTACAAGGTCTCAGGTGTGAATGGGGAGCAGGTGTGTTAAATTTGGTCTTATCGCTCTCACTCTCATACTGGTCACTGGAAGTTCAACATGGCACCTCGTGGCAAAGAACTCTCTGAGGATCTGAAAAAAATTGTTTGCTCTACATAAAGATAGCCTAGGCTATAAGAAGATTGCCAAGACCCTAAAACTGAGCTGCAGCATGGTGGCCAAGACCATACAGCAGTTTAACAGGACAGGTTCCACTAAGAACAGGCCTCGCCATGGTTGACTGTGGGAAATTGATGTATGAGTGCTGTCAGCATTGCTGCAGAGGTTGAAGGGGTGGGGGGTAAGCCTGTCAGTGCTCAGACCATACGCCGCACGCGGCATCAATTTGGTCTGCATGGCTGTCATCCCAGTAGGAAGCCTCTTCTAAAGATGATGCACAAGAGAGCCTGAAAAAAGTTTGCTGAAGACAAGCAGACTAAGGACATTGATTACTGGAACCATGTCCTGTGGTCTGAGACCAAGATAAACTTATTTGGTTCAGATGGTGTCAAGCGTGTGTGGCGGCAACCAGGTGGGGAGTACAAAGACAAATGTGTCTTGCCTACAGTCAAGCACAGTGGTGGGAGTGTCATGGTCTGGGGCTTCATCAGTGCTGCTGACACTGGGGAGCTACAGTTCATTGAGGGAACCATGAATGCCAACATGTACTGTGACATACTGAAGCCGAGCATGATCTCCTCCCTTCGGAGACTGGGCCTCAGGGCAGTATTCCAACATAAAAACTACTCCAAACACCCCTCCAAGATGACCACTGCCTTGCTAAAGAAGCTGCGGGTAAAGGTGATGGACTGGCCAAGCATGTCTCCAGACCTATACCTTATTGAGCATCTGTGGGGTATCCTCAAACGGAAGGTGGAGGAGCGCAAGGTCTCTAACATCCACCAGCTCCGTGATGTTGTTATGGAGGAGTGGAAGATGACTCCAGTGGCAACCTGTAAAGCTCTGGTGAACTCCATGCCCAAGAGGGTTAAGGCAGTGCTGGAAAATAGTGGTGGCCACACAAAATATTGACACTAATTTGGATATTTTCACTTAGGGGGGTACTCACTTTTGTTGCCAGAGGTTTTGATATTAATGGCTGTGCGTTGAGTTATTTTGAGGGGACAGCAAATTTACACTGTTATACAAGCTGTGCACTCACTACTTTACATTGTAGCAAAGTGTCATTTCTTCAGTGTTGTCACATGAAAAGATAGAACAAAATATTAACAAAAATGTGAGGGGTGTACTCACTTTTGTGAGATACTGTAGTTTGATGGAATGTAGTGCAGAGCAGAAGCTTCAATATTTGTGTAACTAGTGAGGAAGTAAACACTGGCCCCATTAATAATAAATGTAAATTCCATTAATGAAAATAGTATCCACTCACATGAAAAGCTGTAACTGTGTGTATCCAGGACCCTTCTAAAAACTCATGGCGTGTCTCCCCCACCCTATCATGTGGCTAGCAGTAGAGATGTGAAGTGAGAGTATCCTGAGAAGCTATAATCACAGTGCTGGGTTATATAGTTCAATGCCACACTCAGGCAGGTGAACCAGGAACCAGAATGTCTGCACACAGCACTTCTGGGATGAGCAAAACTGCCCCTGTTGCTGTGACAAAGTTTCAAGGCCTCCGCCTCTATGTCAAGTCCAAGAATTTTGGAAGATTTCTGGCAGATTAAAGCAAGAGGAATCACCTCTGGGAATGGGTAGCATAATCCATGATACCCAGTGGCGTAACTAGAACCCTCAGGGCCCCGATGCAAGAAACCATGGAGGGCCAATTTCTTCATTTCCCCCCGCTTTTCCTCCTCTCCCACCCACAGGCATTCAGCAGCTGCAGGAGGAAAATGGAGAGATCGGTTCCTCTATGTAGGTGTTTCACAATCTTTTTCCAGTCAGGGCACCCTTGAAGTATACCCCTAGGTGAATGGGGCTGCACTGCAACCTCTCTGCAACTGTGTGCATTGCATGCAGTTGCAGCATAGCGATGATGCATTTAAGGGGTTAAAGTAAGCAACATATTGCCTCTCTACCGGCTGTCAAATGCCTCTGAAAAGCGATCTGAGCATGGATCACTTTTCGGAGGAACAGCATTTTACATAAAATGTGCATACATACATGTAAACACACACACATATATAAATACATATATATATATATATATATATATATATATAACAAGAAGAGTGTATATTAATGGCCTATCATACACTACTCAGCGCCGGGTGTGTCCACACAGTTCCAGACCAGATCAAACTATATCGAAGGTTTAATATATATATATAAATAATGTAAAAATATATATATAAAATATAGACTGAGCAGCTGTTTAAAATATAAAAAACATGTAAAAGATAGATGGTATAAAATCAAACAGTTTGATTCCTGTAAAATAAGATACTAAAACAGCGCTGAAAGGTATAAACGCATATAATCTTTCGTGTTATATCAATAATAGGTGAGTAGTCTTTAGGTATAGTAGTGATAGGTGAATAGTTCAACACATAGAAGGTGATTTTCTGTAGATACACTCAGGGTGTCTATCCAAGCACCGTTTTATCCCGTTATCTTCTCACCACGTGAGGCACACTCCCCCTAGGGGGTTAAACTCACCAGATAAAACAAGTAAAACAGCCTTTTCAATAAGTGTCATCACCAGGGTAAATAAAAACAAAAAAACAGCGCTCAGATGGGATCATGAAAAAAAGTTTATTTGGAAATATGCTCCAATGGCAAAACGGAACAGGAAATAGTTCAATAAAAATACTGTTCAGATCTTTAAAGGAATGTGGTAAAACCAAGAATTAAAAATTAAAGCATTGCACCATACCGCCTCAAGTCCTGAAGACTGGGGATGTGTGTGTATGTATATATGTATGTATGTATATATGTATATATATATATATATATATATATATAGTGTATATCAAATGTTACTAAACCTTCTCTGTCTGCTGTGTGCATGGGCCGGCTTCACACTCCATATGCTGAAAGAGCAGATGATAATATGGAGGGGGAGGGAGAAAGCCACTCTCCTTGATGGTTTCAACAGATGCCACTGGACGCAGGGAAAGAGGATGGAATATACAATGAAGGTGTTATATTGTATCAGCCGTCAGCGTTACAGGCATCGCACATCTCACTGTGAGGGAGGAAGGAAGCACACAGATTGGAGACCCTGAAGAGGAAGGGCCCCGCCGCTGGTCTGGAACGCAGGAGGACGGGGCGCAAGCTAGTCTGGTTGATATGGCGACCGTGGCTTACATGTTTCGCGCGCATGCGATTTGTCAAAGAACTAACCAGGGTAAAAACTGCATCCTCATCACCACTGATCCACAGGTATAGAATCAGGTCAAACCAGTAAGGTAACCAGTAAGCGTCACTTCTGGCGAGCGTCGTGTAGGTCACGCCCTACAGGGCGTGACCTACACGACGCTCGCCGGAAGTGACGCTTTGCGCTCCACCGCCGCTAACCAACACCCGGAAGTGCTGCCGGTGTCTGCAGAGACACACATGCAAAGCCAACGGATGCGCTGGAGCTGATGTGGATATATAACCACATAAAAAGCAAGTCACTAAATATCTGTTAAACTGATTCAAAGTTTTAACTCTGTACGTATATTACTTTAGGGGGTTACTCTTGGGGCATTTGTGGAATTTTAAAACTTTAATAAAAAACGCAATTACGCTATGTGCAAAATTTTTTCTGTTTTATGGCGGTTTTATTTGGATAATCTATGCTTCTAGACCCCTGATGTTAAGGATGCAGTGTTTTAACCCTGGTGATGATACTTATTGAAAAGGTTACCTTACTGGTTTGACCTGATTCTATACCTGTGGATCAGTGGTGATGAGGATGCAGTTTTCACCCTGGTGATGGCACTTATTGAAAAGGCTGTTTTACTTGTTTTATCTGGTGAGTTTAACCCCCTAGGGGGAGTGTGCCTCACGTGGTGAGAAGATAACGGGATAAAACGGTGCTTGGATAGACACCCTGAGTGTATCTACAGAAAATCACCTTCTAAGTGTTGAACTATTCACCTATCACTACTATACATAAAGACTACTCATATAGTGTGTGTGTGCCCTCAAGGGCCCCCTGTAGCAAGGGGCCCGGTCGCCATGGCGATCTCGGCGACCCCTATAATTCCGCCACTGATGATACCTAAACTATGATGATGACCCAAGCAGACCTGAGCAGTAGACCCACAAGGTCCATGGCATTTCTCTCAGAAGCAGCTTCAATAATTGGCAAGGGTACTAAGGGACTTCCGACGGGGAGCAGGGGTGACAACATTGCCAAACTGGGCAGGAGTACAAATAATCATCTGTTTCTTTTTGTACCTGAGACCAGTGAAACATTTGTAAAACTCTTTTATTGGCTTTATCCACACCCAAATGGCCCCCCCAACAAGTGCCCATGGGCAGGTTCCAGTGCCACTTTTTCTTATGGCTTAGGGACCACCGGCTTTTCAGTAAGGCTGCTTTCACACTGGGGCGGTGCGGGGCGGCGCGGTAAAGCAGCGCTATATTTTGTTTTTTTTTATATATACTCAATGCAAGTCATTATAGTCAATGGGAAGGAGCGGTATAGGAGCGGTACAGCTCCAAAGATGCTGCTAGCAGGACTTTTGTTGCGGCCCTGCTAGCGCACTGCTCCAGTGTGAAAGCTTCACACTGGAGTGAATGGGGCCGTTTTTTTCAGGCGGTATACAGGCGCTATTTTTTGTACCGCCTGAAAACCGCCCCAGTGTGAAAGCAAGCATTTTTTTTTTTTATATACTAATAGAGAAAAGACAGCTGTTCTTCTTCTGGTTGGAGAAGTTCACCATTTAAAATATTTTTCTTTGCCCTGACATGGGTAGGAAAACAAAGCTTTCCACTGAAGTATTAGAATCAGCAAATTCCAGAGTAACTTCAGTGTCAGCAGGGGGGTGCTCACATTCGTCAGGTGCAGGGACTTCCAGAGACATCTCCAGTTCTAATGCCAGAATAGAGAAAGGAAAATCTGGAGGGTCCTGAGGAGAGAACTTCAAATTCAAAGTTACCATCCTCTGATTAAGACACTTTAGGGAAGTCTGATTATGGCATCATGCTACATGTGAGGTATCATTCCAACCAAAGGAGTCACAATACCCCAGGCGTTTCCAAGCTTCACTTTTGAGTATCACCAGATACAAAACTACAGCAACCTACCCTTTTTAGCCCAAAAGTTGACAGGGGCTATCACATTGCCTTTAACCAGAGTCACAAGGCTTTGGTTCCAGCAAAGAAGTGATATTTTGAGTCAGTAGGCTCACCAGTCCTGCAAAACAGTGATATGCTTGTCATATACAATCACTGAAAACATATATTTTCCCATCTCTGGAACTACAGTGCATGAAAAAGGGGAAAACAAGGACTGACCTTTTCTGGAAAGAAAAGTCACATAGGCTCATAAGTCAATGGACAGTTTGCTGCTAAATGCCCAAATTCATGACAACAGGACCATTTATCATTTCGCAAAGTTAGATCTTACCGATGGACACTGTCTTTAATGGTCTGGGGTGCCAAACCAAGGGTGCCAATCTCCAGACTTGATACCAAAAGTACTCCCCCGGTCTCTTTGCAATGCTTACCACCCCCTTCTTCTGCTCCAGCAGGATTTAGCCTGGATACACTGGCAAGGTCCTGGCAAATTAGGCGGCCACAAGGTACCTGTGAGTGCGAGGCCTTAGACGACCACCTAATTTGTCTAATTAATAGACATGTGCATTTCGTTAAGTTCCGAATCGAAATTCAGACGAATTTTTCACTATTCGGACATTCGGATGACCCAACTTTGGGTCGCAAAATATTATCTAATCCGGTTGAAATAGTTTCAAATGCGGTTGAAATAGTTTCAAATGCGGTTGAAATAATTTCAAATCATGTTGATACTATTTCAAGCGGATTCGAAAATATTTTGCGACCCAAAGTTGGGTCGCAAAATATTTTCGAATCCGGTTGAAATAGTTTCAAATGCGGTTAAAATAATTTAGAATCATCTTGATACTATTTCAACCGGATTCGAAAATATTTTGCGACCCGACTTTGGGTCCACATATCTCGGGATTACTTGGTGATAGAAACCCCAATTTTTTGAGATCTCCTGCAGACTATTAGTATCTATTTAGTTTTCTCACCAGATCTCCTGCAGACTATTAGCATCTATTTCTTTTTTTTTGCAGATCTCCTGCAGACTGTTAGAATCAATTTCATTTTTTTTTTCAAAGTCGGGTCGCAAAATATTTTCTAATCCGGTTGAAATAGTTTCAAATGCGGTTGAAATAATTTCAAATCATGTTGATACTATTTCAAGCGGATTCGAAAATATTTTTGCGACCCGACTTTGAAAAAAAAAATGAAATTGATTCTAACAGTCTGCAGGAGATCTGCAAAAAAAAGAAATAGATGCTAATAGTCTGCAGGAGATCTGGTGAGAAAACTAAATAGATACTAATAGTCTGCAGGAGATCTGCAAAAAAAATGAAATAGATGCTAATAGTCTGCAGGAGATCTTATGGGAACAAATAGTAATCTGCATTCTGCAAATTTTTTTTAAAATGAAATAGATAGTATCTATATTCTATTCTAAAGATGTGAAATGGCTGTCACGGATGTCGATCGCAAGGCAAGTACATATGCTGTATGTCATTGTCCATGTGCCACGACACCTGCCACGAGTGCCACGACACCTGCCACGAGTGCCACGACACCGGCCACGAGTGCCACGTGACCTGCCACGTGACCAAGTTGTGGATTGTCCACTTGCCATGTCACCTGCCACAAGTTATGGGGTTCCTAGCACAAGTGACCCCCAGATATGGGAGATATGTCAAGTACTTTTCTACAGCAGCGAATTACATTTTGTGACCCGAATTTGGGGCCACGTATCTCGGGGCCACTTATAGCTAGAAACCCCAAATTTAGTATGAAAACAAAGATTATAATAAAATAGAATAGAATAGAACAGAATAGAATAGATTTGTTTTTTCTAGTCTATTCTTTTATTTTCTATTAAAATCTTTTTTATTAAAATCAAAATCATTATATACTAAATTCGAATTTCGGAAGAGGGTTATATATATTTTTTTTTCCGACATTGGAATTTCGTATAGAATGAATTTGAATTTGAATAGAAATAGAGCATAGACTAGAAAAATATAGAACAGAATAGAATATAGATACTATTTCATTTTAAAAAAAATTTGCAGAATGCAGATTACTATTTGTTTCCATAAGATCTCCTGCAGACTATTAGCATCTATTTTTTTTTTTGCAGATCTCCTGCAGACTATTAGTATCTATTTCGTTTTCTCACCAGATCTCCTGCAGACTATTAGCATCTATTTCTTTTTATAGCAGATCTCCTGTAGACTATTAACAGCCATTTCACTTCTTTTTTTTTTTTTTTGCAGATCTCCTGCAGACTGTTAGAATCAATTTCATTTTTTTTTTCAAAGTCGGGTCGCAAAATATTTTCGAATCCGCTTGAAATAGTATCAACATGATTCGAAACTATTTCAACTGCATTTGAAACTATTTCAACCGCATTTGAAACTATTTCAACCGGATATTTTCGAATCCGGTTGAAATAGTTTCAAATGCGGTTGAAATAATTTCGAATCATGTTGAAATAATTTCTAATCCGGTAGAAATATTTTCGAATCCAGTTGAAATAGTTTCAAATGCAGTTGAAATAATTTCAAATGCAGTTGAAATAATTTAGAATCATCTTGATACTATTTCAACCGGATTCGAAAATATTTTGCGACCCGACTTTGGGTCCACGTATCTCGGGATTTCTTGGTGATAGAAACCCCAAATAGAGATGTTGTAGTGCTAGTTCTACTGTGTTTGCATACCAAATTTGGGGTTTCTATCACTAAGTGACCCCGAGATACGTGGCCCCAAAGTCGGGTCGCAAAATGTCAATCACTTTTCTGCAGCAGAGAATGACATTTTTCGACCCGACTTTGGGGCCACATATCTCGGAGCCACTTGTAGCTAGAATCCCCAAATTTGGTATGTAAACACAGTATAACTAGCACTACAACATCTCCATTTGGGGTTTCTATCACCAAGTAATCTCGAGATACGTGGACCCAAAGTCGGGTCGCAAAATATTTTCGAATCCGGTTGAAATAGTTTCAAATGCGGTTGAAATAATTTCGAATCATGTTGAAATAATTTCGAAAATCGGTTGAAATATTTTCGAATTAAAAAATCGGTCGAAAACGAAATGAAATCCGAAAACGAATTTAACGAATTTAACGAATCTAACTAAACAAAATTAATTCATTAACGAATTAAAACGAAACAAAACAATTTTTTTCCTTTTGCACATGTCTACTAATTAAAGAGCCACCTCTGGTAAAGGGGATGCTAGTCCTGCCTACTGTGTTTTAGGCCAGCCTTCCTTCCTGGTGGGTCTTTCGATTGTTACTAGAAGGGTCTCTTGTTCATCCTTAACTGTCATCTTTAGCAGGAAGTAACAGATATGAATGGTTGTGGAGTTGTTGGGAACACCTGCGGCTTTTTAAGAAGTTCTCTGTGCAAGTGTTTGCACCACCCACCTCTGTCCATTTCCACATTTCTGCTTTAAAACACATCCAATAAAAAATGTAAAAAAATCGAATTTCTTCATCAATTTAGGCAAATATGTATTCTGCTACATATTTTTGGTAACAAAAATCACAATAAGCATATATTGATTTGTTTGCTCAAAAGTTATCGCATCTACAAACTATGGAATATTTTTATGGCATTTTTATTTTTTTTTTTACTAGTAATAGTGGCGCTCAGTGATTTTTAGCGGGACTGCAACATTGGGGACCAGTTACACTAATACAGTGATCAGTGCTAACAAAAATGCACTGTCACTGTATAAATTACACTGACAGGGAAGGGGTTAACATCAGGGGTGATCAAAGGGTTAAGTGTGCTCCTAGGGAGTGATTTCTAACCGTGTGGGGGATGGTTTACCTGGAGGAAAGAGAGATCTGTGTTCCTGATTAGCAGGAACACAGGATCTCTCTCTTCCTCTCTGACAGAACAGCAGCCATCGTTCTCCCTCCCCAGTGAACAATTGGCGGCTGCCGGACCTGCTGATTGGGACCCGCTGTGTCTAATCACAGCGAGAGCAGGTCGCCGGCAGCACGCAGGCATGCCCCAGACCCCAAAAAGCACAGGTATGTTGTTTTGCGCAGCCAGGCCACCCTGCCGCAGTAAATGTGTGGTGGGCGGTCTGGAAGCAGTTAAAATAGTTTCTGCATTTATTCTTATACAACATTGATCTGTTTGTGCAGCACCTGCATTTGTTACTGCACAACATTCATCTGCTGCTGATTCTGTTTTGATCAGCACTAGAGATGAGCTTGGGCATCCTCCAAATATATCTCCATAACCCGAACTCTGAACTTTTTTGTACTCCAATCAACTGTGGGCTGGGTCGTTCCCCACCCTGCAGTTCACAGAAGCTGCAAGGTAGGGAATGACCCTGATCACACTTTACTGTACAAAAAAGTTTGGGTTAGAGATGGGTTTGGAGGAGGCACAGGCATATCTCAAATCAGCAGCCATGTTTGTTCTTGCACAACATTGATCATGTCCTGATACTGGGTATTTGCCTGTTCCTGTGCTGCGTTGCCAATTGTAGTTTTCACCAACCTTTAGCTCAAGCAGACAGGACCTCTCTGCTCCCCAGGCTGCAGAGCACTGACTATGTGTCTTAGGTGAGACTATATCTGCCATCCACAACATCGCCTTCTGCTACATCACCAACCTCATCTGCAGATATTGCCCAAATCATCCCCTCCATTCCTCCCAAGAACTCCTTCTCTCTATCTGCCTTGTTGCTTCCTCCCATGCTCACCTCCATTACTTCTCCAGAGCCTCTCCCATCCTCTGGAACTCCAGCTAAGAACTGTACTTGAGTCACCTCCATCAGATCATCCCCTGCAAGCTATTATCTTTTGTACCACCACCCCCTCCCTTTAGATTGTAAGCTCCATGAACAGGGCCCTCCAATTCCTTCTGTATTGTAATTATACTGTTCCCCTTTATATTGTAAAGTGCTCTGTAAACTGTTGGCGCTACATAAATCCTCTATTATAATAATAATATTGCCTGACAGAGAGAGGAGCCTGACAAGGAGATGTTTTTTTATTTTATTTATGTTGGGCAAATGACTTACAGCAAGTTTGCCAGAAATAGTTGGATCATGAAAAGAGTGATGGTAAAAGAATGAAGCCTTTCCATTTGGGCCTTTGTATTTAACACATAGGAAAATGCACAGATGTAAGTAAATGGTTTACTAATGTAACCCTACCTGAATATTTAGTTACACAGTGTGTAAAATGAGTAAACAAACTTCAAAGGGTGTCTCAGGATCATTGCTGTGAGTTGTTCTGGAGGGTTTCCATAGGGATTGCTGTATGCAATAATTCACACAATGGGGTGTGCCTGGATTGGACTTCCTTTGATGTGTCCTACTTCTCATGTTGCCGGTTATGAGAAGATAGTTGTATTTATCAATGATCTGATACTGTGTTGTACTGACCTTAATTACTAGGAAATCTGCTAAAACATAAAAATAAAAACAAAAAAGGCTTTACGTTGTTTGTGTTGCTGCACTGAATACATTTTTATTAATAAACTAATTATAAACTTCTTTTTTTTCTTTTTTTTTTAAATCTCTGTGGTTTGCTTTCACAGTAGGTAAAAAAAATGCCTTTGAAAGGTTTTCATTTTGTACAAAGTTGTAAGAAGCAGTCTGGATAGGGAAGGGGAGGGAGAGAAGAATTCTGGTGGGATGCCAATAATTTTCAATCAAAAGAGTGCCCCCTTGTCCTCTGTGATGACCTTAAAGTGAATAACTCAACACCAAGTTCACAATATGGACCCCTTATGTATTTGTACATGTTGATCATATCCCCCTTAATCTCCTCTGCTCAAGAGGCAATAGATTCAGTTCCTCTAATCTTTCCTCATAGCTGAGCTCCTCCATGCCTCTTATCAGTTTGGTTGCCCTTCTCTGCACTTTCTCCAGTTCCCGATATCTTTTTTGAGAACTGGTGCCCAAAACTGAACTGCATTTTACAGATGAAGTCTTACTAATGATTTGTACATGGGCAAAATTACATATCTCTCTCTGGAGTTCATACCTCTCCTAATACGAGAAAGGACTTTGCTCGCTTTGGAAACCGCAGCTTGGCATTGCATGCTATTATTGAGCTTATTTTCTACCAAAACCCCCAGATCCTTCTCCACCATTGATGGAACAAAAATGGCAAGACCTTGGGGATGCAACATATGCCAACAGCTTCCAGACAGAAGGCCTTCCTCAAAAAAATGATCCTGCAAAATTGCAGACATAATAAACCTAGCTAGTGCATTGAAGAAAACACAAATTGTTCAAAATAAATATTTACAAGACTTAATACATTGTAATAGTCATACCCTGAAAACTATACATATTGAAGTGCGTCAATGAATGATAAAAACGTGTAAACTTCCTTTTAATGTGTATGCCTTTCTATAATACCATTTTATTCTCTAAGGCCTATGTTTAAAAATATATATATATATTGCTTGGGGGTTCTAAATAATTTTCTAGCACAAAAATACAGATTTTTACAAAACAAAATGTGTCAGTCTACGCCTGGTCTTCAAGTGCTTAAAGCATACAAAGTCTGGTCTCAGTCTCCTAAGTGTAGCTACACAGATTTGGCCATCCCTGCTGCTGATTCCTGACACTGTTTAATATACCTGTTGTAAGCTTTTTGTTATCTTGCATTGCAGAACAATTACTCAGTTTGTTGTGGAGATGAAGAGAATGGGTGAGATAAGTAGACTAATGGCCTGTTGACACATAAACTGACAGCTGCCGCACAGTAAAACAGAGTGGTTTACTATGCAGCAGCTGTCCATTCTGGCTGCAGTGAGCCGGCGGTAGGGGGCGGTGTGATGCACCATTCAGTGCATTATACAGCATCACACAGTTCCATGTTTTGCTATTTCAGTCCACAAAAAGACAAGTGGTGTAATTCCACAATGGGAAATTTGGAGCTGGGTTTATTTCTTGCAGGGGTCTTTTAAATGGGTAAAATATGAACTACATATGCATGCATATTATATATTGCAAGTGCCTGTGTGTATGTATGTATGTGTGTGTGTGTGTGTGTATATATATATATATATATATATATATATATATATATATATATATATATAAGTTTTGAATGTGTCACCATTTTTCTAGGTAAATATATTTCTAAAAGTATTGAGCACGCTAAACTGAAATGTATTTAATACTTCATACAAAATCCTTTGTTGGTAATGACAACTTCAAGACGCCTCCTGTATGGAGAAATTAATTGCATGCATTGCTCAGGTGTGATTTTGGCCCATTCTTCCACACAAACAGTCCCTGTCTGCTGGTGTGTGTGTGTGTGTGTGTGTGTGTGTGTGTGTGTGTGTGTGTGTGTGTGTGTGTGTATATATATATATATATATATATATATATATATATATATATATATATATATATATATATATATATATATATATATATATATATATATATATATATATATATATATATATATATATATATATATATATATATATATATATATATATAGTGCCTTGAAAAAAAGTATTCATACCCCTTGAAATTTTCCACATTTTGTTATGTTACAACCAAAGACGTAAGTGAATTTTATTGGGATTTTATGTGATATACCAACACAAAGTGGCACAGAATTGTGAAGTGGAAGGAAAATGATAAATATTTTTCAAAATTGTTTACATATAAATAAATATGTGAAAAGTGTGTGCATTTGTATTCAGCCCCCTTTACTCTGAAACCCCATAGCAAAAATCTAGTGCAAACAATTGCCTTCAGAAGTCACCTAATTAGCAAATAGAGTCCACCTGTGTTTAATTTAATCTCAGTATAAATGCAGCTGTTCTGTGAAGCCCTCAGAGGTTGGTTAGAGAACCTTAGTGAACAAACAGCTTAATGAAGGCCAAGGAACACATCAGACAGCTGTGGAGAAGTTGAAGGCAGGTTTAGGTTATAAAAAAATATCCCAAGCTTTGAACATCTCACGGAGCAATGTTCAATCCATCATCCAAAAATGGAAAGAGTATGGCACAACTGCCAACCTACCAAGACATGGCCGTCCACCTAAACTGACAGGCCGGGCAAGGAAAGCATTAATCAGAGAAGCAGCCAAGAGGCCCATGGTAACTCTGGAGAAGCTGCAGAGATCCACAGCTCAGGTGTCAGAATCTGTCTACAGGACAACTATTAATCGTGCACTCCACAAATCTGGCCTTTCTGGAAGAGTGGCAAGAAGAAAGCCATTGTTGAAAGAAAGCCATAAGAAGTCCTGTTTGCAGTTTGCAAGAAGCCATGTTCGGGACACAGCAAACATGTGGAAGAAGGTGCTCTGGTCAGATGAGACCAAAATTGAACTTTTTGACCTAAATGCAAAACGCTATGTGTAGCGGAAAACCAGCACTGCACATCACCCTGAACACACCATCCCCACCGTGAAACATGGTGGTGGCAGCCTCATGTTATGAGGATGCTTTTCTTCAGCAGGGACAGGGAAGCTGGTCAGATTTAATGGGAAGATGGATGAAGCCAAATACAGGTCAATCTTAGAAGAAAACCAGTTATGCCCCGTACACACAATTGGAAATTCCGCCAGCAAAAGTCCGATGAGAGCTTTTGTGTGTATGTCCATCGGACTTTTGCTGGCGGAATTCCCGCCAGCAAAATATTGAGAGCATGTTATCTATTTTTCGGTCAGAAAAAGTTCCGATCCGAAAATTCCGATTGTCTGTACAAATTCCGACGCTCAAAATTCCTACGCATGCTCAGAAACAATTTGACGCATGCTCGGAAGCATTGAACTTAATTTTCTCGGCTCGTCATAGTGTTGTACGTCACTGCGTTCTTGGCGGTTGAAAGTAGAACTTTTGTGTGACTGTGTGTATGCAAGCCAAGCTTAAGGGGAATTCCGTCGGAAAAAACATCCAAGTTCTTTCCAACGGAAAATCCACTCTTGCGTACGGGGCATTAGAGTCTGCAAAAAACTTGAGACGATGTGGAGGTTCACCTTCCAGCAGGACAACGACCCTAAACATACAGCCAGAGCTAGAATAGAATGGTTTAGATCAAAGCATATTCATATGTTAGAATGGCCCAGTCAAAATGGCCCAGCCCGACCTAAATCCAATTGAGAATCTGTGGCAAGACTTGAAAATTGCTGTTCACAGATGCTCTCCATCCAGTCTGACAGAGCTTGAGCTATTTTACAAAGAAGAATGGGCAAAAATGTCACTCTCTAGATGTGCAGAGCTGGTAGAGGCATCCCCAAAAAGACTTGCAGCTGTAATTGCAGCAAAAGGTGGTTCTACAAAGTATTGACTCGGGGGGGCTGAATACAAATGCACACTTTTCGCATATTTATTTGTAAAAAAAAATTGAAAACCATTTATCATTTTCCTTCCACTTCACAATTATGTGCCATTTTGTGTGGGTCTATCACATAAAATCCCAATAAAATACATTTAAGTTTTTGATTGTAACTCGACAAAATGTGGAAAATTTCAGGTGGTATAAATAATTTATATATGTGTGTGTGTGTGTGTGTGTGTGTGTGTGTATAATATAATATATTATATATATATATATATATATATATATATATATATATATATATACACAGTATATACATACACCTCAAAAAAAGCTTAAGATGCATATATACCAGGAATGACACAAGAACTGGTTAAGTATGACGAAGGTATATTGCAACAGGGTAAATAAAAGAGGAAATATACCATAATGGATCAACAGAAAGAGAATTATGCTGCATTGGTTACACCATAAAAGAGATATATTACAACATTTGATCAAAAGAAAAAATATACTGCAACAACTAAGCAATAAGAGGAATACTGTATACTATAATAATGAAACAATGGGAGTAACATGCTGCAGAAACAAGAACTGTCATAAGGCACAATCAATGATGAGACCTGTCCTGGGAAACCCTAAATAGGGGTGATAGGTATATGTATATACCGCAACAGTTCTATAGTCAGTAATATGATACTCTATTCTTTCTGCTGGCTAGCTCATTGGGACCTAACTGATAGAGCGCTCAAGCTAATGTACCTTTAAGACTGATGCAAGCAAAGTTAGTGCAGTTCTTGCAGACAGCTCTGTCCCACTTAAAGTGGAGTGCCAGGAGTGCCAAAAATAAATAAATTAAAAGTCAGCAGCTACAAATACTGCAGCTGCTGACTTTTAAGTATCGGACACTTACCTGTCCCGGGGTCCAGCGATGCGGGGGAACGAGACCCCCCCCTCGTTCCCCGCTCCGCTCGCGGCGCCGGCATTCTTAATGTGGGAACCTGGCTGTGGCTTCACAGCCGGGCACCCACTGCGCATGCGCGAGCGGTGCCGTGCGCTGTGATTCGACGCTCACTCATCTGGGACACATGACAGGTCCCAGATGACTGTGCGGCGCCTACATGAAGTGACGTTTAGCCCAGGCAATGAAGGTGGCAGACTACAAGGGACCCCCTAGCAACAGGCATTTAGAGGTGAGTAAAACATTTTTTTTTTTTTTTCCAATTATTTTTTTTTTTTTTTTTTTTTATGATTTTTAAGCCACATTTTTTTTTTGGCCGCAACCCCACTTTAAGTAAGGTGGAATGTAGAATTGGTCAGCAGTGTTTCATCACTGTGTGAATGGGGGATCTCCTTCAAATTACTGGCAAAGTGTACCCCAGTCAATGTTCTCAACATCCGGGTCCCAGATTAGGCGGCAGGCTCAGTCAGCATTCAGGGTGTCCTTCGATACTCCAGAATGGAGATGGTGGGTGGCTCAACACAAGCTGCTCTGTTATCAGTGACAGCAAACCAGTTTTCAGAGAAGAGTAGAAGCAGCAATGTACACTGAAAACTGGCAGTCAGGTCCATGCTGTTATTCCTCCCCTGCCATTGATGCAGATCGGGCTACACGCTACATCACCTAGGAACTTTTTTTACCATTGTACTAAAACATTTATAAAACCTTACTGTAATAGATAAAATCTGAATTAAAAATAGTTAAACTAAAACATTTTTTTACTGGGGATTATTTATGCATTGCTTTATGCAGAGACAGACATCAAAGGGATGAAGTGCACTGATCAATTCAGCTGCTGTGGTTATCATTCATGATTTTGTTAATTTTTTTTTGGTGGATCATACTTGTAATGACTATGTTTATACATGGAAATAAAATAGGGGAAACACTGCGCTAACCCAAAAGAAATATATATTAATATATAACAATAAAATGAATATCAAAATATGCAATAGTGAAAATGAAATATATCGTGAAAATATATGTGAAAGCGGCCAACACCCTAACAAACAAAGTCAAATAAACAAGTAAAAAACAATGTGTAGCGCTAACAAAAAAGTGAATAAATAATGAGACTAAATCATTCACAAATAACAAATGATTAATGTGTAAAAAGTCCAATATTGTGCAATAAGCTGAACACAGTGTAAATATAAGTGATAAAGTCCTTGCTCAAAGGCAACCTATCATGTGACATAAGACATCCTTTCGTGTGGAATGCTGTGATACTGAAGGATCACTGGAAGCACAGATTCGGGTATGTATACACACGGATAAGAAAAACCTCCAACGGATATGAAATGAATATGCTTACCAGCGATATTGGACCCACCTACCGTACGGCGGTGGGTCGGATAGGCTTAGGGTAATCCCTGTAGGTGGTACCAAGCAGACCAAAGATTGGATTCAGACAGCACACCTCCGGATCTGAGATGGATTCCCGAGTAGATATTCCGAAATCCTCCGAAATGACTCTGTTTCTGCACTGAAGGAAAGAAACAGAGTCATTTCGGAGGATTTCGGAATATCTACTTGGGAATCCATCTCAGATCCAGAGGTGTGCTGTCTGAATCCAATCTTTGGTCTGCTTGGTACCACCTACAGGGATTACCCTAAGCCTATCCGACCCACCGTCGTACGGTAGGTGGGTCCAACATCGCTGGTAAGCGTATTCATTTCATATCCGTTGGAGGTTTTTCTTATCCGTGTGTATACATACCCGAATCTGTGCTTCCAGTGATCCTTCAATATCACAGCACTCCACATGAAAGGATGTCTTATGTCACATGATAGATTGCCTTTGAGCAAGGACTTTATCACTTATATTTATACTGTGTTCAGCTTATTGCACAATATTGGACTTTTTACACATTAATCATTTGTTATTTGTGAATGATTTAGTCTCATTATTTATTCACTTTTTTGTTAGCGCTACACATTGGTTTTTACTTATACATTGAAATAGACTTTGTTCATTAAGGCTCGGTTCACACTGCAGTGACCTGAAAGTCACATGACTTACAGTAAGACTTTGAGACCAGGAGACTGACGACTTGAGTACTAATTTGAGGAACAAGTCTGATAGAAGTCACCTTGAAGTAGTACAGGGACATTTTCTAAAGTCGGAGTGACTTCAGTAGTGCTAATTAAGACAGCTCTCATTGACTAACATGAGATTTTACATGTCACGCAACTTGGGGTCTCATAAGTAGGAACCTAAGTCACGGCAGTGTGAACTGAGCCTTACTGTATGAATTTGTCTTTTCTAGATGATGGATGATTTTGTAGTGACGTTTTACCTTTTTATTTACAATAAGGTACAGGACATTTTTTTAATGCAATATGGTATACAGTTAATTATGTATGGATGTTTCATTTTTTTATTATACATGTCATTATGCTCTGATATAAACTAGGTTTTTTAAAGTTCAACATATCTTTAAGAGGAAGTTCCGTTGCCAAGAAAAGAGCTATCTCTGCCTGTTCGCATCCTACTCTGTGTAAAGTCCTTTTCTCAGAGTAGGCCATATTTACCCAGTACAGCAACTAACATGTTACCATTGATGGCATTTTCCCCTAATATTTCTCAAAAGTCCTGACAAAAAGAGATCCATTATTACTTTGAAGTTAATTGGAAAGGATTGCAATGATTTAAAATAAGCTTCTTTGTATTAGGAACCATTGGTAAATTAGTTTCACCCCTCTGGATTGGAGGAGAATGCTCACCATTTGCTGTACCATATTTTTCTTTCCACTGCATTTGAAGCCCCTTTGGACCATGACATGTTAACATCTGCAAAGTACTGCATTTAGGTATAACCTAATCCCTCCCCTCTTGCTGCCCTTGGGTACATGGGGCGATCTAATACTCGGCCTCAATCATACTCTATAAGAGCAGAAGGATTTGAATCCATTGCTATTAAAAACATTGTTATAAAAATGTATTACGTTCTATATTAAAACGAGGAGGGTGAATCCATCTCTTTCTGTTATTTAGTCATCTACTCCGTAATGATGGGGGAAATGATGCTCCATCATTCACAATCTTCACATTCACAGTCATACTTTTAGCAACAGACCCATAAGGCTGAGAGAGTAATGATTGCACCAAGGAAGTTCTGAGATCTCTTCTCCAGCATGTAATAGCCTTTGGCTTTTGTAAATGCCACTCAAGGAAAAGCCAATTAAAACATAGTAATAGCATTCACACATTCTATAGTTATCTAATGGATCATGAGTCATTTGTGATGCTCTGGCCATTAGTTAATGGAGAGCCCCAAAAGCAAAACTATCTTATATGATACTGGAAATACATGAGAATGTATGAACTCTTATTCCCTTGTTAAAAATCATAAACTCTCAAATGAATAAACTGAGAATTTATTTTAAAGGTATTATTAAATAAATAGTAGAAAAGAGAAATAAATAAAACTATTTTACATTTTAACGGCAAAGGTAAAATTATAAATTACAGGCCAAAAAGATTGAGAATTAATAAAATACCTGTAAACACAATCACAAAAATCTCATATATGCTGCAACATGTTAATGTCATTTCAAAAGTTTATTTTTTATTTTTATACAGTATCATGCAGCTTTCATGAAAAAAAAAAAGAAATCCTCCTATTATGATCCTTTTTGAGGTGCTTACTGTTATAGCAGACAAAACTTTGTCTCCCAAATGAAACAGGAATAAATAAATCATTTGAAAGTCTTCATTTACATGTAGCAAAGTGCTGGCTATGTTGCTTCTGCCACTGTGGAACACTCTTTACCAAAGATCGCATTGAGTTTCTTTTCCCTAGTGCTCAACATGGGGACTATTGCATCACTTCCTGACTACAGAGGGATAGAGTCCTATACTGAAAACAGGGGATCTTGGGACATGTAGTCTGGAAAGCTGGGATTCCCATGGATCTAATGCTGCTGCAAACTACAAATTCCAGCTGGCTGGAGAGAGAAAGAATTCTGGGTGAGGAGATAAATAGAACAGTCTACAGGGCCTACAGCTGCAGGAGCAAGAGGCTAAGCTTCCCTGGTGTGAGTGGGTGCCATAGCCTAGAGACGGATGGTCTTTCCATAAGCGAGCTTATCCTTGGAGCCAGATCCTCAGCGACCGTCCTCTCATCTGCAGAGTGGCTACTCAGGGCCACTTTCACCTACGCCCACACAGACGCCGCTGATTCCTTTGTTTGTCAGGTTGCCATTTGGGCATCTTTCATCTGACTGCAGGTTTTTCAAGAGCCTGTTCTGGAAATCCTTTCTCCATGAGCCTTGGTATCTCCAGGATTGGTGAACAGGCAGAAGCCCGCCCTTAACATTATATTCAGAGACACTGCATGCAGATACCTTTTTTGGGCCCCTGCAATGCTAGCTGAAGATGTTGGACACCCTTACTTCAAGGACTCCTCCACACAAAAGAATCAGCCTACAGCAGCTGTTTATATTATAGAGGAACTCTCACTCAATGTTTACATATCTTTTCTTTTATTTTGTGGCATCAGGGCATAAAGGGAACAAACTGACAAAAAAGTCTTCTCTTCATCCTCTTGTACCTGGGGTCATTGGTCCCCTTAAGACCTGTTGGTTTCTACCAGCAGTTTCACTGTTATTGCCATTTCATTTCATATCTCACCCACATTTCATATTATTCTTTCCCTTGTTAACTCATGTGTCCTTTGCATTTGCATTTTCTCTTTGAATAATGTCAGAACTCAGGGGTGTTAATTTACTAAAGGCAAATCCACTATGCAATACAAGTGCACTGCAAGTCAGCAGGTCAGCCAGTCAGCAGGTCAGCCTGTCAGTGTTTAAACCATATGCTGCACACTGCATCAAATTGGTCTGCATGGCTGTCGTCCCAGAAGGAAGCCTCTTCTAAAGATGATGCACAAGAAAGCCCACAAACAGTTTGCTGAAGACAAGCAGACTAAGGACATAGATTACTGAAACCATGTCCTGTGGTCTGATGAGACCAAGATAAACTTATTTGAGTCAGATGGTGCCAAGCGTGTGTGGCAGCAACTAGGTGTGGAGTACAAAGACAAGTGTGTCTTGCCTACAGTCAAGCATGGTGGTGGGAGTGTCATGGTCTGGGGCTGCATGAGGGCTGCCGGCACTGGGGATCTACAGTTCATTGAGGGAAACATGAATGCCAACATGTACTGTGACATACTGAAGCAGAGCATGATCCCCTCCCTTCGGAGACTGGGCCGCAGGGCAGTATTCCAACATAATGAGCCCAAACACACCTCCAAGCCAACCACTGCATTGCTAAAGAAGCTGAGGGTAAAGGTGATAGACTGGCCAATAAAGTCTCCAGATCAAAACCCTATTGAGCATCTGTGGGGCATCCTCAAACGGAAGATGGAGGAGTGCAAGGTCTCCAATATCCACCAGCTCCGTGATGTCATCATGGAGGAGTGGAAGAGGACTCCAGTGGCAACATGTGAAGAGGCAGTGCTGTAAAATAATGGTGGCCACACAAAATATTGACACTTTGGGCACAATTTGGACATTTTCACTCACTTAGGGGTGTACTCACTTTTGTTGCCAGCAGTTACTGCAGAGACATTAATGTGTTAGGACCTGGACTTGAACCTGGGACCTCTGCTGTGTCTGATGGTGACTCTACTTTCTGAGCCACCTGGAATGCTGGACAGTTCTTTAGACAATTCCTTGAATGATCTTGTCTCGAATCTTGTTTGCCTTGAACCTTAAACTCTTTGCTCCTTGAACTTCCTGATTTAAGCCATGTCTCTGCACTTCCTAGTTGCCAGAATATTGTGCCTTCACCAGCCAATATCTTGCTTTTGTCTCTCCTGCTGCTGACCGTATCTTCGCTACCTTTCGTTACGGTTACCGACATTTGGCTTGTTCCTCCACTATGCTTCTGCTGAATCCCAACCTGCAACCATGCGTTACCGACATTTGGCTTGTTTCTTGACTACCCTTCTGCTTGACCCCTACCTGCTATATCTGTCACTGGACCCTGGTTTGCTCACCTCCTGGTGGGGCTATCCTGAGGACCGCAACCTGGTACTAACATGCAGCAAAGCCCATCTCCACCATCAGGAGCTCTGGTAAATACTGAGTAGTGCTTAGACCCCACACCTCAGGTGAACCCGTGTCATCAGCCAGGGTGACCTGTGTGTATATCTGCTCTGCTGCTATAGCTACTGGCCTCCGAGCCTGACTCCAGACCGCGACATAATGGCTGTGTGTGTTGAGTTCTTTTGAGGGGACAGCAAATTTACACTGTTATACAAGCTGTACACTCACTACTTTATATTGTAGCAAAGTGTAATTTCTTCAGTGTTGTCACATGAAAAGATATAATAAAATATTTACAAAAATTTGAGTGTTTTTTCTCACTTTTGTGAGATACTGTGTATATTTGCTGGGATTTTCTCACTCATGTCCTGGTGACAAAACCTTTGGTAAAACCTTAATTTGATATATAATACACCTTTACACCTCTCCATCAATCATAAATAACACCCTTTAACAAAATGCAAATGAAGAGGGGTATGAAACAGGGTTGTCCCTCATACATTCTCCAATTTAATTTGGCCATCAACCCTCTAGGCCTCTACTATGCCTCCTATATGCTTCCCACCATCTATTCTTTGCCTCTACAACAATTACATTGACTGCTTTTACAGATAACATATTGCTATTCATCTGTAACTATACACAAACTCTACCCCGCATTTTTCAAATAATATTCCAAGGCAATCTTATTATAACATAGCTTTCAACAAATCTGATGCACTTTAGGTCTTCAGGAAACATCTGTGGGAATCATTCGGATTAACTATTTATAGTTGAAGATGGTTGATGGGAGAGAGATCCTCCAGTGTGTTTACCGGGCTCAAGCATCACAGACGGTTGGGTCTATCAGCTGGGTCAGAGATAGCATGATGCATGCTTTTTTTTAATACAATCAGGTTGAAAGGGTATTCCCAGTGGTACGGAATCTTCTTTCTCATAGGAGAGAAGTAATTGGGTGGAGTTGTCATCTTAAACCACTACCTTTCCTACTTAAACAATTAGTGCCTGAATCCTTAGATCTGGTTTACATCCAGGCCTAGAATTGTTTGGAATGTCAAGTCTACCAGCATGTGCAAGAAACAATGCAAGCACATTTGCGTGCTTGTATTGAAGCATTGGGCCTGTGCTTTTACATACACAATTCCAAAAATATTCTTAGCGAGCATGTACTGTACACCCAGCACTAGTTTAGGCACCAAACAGCCTATTTAACCCACAGCATTACTTGAACAAATTGCTGATTGGTCATCTGCTATCTATGTGACCTGATTCTTTTCTGTTTTTTGGATTCTTGTCTTCTGATGATGACCCCAGTGTGTTCACTTGACCTCTTGTATCATCTGGTTATTTGGTGTCTTCTGTTATACACCTGATCCTATCACTGGCTTGTCTTGCTGACTTTGTTTATTATCTGCAGATCTGGTAACTCCTGCTGTCCTGCTCTTGATCATGACCTAGGTCAGATGCCTACTTGTATTAGCTCCTGCTTTTTCTTCCCAGGCTTTCTGTAAGTGCTGACAGACTGTTTCACATACAACTTGCCATGCATTTTTACTCACACTATTAAATTATGCATTTCAGTGTCTGCCAAGGACCGAGCTAGCTCAGTATGGTTGTTCTAACAGGCATGATACCAAAAAGCAGAGGAAGGTGAGAGGAGCTGCAGTGTATATCCCCTTGGCATGTTCAGGGAATGATAGAAGTCTAGGATATTGTGGAGTTAAAGGGCCTTGCACCCTCCACTGGGAAAGGGGCACGCCACAACAAAAATACTTCCACCCTTATTCAGTTCCACCTTTCAGCTATTCATCTGGGAACGATCAATTGAATTCAATATCTTCATCTCTGAATCACTTCTTCTGACGCACATATAGGGGGCGGAGCCTGCATATTGACGTCACACTGCGGCCATCTTGAGATATCAATGTTTGCATGCTTATCCAGCTAGCACGGCTTGTAGTGTCATCCTTTGTGATTGTACTATCTAGCTTTTTATGAGAATAAATTACCTTTTATACAGAGAGCACTAGATTTTGCCATTCCCTTTCTTCATACATATCCCATTTGGTGAGAGGTATCGGGGTTCTTCGGAACCTATGGAAGCAGGTGTTTAGGATGTGAGGTGAGCAGCCCGTGATACTGGTGGAGGCGAGCACGAGCACTTTTGGATCATTATCTGTTTTTGCACATATTGGTGAATTTATAATTCTGGATCCACTACAATTAGTTATTTGTTACTTTTGATGGACTTTGATACACACACATATATATGGACTTATAAGCATTTATGTTTTATATGTTTTTTGTAGACATGGTGATGATGGTGATCATTGACTAATTACTGTTTTATACACATATATATTGATATATTCACTAGTGCAGCACTGTTTTTGTTTATTTTAAATTGTTCTTAAGTGTTGTGTTGTTAATGATAGTGGCTATTCATATTATTCATTTAAAAAATGTTCACATATTCACAATTTTTTGATTGCGCTGATTGATATTTGGTTTACTGTTTTAATTATTTCCACAAGTATGCCTATGACACTTGGTTTGAACTACCTACTATGATTTTGCTTTAATGTTTCAAGATCCACCTGTATCCAGCCTGTGTCCTAGTTCCAGTCTGCCTACGTTCTGACTATCCTGCCCTGATCTTCTACCTGTACTTCTGACACTTCTTGTCCTCACACTACATTCTAGAATCTCCAGGGGTGTTGGATAGGAGGTACATAATGATATGGGCTACTACGTAATTTGTGCTTGGTGGACAGTTTCTTGTCCAACTGAGATGTAACAAGTTGAGAAAGCTGATTTAATTGTTAAGCTTTGCCTTTGATAAAGTTGTTTTGGATTACACTTTTTGTACCCAATTTTTTTTTTTTGTTCGGTTGCTTTTTGCATTTTTCAGATTCCATGCAATCCTGGCAGTGGCTCAGTGCTAGTCCTCTTCATATTGAATGATGTCCGGCCTAACATTTTATTAAACATACAGTACATCACTAATGCAAACATTTCTCATTTCTTCTCAGTACTCTCCACTGGACATATGTCCAGTGGCGGGGGGTGGGACAAGCTATGATCATTTATGGGAAGGCGAGATTTTATTTTCAATGACTACTGGAAAAAGAGGCAAATAAACTATTACAGACCTGCCTATAGTTGGGTGATCCTATATTTGTGTTTTATTGAGAGGTGATGATAGTTTTCTAGAGAAGTGGATTTAACATGCAATTTTGTTGATTTTGATAATATTTGAAAATTTCATATATTTTGGACAGTGGTTTCCTATTTATAATTTAAACTAATTTGGGGACTTTATTTCACTTGTATAGTATGTTACCTTTATTTCATGTATTGATTAAAAATGCGTATTAAACTGGTGATCCTGCTAGTATCACACTTGTTGGAGTAGCAGCTTTGACATGATAGGTCAGGAGGTGTGTTACAACAACAGAAAACCTTCCCCCCACCTCTTCTTTATAACATATGGGAGAGAAGTTCTGTAGTCCACAGAGAACATTGGGAAAATGCTAACTGATAAGTCAGCAGAGGCAGATTGTACAAGAAGTTCATGCTTACTGGATTTTTGGCATGCTCAACGGGTATTTTTTGCACTATCAAGCAGATATTGCAAAATGCTTTCAATGACATACTTAATAAACGAACGAGAGAAAATAAAATACATTCATCTTGGGGCCTTTATACACTAAGTTACATTTAGACATAATGATTTATAAATATTGAGTTGTTCTTTCCATAGTTCACCAAAGTTGAGCCTCTTGAGAACGTGAATAAAGCTAGCAAGTAGTTCGCCAAAGATTTGCATTTTATTTTATTTGAGGAGCATTGATCTGTTAGGTGCACATGTCAAACTCTTCATTAAAAAGTAGGACCTATGAGTCGCATTCTTTGTGTCTTGTAGGCAATGAATGTTCTGCAACCTCTTACCTCTGGTTTACTTAACCATAACATTTTGCAATCAATATACTGTAACTTTCTATTGTCCTTTTGACTTTTCTGACAAATCAATTTGCCTTAAATTTTTTGTTCTTTTGTCTTTTACCTCAAAATAAATATGGAAAACCTAAATGTCAGTCTCCACTAATGATTTACACATAAGGTAAATATTTCATCCGATTTAATTGTAGAGTTATCTGAACACCTTATCCCTACAGGATATTACTGTTGCACAGTGGGGTGTAATACCAAATAATGAATATCTAGAGATATAAATCTAGAAACATAATCACACATTTTTACTAGCCAACTGAATCATTTAAAATCATTTCACCCATGTCAGCCCACAGTCAAAGTCCCCCCCCTTCCCCCCCCCCCATTTTCTATGATAAACTCTGCAAATACAAGCATTTACCTAAAACCAAATCCGGTTCACACTGCCCCATTGCCTGCAAATGGCACTGCAGAATTTTGGGCCATTTATCATAAGGATGCTGTGCATGTACCGTATTTATCTGCGTTGAACACGTGCTGGCGTATAACACGCACCCTAAGTTTAGGAGGGAATCTTAAGTAAAAAAAATTTTTAGGAGGCAAGTTTAAGGAAAAAAAAAACTTACATTTAAATGCCCATCAATGCAGCCTTGCCCAGTGTCCATCTGCAGGCTTGTGTCTCTTTGCAGCCCTGTGTCTCTTTGCAGCCCTGTGCCTCTTTGCAGCTTCATTACAGGAATTGGAGCGGAGCGAGAGCCGCCGACATAAATAAAGCAGAGTACACTCGGCTAGTCTCGGCTCCTCTCGCAGTCCCGCCCACGTGACTGAGAGCGGAGCCGAGACTAGTCGTGTCTACTCGGCTTTGTGTATGTCGGCGGTGCTCGCTCCACTCCGCTCACAGTCACACCCAGTCCCGCCCCTATGATGGACATAACACAGGTCCAATGGCAGGACTGGGCGTGACTGTGAGCGAAGCGGAGCAAGCACCACTGACATACACAAAGCCGAGTACACTTGGCTAGTCTCGGCTCCTCTCACAGTCATGTGGGCGGGACTGCGAGAGGAGCCGAGGCTAGCCGAGTGTACTCGGCTTTGTGTATGTCGGCGCTCTCTCCGCTACACTCACATTCAGCGGAGATCGGCGGGGGATCGGCGTATAACACGCACCTACGATTTTCCCCTGATTTTAAGGGGAAAAAGGTGCGTGTTATACGCCGATAAATACGGTATAAGTACAGCAGATTGCAATGACTAGTCTACCTGACTATTTGCAATCTAAAAGGAAGATTGATAGTATAGATTTTTGTCATAATTTATTTCAAATAAAAATGCACTGGAAACAGAGTTTTAAGAGAACTGTTAATATGCGCCAGGCTCGCACATGTGCGCATGCGCACGCTTACGGGCAACGGTGAAATTCTATGCGCACCAATGTGCGCAATCAAGGGCAGCAGAGTAATTCCATGCGCACCAATGCGCATGCGCGTGCGCACCAATGTGCGTGCGCACCAATGCGCACGAGCGCGCACAAGCGAGCCCCTAGAGGAAATTGGCACCAGATGGCCTATTTGAAGGATGCTCTGACTTCTGGAAGGTGCTGACTGGTACTGTCATGTACCTGGTAGGAGTCTGAAATGACGAGGTCGGCCTCTCTTGTATCTCCGGCTCCAGCCCCACTGGAGGTGGAACAGATGGTAGCTAGGGTCAGGAGGCACCTACGAGTGCCTGTAGGTGTTGTGTAAGTAGAGTTGCATGCTTGGTGGTGCAGGTAAGGCATCCGGTGAAGAGCTGGACCCAAGGAAGCTGGGGTGATGGTCAGCCAGCACAGGCACTCAGAGACAGCGTGGAGCCAAGCAGGAGACAGAAGCAAGGTCACAGGGATAGCCGGGTTCAGCAACAAGCGGACAGCGAGGTACCAAGGTATAAGCAGAAGCAACGTCAGAAGGGAAGCCGGGATCAGAAACCAGTAGTCAGAGTAATCAGAGTCCAAAGCAGAGTCGAGGGAAGCCAAGTTCAGCAGCGGGAATCAAGCCCGGTATAAACAGGGTTCAGAATATCAAGGCACAGCTGAAGACCAGTCAGCACCTTCCAGAAGTCAGAGCATCCTTTAAATAGGCCGTCTGGTGCCAATTTCCGCTCGTGCGCATTGGTGCGCACTCATGCGCATTGGTGCGCGTGGAATTACTCTGCTGCCCTTGATTGCGCACATTGGTGCGCATAGAATTTTGCCGTTGCCCGTAAGCGTGTGCATGCGTGTGCATGCCTGGCGCATATTAACAGTTCTCTTACAAGAGTACAGTGCAGAGAAGAGTGTTGTAAAATAGGTTGTAAAAATATAGTGTAGGGGTCATCTGCCAACTCACAGATTCAACTACTTACAGCAGCTACCTGTCAAGTACATTTTATGCATGTGGAGTGGCACTCAGTGCCCCCAAGATTTAGGCACCAGAGTACAGACAGTCCCCTGGTTAAAAACAAGGTTTGTTCTTCAGTTAAATTTGTATGTAAGTTGGAACAGATACATTTTTAAGTGTAAAAAAATGTTTTTTGTATAGGGAACGGTTAACACCCCTGGAATGTAACAATTGGGTTTTGAAAATTTTGGATTGTCGTGGAAACAAGAATTGGTGATAAAACTTCAGTGGAGACACCTTTTTCCCATGATAACTCATAGCTTACAGGAGTGATTTTCCTTTCCTAGGCTAGATTTCCTCTCACTTCCCGTTGTCTCCCTCAGTTTGTAAGTATGAGTTGTATGTAAGTCAGATGTATGTAACTCTGGGATTGCCTGCAATGTGTCTTGGTAAAGCATCTAGTGTTGATTAAAGTTCTTGCATAGACACCATTGTGTGGGACAAACCAATCAGAATACTTGGGACTGCTTGGCCATGTCTATGAAAGGTACATGGCACACCTCAAGGCATAAATGGAATGCTGTTGCATGTCCTGAAGCACTGAGAGGGAGCAAGAAGTGTGGAAGGACACATTTAAGGCTGTAAGAAAGGAAGCAGCACAAGCTGTAGCATTGGACAAATTAGGATTCAGGAGAAGCATCAACAAGAAGTAGACGGGAGGTCTTAGGGTAAACAGAAGCACACATGGTCTCAAAAGATGCAACAAAAACCCCACAGTTGCCCAACAATCAACCATACTACAGAAAGGCAACCACACCAGTGATGACCGTTAGATACTCCAGTTAACCACTTCAGCCCCGGACCAATTGGCAGCCAAAGGACCAGGCCCCTTTTTGCGATTCGGCACTGCGTCGCTTTAACTGACTATTGCGCGGTCGTGCGACATGGCTCCCAAACAAAATTGGCGTCCTTTTTTTTCCCACAAATAGAGATTTCTTTTGGTGGTATTTGATCGCCCCTGCGGTTTTTATTTTTTGCGCTATAAACAAAAATAGAGCGACAATTTTGAAAATGCAATATTTTTTACTTTTTGCTATAATAAATATCCCCAAAAAATATATAATAAAACATTGTTTTTCCTCAGTTTAGGCCGATACGTATTCTTCTACATATTTTTGGTAAAAAAAAATTGCAATTAGCGATTATTGATTAGTTTGCGCAAAAGTTATAGCGTTTACAAAATAGGGGATAGTTTTATAGCATTTTTATTAATATTTTTTTTTTTACTAGTAATGGCGGCGATCAGCGATTTTTATTGTGACTGCGACATTATGGCGGACACATCGGACATTTTTGACACATTTTTGGGACATTTGTCATTTATACAGAAATCAGTGCTATTTAAATAGCACTGATTCCTATGTAAATGCCAGTTGTAGTGAAGGAGTTAACCACTAGGGGGCGGGGAGGAGTCAGCGTGACGTGTTGTGTTTTTTTTTTTTACAGTAGGGGGGCGGGGCTGTACGTCTGACGTCATTGATGGGCTTTCCCGATGACAGGGAACAGCCGATCAATGACAGGCAGAGTAGGAAGCGCGGGGAGAGGTTTGTTTACACAAACCTCTCCCAGTTCTTCAGCTCCGTAACCCGATCGTGGGATACCAGCGGCGATCGGGTCCGCTGGTCCCGCGGCCGTGGCCACGGAGCTCCCGACCGGGTCGCGAGCGCGCCGCTGGCGGCGCGCGTGTGACCCACGGGCAGGCAAATTAAAGGGGACGTACCCGTACGTGCTTTTGCCTGCCCGTGCCATTCTGTAGACGTATATCTACATGAGGTGGTCGGGAAGCGGTTAAAGTATATGTGAACCTTCCTCTTAAAAAATACCGTATATACTCGAGTATAGGCCGTCCCGAGTATAAGCCGAGGCCCCTGATTTACCACAAAAAAATGGGAAAAGTTAATGACCCGTGTATAAGCCGAGGGGGGGAAATGGAGCAGCTACTGTAAGTGGAAAAGTGTGTCACCAAATGCCCATCTACATGTCCCCTGTGTCCTATACAACCCCCCCCGTGTCCCCAGTGCAGCCTACCTGTGACAGATCGATCCGGTGTCCCGCGTCCCTCGGGGGCCGCTGTCCCTCGGTGTGCGGTGTCCAGTGTGCGGTGTCCAGTGTCCCTCGTACGCGCTGAGGCTCCAGGCGCCATTGCAGGTTTGAAAGCCGCGCCTCCTCCTCCTCCTCGTCCGTGATAGGAGGAACACTCGGTTTTCCAAGCAGTCATGTGCAGTGTTCCGCCTATCACGGATATTCTCTCATCCTCGTCCATGAGATGAGAATGAGAGAACATCCGTGATAGGCGGAACACTGCGCTGCTGGGAAAATTAGTGTCCGCCTATCACGGACGGGCGGGAGGAGGCGGCGCGGCTTTTGAACAGTGCCGTCTGTCTACATGACAAGCTGTTCATGTAGGCAGACCGCACTGACTCGAGTATAAGCCGAGAAGGGGACTTTCAGCCCTAAAAAAAGGGCTGAAAATCTCGGCTTATACTCGAGTATATACGGTAACCCATTTGGTTAAAATAGAAGTGAAAGGCAAAACATTTGTGTATACATATACAAAAAAATTATAAATATAATAGGTGATCTCTGTTCTCAGTTGCATAAGGATCCCAGAGAGCTGGAGAAGGAAAAAACAGTCTTCCCAGTGAATGACTGTACAGGGGGGCACATCAGGACAAGTCTGATCATTGGAGAAAGCAGGCTGAATTCTCAGCTAGAAAGCTGACCAAATTGTGCTCTCATGCCTAGTGTGGTCAGTTTTTAATAGGGATGCAAGGGGACTGGCAGGAACACCAGGTATTTCACACAAAGGAAGAAATACAAAGAGAACAGGATACTTTTTCATACAAGTACATAGTACAGCAGGCACATATCAGGAATATGAAATTCTGGGTTTACATATTCTATATCATGAAATGAGTTCCTTCTGTTCTGTTATACGCTACCACTTCCCAGTAACCAGCATCAGAAAATATATATATATATTTGGTTATATTTCTACAACTAAAAGCTTGATACAATTCAGAGCTGTTAACTGTTCTCTCTGCCCCCCCACCCCAAAGCACATTGTCCCCATGTTGATCCCCCCCCCCCCACCCATGTGAAAGGGTATGTGGTACATTTTACCCCTGCTCATTCAGCAAAAAAAGTGTCAAAAAGAAATAAAAACACACACACAGTTTTTGACAATTCCTTTATTAAAACTAAAAAAACAATGTCCCTAGATGTCGATCCATCAGCAATCATGACACCCGCCGCCACTGCCAGACCCGAAAAAGGCTGACCGTGTGCCTGCTCCACCATCTGGCAGTTCTTAAATAGGTAAGAGGCGGGGACACCTGGCGATGTCACCTGGTGGCACCGCCCTCATGTGACATCACCGACCCAGCATGCACCCATTGGATGAACTAGATGGACTTGTGTCTTTTTTCAACCTGACTAACTATGTAACTATATTTTTTTTTTAAATTTACAGTGCCTTGAAAAAGTATTCATGCCCCTTAAAATTTTATTTGTATTTTTTATGTACAAAAAAAAAAATTGCACATAATTGTGAAGTGGAAGGAAAATTGATAAATGGTATTACATTTTTTTTTTACAAATATCTGAAAAGTGGGGCGTGCAGTTGTATTCAGCCCTCTTTACTCTGATACTCCTAACTAAAATGTAGTGGAACCAATTGCCTTCAGAAAGTCACCGTTAACCTGTAATTTAATCTCAGTATAAATACAGCTCAGAGGTTTGTTAGAGAACCTTTTTTTTAAATTATTTCTTTTTTTTTTTTTTTTCCGTACTGTATTCCAAAAAAAAAAATCACCGTTAACCTATAGTTCTTTTATACCTCACGCCTTTCTTTTTCTTTTTTTTTACTTCCACTGTATTCCCCTCCTTTCCTGTCCCGTTCCCCTTACCTTTATGCTCTCTCTATCCCCTCTATTTTGCCCATACGGTATTCTTCCCCGTTTGTTCTCCCACCCTCTTATCCATTACATTGGGCATCCCTGCTTATCCATCCACGTTTTCCACATTTTTACAAATTCTTTCATATTTCCTCTCCTCGTGTATACCGTTCTTTCCCTCCATATTGTTTCTGTTATTAATCTCGCCCATTCTCTTTCCGTTGGGGGTTTTTCAGCCTGCCATCTTTGCGCTATTAGCTTTCTTGCCTGGAATAGACATCTCATCACTGCTTTGGTTACCCAGGGACCTCCTACTATTCCTTCATCCAGACCTAGTATGCACAGTCTGGGACTCATTTCTAACCTCGCGTCGTACACTATATTCAGTGTCTCGAGAATTTCTGACCAGTAACGAAACAATTTCGGACATTTCCAAATCATATGTGCCAAGTCCCCAGTATCTTGGCACCTGGGGCACCTGGCGTCCTTTCTCCACCCGAAATCAAAGAGTCTCTTGGGAGTATAGTATGTCCTGTGTAATAACATCAGGTATGAGACCCTTTGTGCGGGCGAGACCGACACCATGTGTCCCTTCTCAAGTATTCTCAGCCATTGTTCATCTGACAGGGTTCCGAATTCTTTTTCCCACTTCCTCCTGCTCTTAAGTCGTACTGGACTTTCTACACTGCCTTCGCATATATATGGATAAATTTCTGCTATGAATCCTTTGGACTTGACTTGGGAGCCTATTCTTTGATATACCGGGGAGTTAACCCAGTTTGGTCCTTGTTTCGAAAATTGCCTATTTAAGGCGTGCCTGATTTGTAGATATTTATAGAATGAATGTTTCGGTAGGTCATAGTCTGTTCTTAGTTTGGTGAATGTCTTAAGTATCCTTCCCTCGTATAGCTGCCCTAGCTTAACTATCCCCTTTGTCTCCCACTCTTTAATCTTCCCTATCTTCTCCACTTCCTGCAGGTTCTTGTTGTTCCAGAGGGGGGTGTATTCTGTCATGCCTTCCAGCCCTTTTACTGCTTTTAATGCTTTCCAGACTTTTAACCCAAGCCTCACCGTGGGGGTTCTATAACAAAATGAGTTTGCCTCAAGAGCCTCTATTATTGATCTGTGCGGAGTACCTGCAATCATTAAATCCTTATTGCTACCCCCAGCCCCCCCTATATGTTGCAGTTGGGCGGCTAGGAAATAGCTTCGTGGATGCGGTAGTGCCATCCCGCCCTTTCTTGTTCCTAGTTGTAGTATTTGTAAACCTATCCTAGGCTGACCTCCTTTCCATATAAGTTCTCTAAACAGTGTATCGATTTTCCTAAACCATTTTTTATCTATCCATGTCGGGCAGTTGTGCATCAGATACAAAAGCTGTGGCTGCCACAGCATCTTGATCAAATTACATCTCCCCGCCACCGATAATGGAAGACGTCTCCAGATTGCAATTTTAGATTTAAATTTAGCTAGTAGAGGTACTATATTATCTTTGATGTAACTATTAGGGCTCCTTTTTATATTTACACCTAGATATTTAATTTGTTCGACCACTTCTAGCTGTAGGCTATCCGGTGTCCTCTGGTTTCCTAGGGGGTCTATAGGCATTAGTGCAGATTTTTCCCAATTTATGGTCAGCCCTGAAATTTTCCCAAAATCTATGAGGATGTTCATCACCTGCCTGGGGGATTGCTCCGCGTCCCCCAGGAAAAGGAGGACATCGTCCGCATATAATGCGATTCTCTCTTCTCCCCCCTTTCTTCTAAACCCCTGTATATTCTTATCTGATCTAATTACGCTGGCCAGCGGCTCCATTGCCAGAGCAAAAAGCAAGGGGGACAGTGGACACCCCTGTCTTGTCCCCCTCTCTAATTGGATTTTGTCAGAGAAATCATTATTAACCCTGATTTTAGCGCTGGGATCCGTATATAAGATTTTAATCCATTCAGTGAATGAGGGGCCAAATCCAAATTCCCTTAACACACGCCATAGATATCCCCATTCTAAGCTATCAAAAGCTTTGACCACATCTAAAGCCATGACCACCCTTGTCCCTGTATCCTCTGTTGGTATCTGCATATTGAGATACACCCTCCTGATATTTATACTGGTGGATCTACAGGGGATAAATCCTGTTTGGTCCGGATGTATAAGTCTAGAAATGATTTTATTTAGTCTGATTGCTATAACTTTCGCAAGTATTTTAGCATCCGCACAGAGCAAAGAAATAGGTCTGTATGACTTAGTCTCTAGCGGGTCCTTCCCCTCCTTATGTAAAACTATTATTGTTGCTTCCGTCATGGACGTTGGCAACGTCCCCTCCTCTTTCGCCCAGTTGAATACTTTAAGAAGCTCTGGCAGTAGTACTTTCCCGTATTGTTTATAGGTTTCTACTGGGAGGCCGTCTGGTCCTGGTGATTTCTGATTGGCCATTTCTTTCACCGCCAGTTGGATTTCCTCCAATGTTAGCGGTGCCTCCATTATCCCTCTTTCTTCATCTGTGAGAGCCGGGATATCGACATTTCTAAAGAATATATCCATTTCTCCTTCATCCACCGTCCCCTGCGATCTATACAGTTTTTCATAATATAATCTAAAAGTTTCTGTGATTACTGACTTTTCAGATGATATTTCACCTTTTTCAGTCTTAATCACAGGGACACTGGATGGAGGAGAATTGGTTCTCACTAAATGTGCCAGCATTTTCCCAACCTTTTCCCCCTCTCCGTAGGCTACCTGTTTCTGGAACAATCTCTTATTCTCTGATTTCTTAATGACTGTGTCTTTATATTCCTGTTGTTTAGTTAGCCATACGCTTTGTGTATCCGGTGTGGGGTTATTAACATAATCTCCCTCTGCTTTCATCAACTCTCTCTTAATCCTACTCTCCCATTCCCTTGTGGTTTTTTTGATTTTTGATACTGATTGAATGAGAATACCTCTTAGATACGCCTTCAATGCGTCCCACATTATTCCTCTTGTCGCCGACTCATTATTCAATTTTATAAATTCTTCCAGTTTTAATAACACCTCATTTGGGTCCCCTATTATTTCAAACCAAACAGGGTTCATTTTCCATACTACAGGGGATCTTTTTCCTTCTAAGTTTATTGAGACAACCAATAATGCATGATCAGATATTCCTCTAGGGTGATATTCTATATCCCTAATGGTTTGGCATGCTTCTTCGTTTCCCAAGGCTAGGTCTATCCTTGAGAGTGTGGAATAGGAGCTTGAATAACATGAGAATTGCAGCGCCCCTGGATTCCGCGCCCTCCACATGTCAAAGAGCCCTGCTTCCTGTAAGAACTGATATAATCGACTCTCATCTGCTTTCTGGCCGTGTGTACCCAGAGGGAACCTGTCAAGTTTTCTATTGATAACCTCGTTAAAGTCCCCTACTGCTATAACCGGTACCCCACCTTTATCTGTTAGAAATTCCAAAAGCCTATACATTACATCAAGTTTGAACGGAGGGGGAATATAAATGTTTGCTAGAACATATTCTCGGTTTTCAATTACACAGTGCAAAAAAATATACCGTCCTTCTCTGTCTATACTGACCTGCCGACAGGAAAACCCCAACTCTTTCCTTACCATCACAGCCACCCCTCTTGAATAAGAGGTGTGAACTGAGTGGAATTGGCATTGATATTTCTTGCTTTGGTTTTGCAGCTTAGAGTCTTGAGTTAGGTGCGTCTCCTGTAGGCAGATCAGTCCTACCCCACTCCTCTCCAAGGTCTCTACCACTGCTGCTCTCTTTGCCGGTGTGCCTAGCCCCCGTACATTCCAGGAGCCAATACTCATTATCCTAGTCTGCATGCTTTAACGTGGGAGAGAAAGAAGAGGAGAGAAGAAAAAAAAAAAAAAAAAAAAAAAAAAAAGGGGCGGGTATGTACACAAAAAAGAGAATGCTATGTCCTGGGTACTCTACCCCCCCGCCCTTGTTAGAGGAGTATAGACTATAAGGGGTAGTAGATTCTAGAGCAGGGGTCATTCTATCCCATCTTATATTTGTACTGGTACTGTAATGCTCGCCCATCCTACCGCTACCTAGGGTCCGGGAGAGAGGAATTATAAGATATACAAAATAGCAAAGAAAGCAAGAGAAAAAAAAAAAAAAAAAAAAAAAAAAAAAAAAAAAAAAAAAAAAAACAAGGGAGCGATGGGAAGAAAGGGGAAGGTAACCAAGCCTTTAACCAAAGGGGATACCCCGTGTGAACAAAAGGAAATCTTTTACCTATCTTAATATTCTTCTCTACGTAAAAAAGTGCTAATCTTTTTTCTAAGTGTTTATCTGGCAGTATTTTTGGCTTACTGCTTACTCTCGTGTAAATTAAATATTTTCCCCGTGTTTTTCTTTGTTGCTTCTTCACCCCCCCTCCCCCCTTATACCATTCTAGTATTTTTAGCTTACTGCTTACTTCCGTGTAAATTAAATATTTTTCCCGTGTTTTTCTTCGTTGTATCTTCACCCCCCCTCCCCCCTTATACCATTCTAGGTTATCCCTAAGGACTTTTTTTGTGACCGTTACCGCACACCCTTTACCTACAAACTTCCCCCCCCTCCCCCCCCCTATACTTATATACAAATCCACTCTCACCCTCCCCCCGCCACCCATCCCATCCCCATCCTTGCGCACACTGACAACTATATTTTGCCCCTCCCCCCGCCCTTTCATTCCTTACTTTAGCGCTATATGGCCCCTTCCACCCTCTAATCCCTGTGCATATATCTTCCCCTGAACCACCTCCCCTCTCATCCCTCTATATTTGTTCCTCCATTTCTAGACCAATCATCCCCTCGTTTTAATCAGTAATTCATCTTTCCGGTTTTCCAGCCATGTAGCCGCATTTGCTGGAGAATCAAAAAAAAGAGTCTCTCCCATTGCTGCCACACGTAGCCTAGCTGGGTACAGTAAAGCATAAGTAACATCAAATTTCTGCAGTTTGCGTTTGATTTCTATAAAATCTGCTCTACGCCTCTGCAAGTCCGGTGAAAAATCAGGGTACAGTGAAATTTTGGCTCCCTTGTAGAAAATACTCCCCATCTCTCTGGCCCTACGGAGGAGCATAACTTTGTCCTTGAAGTTTAAAAATTTCATTAATACAGATCTAGGATGTCCTCCCTGGGGTGGGGGTCTAAACGGGACCCTATGCGCCCTTTCAACTGAGAACTGTTGTGAAAAAGTCTCTCTTCCAAACATTTCAATAAGCCACTTTTCCATGAATACAATTGGATCCGATCCTTCACTTTTTTCCGGGAGGCCTACCAGCCTCACATTGTCCCTTCGGAGTCTGTTCTCCATTTCGTCCAGTTTTCCTGCGAACTTGTCTGATTGTTCTTTTAAGGTTTTAACCTCTTGACTTATTGGGTACATGTCATCCTCTATTTGGCTGATTCTCCCTTCTGCTGCTGTTATTCTGTCAGCCGTCCTTTCCAACTCATGGCGCATCAGGGACAATTCCTCTTTGATATTTTTCATTTGGTCACATAGCTCCCCTAGGGACTGTTTACATGTGTTAACTGCCGCCAATACGTCCTTTAGTGTCGGCTCTCCTTCAGCCGTTGGTGCCTGGGCTGAAGCCAAGTCTGATTTTCCAGGGGCTCCTACATTTTTATTGGTTGTGTTCTTTGCTCCACCTATAACGGCCCCCGCAACGGCTGTCTGGTTGTTTATTTGCCCTTGGCTCTTTCTGTCATTTGACACTTTCGCCTGTATTTGTTGTCCCCCTTTAGTTGGACTATGGGCTGGGGTATGAGCATACTTTTCCAGTTTTGCTGCAGCTACTGATGCCCCATTTGTTGTCATGTGCTGAGACCCCTTTTCCTTATCTTTAGCTGATCTTAATGATTGTGTCCCAACATTCTCCTGATTAGCCTGCTCTTCCCCTCTCCTCCTTGCTGACATATTGCCACACCCGACTCCACCAGAGTCCAATCCAGTCGGACACTAAGTTTAAGATAGGTTTACAAACAGCAATCCTCTAATGGCCCTTGTATATTAAAAAAAAAAAAAAAAAGGGACAAGAGGGACGAGTATATATGTAAATCACAACATATATTTTACCAAAGAGCCGGACCAGGCCTCCAGTTATGATTGAAAGAGAATACGTATATATGCACAGCACAGAGCAGAACCTATATTTTGCAAAAAAATAAAAAATTAACATTCCTCTGGTTGTAATTGAAGAGCAGGGCAGCGCAGATGTTTTAGCGTAGCACACAGCATAAAACGCAACTTGTAGTTTTGCACATAACAGTCCTCAATTTGCAGTCCAAGAAAAGGCCAAGCACGTATGCGAGAGAGTGCTACTGAAGTTACCGTTAGAAAAGAACTAGTCACCCATGCACATCTCAACGCAGCCTGTATTTTTAATAGATAGACAGTCCTCGTATTGCGATTTAGAAGCAAGCCAGACTTTTATGCACATCACATCACATCGCAGCTTGTAATTCTTATATTTCTAGCAGCATTCCTCAGCTTGCAATAGAAGGGAAGCACCAGGTACAGTACACCGTAGGTAAAAAAAGTCTACCTATTGCAGCTGAGGGGGGGAAAATGCATATGCCCAGCACAGAGCTTTTTTTTTTTTTTTGTAAAAAAGAAAAATAGGGTAATACTCCTCTGGTTGCAATTAAATGGAAGCCAGCACAGGTGACTATTATAGCCCACAGTTTATCTTTTTACGGGTATCAGTCCTCAAATTGCAGTTAGGAAGGAGCCAGCACACATGCACAGCACAGCCAAAAAGAGGGAAAAGAACAGTCCTGAGATTTCTATCATGCAGGAGCCAGAGACATATGCACAGCACCTCGTAGCACAGCCAATATCTAACAATCCTCAATTGCAGCGAAATTAGAAGAAAGCCGGGCATATATGCATTTATATTTTCTAGCAAAGCAAAGCAAAGCAAAGCAAAGCAAAAAGCGATCCACTAGTTGCAATGGGGGGGGGGGGGGTAAACTGATACAGGTGCATCACCTAGTACAGTGTCTTCTCACCTCTCCTAGCCGTTTTAGGATGGCTTCCAGGGCTGAGAGTCTCCTTGAGGTTCCCCCCTCCTCCGGTATTCTGTTTTCCTTTTCCGCCGTGCGTGCAGCTCAAAAAACCGGCATGTCAGTTTTTAAATTTCCCGCCGCTCTTCCTCTCAGCGCGAGCGGCGAGGCAGGAGATGGCGTGTGACGTCACCTTCAGCCGGCTTCGGCTATTTCCGTATAGGCACGATGCGGTCCTATGCTAGACGGCTCGGGCTGACCTCGGGCGCCTCCGGACTGTGCACTGTGCGACGCTACGAGAGGGTGATCACGGGTCCCAGCATTTCAGCGTTTCCACGGGGCGGAGGGTGGAGGTGAGCACACACACGCTCTCACATTCCTCTCACACCGCACCTCCTTGTTAGAGAACCTTAGTGAACAAACAGCATCATGAAGGGCAAGGAATACACCAGACAGGTCAGAGATCAAGTTATGGAGAACTTTAGAGAAGTTTAAAGCAGAGGTTATAAAAAAAAAATATCCCAAGCTTTGAAGATCTCACAACGTACTGTTCAATCCATCATCCGGAAATGGAAAGATTATGGCACAACTGCAAACCTACCAAGACATGGCCGTCCACCTAGAAGAGAAGGAGCCAAGAGGCCCATAGTAACTCTGGAGAAGTTGCAGAGATTCACAACTGAGGTAGGAGAATCTGTCCACAGGACAACTATTAGTCATGCATTCCACAAATCTGGCCTTTATGGAAGAGTGGCAAGAAGAAAGCCATTGTTGGAAGAAAGCCATAAGAAGTCCCATTAGCAGTTTGCAAGAAGCCATGTGGGGGACACAGCAAACATTTGGAAGAAGGTGCTCTGGTCAGATGAGACAAAAATTGAACTTTTTGGCCAAAAAGCAAAACACTATGTGTGGCGGAAAACTAACACTGCACATCACCCTAAACACACCATCCCCACCGTTAAAAATGATGGTGGCAGCATCATGTTGTGGGGATGCTTTTCATCAACAGGGACAGGGAAGCTGGTCAGAGTTGATTTTCAAGATGGATGGAGCCAAATACAGGGCAATCTTAGAAGAAAAACTGTTAGTCTGCAAAAGACTTGAGCCTGGGGCGAATGTTCACTTTCCAGCAGGACAATGACCCTAAAGATACAGCCAGAGCTACAATGGAATGGTTTAGATCAAAGCATATTCATGTGTTAGAATGGGGGGGGCTGGCCCGAAGACAAATAAATATGTGAAAAGTGTGGCGTGCATTTGTCTTCAACACAATACAATCTCCTGCGCTCGGGAGCCTGGTCAGCTGAGTAAGTGTCGCAGCCAACCCCCTTAAGAAAGTAAATAGAATGTCACAGGTCTTGCTGCCCTCCTCAGAGGAATGGGTATCCTTAGAACTGAAAACATACAAAAAGAAAAGGAGGGCGCACTGCATTACCAAAGTTAAAGTTTATTTATAAAATATATAACAAGAATTATACTCACAAATGAGCTTTAAAACAAGGCTTATCGATATTCCATCAATTGCGAGCAGTATCTCTAGACACCTGCAACCTGGACCAGATGTTTGGAGGAACCAGATGGCATCGCAAGCGGCTTACGCGTTACGAGGGAGAACCCTCTTCTCCAGAGTCACAGCAATGGTAGATTGACCTCCTCAAGCATCCTCTTAATATACCCACAATCACATGTATGGGTAAACGCCCACCAGAGCCTGCCACACCTATCAGAGTGGGCTCCGCCCACCATGTCCATTCATCACATGATGCATACTGCACACTGCTGTCATCCTCCAAACCCCAAATATTCTCTCTGCATGGAGTCAACTGACATGCCGCTGCTTCCGCCACAATGCACAGCATTATATTATAAAATAGCTTGCACTGGGCTGTCATCACATATGGCAAACCTCCTATTATGTCCCCTTATCATGCTAGAACTTGTTAATATTTATTTAATTATACAAAAAGAGCACTTACCATACTAGATGTGTTCCAGGCAGTGCATCTTCCTTTCTAGTATATTTGCTGGCTGTACCCTGAGGAAATGAAATGGATACTTGGAGGAGACCGGGGGAGTTTGGGGGGCTGAAGTGAGTCGCTCCTGTGCCATCAGTTGCATGTGGAGATAGACTAGCGTTACCACTATTCCATGTGGCACGCACGTCCAGCCGCAACCAGGAAGTGTGGGTGAATTTGCGTTCCACTCGTCACTTTCGGTCACTGCTGACATCACTTCCGCCTTCCGGGAGACATAGAGCTCCCGACTGGCATCACGCCCAGTCACAACCAGGAAATGCTGATGGATTTGTGTTCCACCTGTCACTTCCGGTCACAGCTGACGTCACCTCCTCCTTCCGGGAGACAAAAACTTCCGAATTACAACATTTCCTGCGGGATGGTTCTAGGAGGGCAGGCTTGGGCAATCTAGCTCTCGAGACCCTTCCCCCTCTAGTGGTAAACATGGGTACGGGTGTTGCCAAAGACTATGTGGAATAAGACTGCCTGCCCACATCCCTAGTAGACTATATATGGTAGGACAGTTTTTCCTCTTATGGGATTTTAAAAGGCAGGAGTCTTCAGAATTTATATCAAAATATATTATTTATTTGACAAAAATTAAAACATGAAGGTAATAAAATATATGGATGCAAGCTTGATAACAGGTGGCATACGAGAACAACAAACAAAATTTGTGTACAGATACGATACAGAATAACTGCAACACCCCACTGATAGGTCCTGAGCAATGGGCTGAGGCTATAAGAGGGCTGACGCGTTTCGAGGTTATTGGGAAATAAAACCTCTTCTTCAGGGGATGGTGGTGTAATATATTCTTATCTGTAGATGTTATAAAGACATACAGTGAGTAAACAATAAACAATCACAATTAGTAACTGCAGCTACACACACAGAATGTCACATGCCAGCATCTATTAGTCACATTGTATGTTTGTTCTGACCGTATATAGTTGTAGGTCACCGTCCAAAAGCATCCAACATAAACAAATTGGGGGTAGGGTAGAAGGTTTCCCGCCAGGGGTCCGATCCCTATGCCAGTGCACAGCGCTGTGGGTTTCCAAGATGCCGACAAAAAATGGGTAGACACAAAGGGCGTGTCACTGCCACATATATCACACCCACTCAGATGTGTCAATAGTCCTAACAAGTAGAAACCATTAAGATAGTAAGTAACAAAGTTTGGCTTGATAATATTAAATCATTATAAGTAGTAGTGGTAAACCACCTGCAGCGCAACATACTACCAAGCCTGCCAATAGCTCCCATGTAGTGGTATTGTCGAAGGGCCATGGGCAGACATGTATACAGGTGCAAGTATACATCTATAAAATATGGCAATATTATAAAACTTTCTCATAAGTCCTTTTAAAACATTGCAGCAGCGCTTATTGTCCTTTTTCCAATACGGACATCACCAAGAGAAAACAAATCAAGATCAGATGGGCAGGGTAATAGAAAGTCTCTTTTGTGCTCTGTAAGGTAAAGCTTCCACCAAACAAATTCCACCAAGATTTTAACCACGTGTGGCCAAATCTCCCCTTGCACCTGTATGCACTCACCAGAACTAGGATTTTCAAGAGCCTTAAAATCTCCAAGACAGATCACCTTCTCCACTGCTCTTCTCCCATCAACCACTAGGTGTCAGAGTGTTAGGCCAAGGTTCCCAGCATACATGAAAAAATAATGTCCATATAGCATATATATACAGTTTTGACACGTTTATTTAAATATAAAGGCCCACACCCCCCAAGTACATATATGCGTACCAAAGAATAAATTACATGAAGCATTAAATGAAGTGCACTGTGCCTGTTAGATGGTAGCGTCTGCCGGAACAAGAGCAGCGTGTCCGCTGTGTAGAACAGGGTCGCTTCCTGGTTGCTTGGCTGGCTGGAGCGCAGGTTGTGGGGCAGACGTCACTTCCGGTAGGTGACGACCCTGACGCGTTTCGTCAGATCCTGACTTCGTCTGAGGGCGTGACCTACCTACCGGAAGTCCGCTTTTATCCATGTCATATTACTGCATGACCAGTAACAGCGCCGGATTTTTGACAGACACTTTCAGCGGCCAGTCAGAGTTAACCTCCCCATCGCCTACTTTGTGTAATGCCAAACTGATTTGTATATCAGCACTACCTTAGTACTGGATATATTGTACAGTCCGCACAACAATACATTATGATCTCTGTTAAAAAGAAAACGCTTATATATAATTTTAATGTTTAAAGTCGAAATTAAAATTAAAAGCATGGCTTAATCTTTTATAAATAAGGAGCCGGCACGATCTCTAGTAGAATTGGCCAGTAATCCCCACAGATATCAATATATCTGAGAATTAGCCTCCTGCAATGAAGGATACCAAATACACTTTACTTAACGCCTCTTATCAGTGGATAGGTAACTTCATTGCAGCCAATGAGTGCGGTCTATTTGGTTTAATTTTGATCCATACGAGATGATTGGTCAAACGACCGTCTCACTGTGTATGGTCATTAGTTTAATACTATTGTTTTTTATTTTCTGTGTCATTTTTCACCCGATACTTAGAAAAATTTGTGTTATGCATCAGTACATATAAAAATGATAGCAAGATTATAAATGCATAAAAATATGTCAACCAAAATTTTTCAATACAAGCATAAAAATATATATATATAATGCTTCAATATTAAAAATAGTAATAAAAATCTGTGTAATTATGTGTATATATCTATATAATCACTTAAAAAAATAAAAATTTAAAGTTAAGAATTAAGATTCAAAATAAAATTAAAGTAGACAATTAAAAATTCCGTACCAAAGATTATGAATTCTAAAAATTATGTATATAAAAATAAAAATAATTAATTAAATGAATACATTTAATTATATATAATATAAATAAATAGAAATGGATGGACATACATTTGGCAGCTCATGGTAAGAGTATACCCACACATGTGTACACTCACACCAGAATACCAGCAGAGTGCACCGTGGATGCCAAAACTACAGGCATGAAGATGTCAGCACAACCCTAATTATTGCAACAGACCCAACCACATTGAGTACATTGATGGGATTACACTATCTTGCATCCACTCATGATGAACCACTATGGCGATTAGAACAGACTAATGCAGTCATAGATGCGTTCCCACCAACATAGTCAATTGTACGTGCAGAACAAATTCAAGGTGATGGGCTAAGCGAGTTGACTCCAGGATGTAGGCACATGTACACACAAACGCATACAAACGGGGACCAAAGCGCATATTAGTATAAAACTAGAGGGCATTATTGGAGTTTAAGTCAATCAAGTGTGTGGAATCATATACCTCACCCAATACCGTCCGCATACTATTTATGTGACTTAGTAGAAAAATGTATATATATATATATATAAAAAGTATAAAAATTCATATATACAGAGGAGATACAATGTGGATATTAAAAATTGTTTGACAAATTTATCAATTAGAACAATTATTCTACAATAATCTAAAAAGATGTTTTTTTTTTTTAAATTATATAAAACTAACTAAAAGTATCCTACCTACAACCCCAACATATCTGATAAAATAAGGCTACCTTACCTAAAAAGTAGATGTCCACATACGTGTAGCATAAGGGAAAAAAGCTCAGACCGCTAAGTACAGCCTGACGCATAATTAGTGAGGATTAATGGAAAAATGTTATAGAACAAAATCAAACAATCATGGCTAATTAGGCAATCGGAATTGTTACTTGCCATACACATGAAGGCTAATGTGCCTATGTAACAATAGAAAACCAATACCCCCTAGTGAACGTATCTCTTGAGGACCATATTCCAATCTCCAAACAGCCAAAAGGGGGTAATTAAGATGGAATGGATTCAAAGGGGTACAAGGTTTATACTAGCAAGGGGGTCATTGTGAGAGTATCGGGACTGAGACGGACTAGCCAAATTGCCAAAGAGTCCTAACGGGAATTATAATACATTGTGCAATTCAATTCCCTCATTAAGGCCTTGAGGGGCCAAGGAACCTAGAGTGAATATCCAGAAGGCCTTTCTTGTACATAGTATTTGATGTGTCTTGCTATTATCCAGGTCCTTTGTTATGGCCTCTATCCCAAAGACTCTTAGGCTGTTCACAGAACTGTCATGGGCCGCTTTAAAATGTCTTGGTACGGAGTAGTTCTCTTTTTCAGTCGTAATGTTACTCCTATGCTCCCCCATTCTTGTCCTCATAGGTCATGAAGTATGACCAACATATAGAAGTCCACAAGGACAGAGGAGACCATATATCACAAAAGGGGTCCCACAGTTAATAAACTGTTTGACCTTATGACTCTTCCCATCAGCTCCAATTACCTAATTTTTCCGATGACTCCACAGTTGCTGATCCCACACTTGTAATAAAATGCTGTGTGTTGTGGCGGAAGCAGTGGCATGGCAGTTGACTCGATGCGGAGAGAATATTTGGGGTTTGGAGGATGACAGCAGTGTGCAGTATGCATCATGTGATGGATGGACATGGTGGGCGAAGCCCACTCTGATAGGTGTGGCAGCTCTGGTTGGCGTTTACCTATACATGTGATTGTGGGTATATTAAAAGGATGCTCGAGGAGGTCAATCTACCATTGCTGTGGCTCTGAGAAATAGGGTTCTCCCTCATAACACGTAAGCCGTTTGCAATGCCATCTGGTTCCTGCAAACATCTGGTCCAGGTTGCAGGTGTCTAGAGATACTGCTCGCAATTGCTGGAATATCGATAAGCCTTGTTTTAAAGCTTCTTTGTGATAATATAATTCTTGTTATATATTTTATAAATAAACTTTATCTTTGGTAATGCACAAGGTCGGTGCGCCCTCCTATTTCTTTTTGTATGTTTCAATTCTAAAGGATATCCATTGTTCTGAGGATGGCAGCAAGACCTGTGACAATCCATTTACTTTCTTAAGGGGGTTGGCTGCGACACTTACTCAGCTGACCAGGCTCCCGAGCGCAGGAGATTGTATTGTGTTGAAGACAAATGTACGCCACACTTTTCACATATTTATTTGTAAAAATTTTGAAAGCCATTTATCATTGTCCTTTCACTTCACAATGTGCCATTTTGTGTTGGTCTAGCACATAAAATCCCAATAAAATACAATTAGGGAATTTTTTCAAACGGTGAAGTCTGCAGGAGTGGCGGGGCTGTCTTGATACCTGCTGGGAAGAGTGCAGCGGTTTGAAGCAAACTGAGAGACTGTTCTATTTATATTATCCGTGTCTATTTTAAGTACTACCTGGGGACTATTGTAATTCTAAACTTGGAATATTGGATATCTATTTTTTGTTTTGAACTTGCTGTGCTTGTGGAGGGGTAATTTACACACCCCATTGTTGATTATTATTATTATTAATATCAATAATATTCAGGCATCACTATCATTTAGGCATCCATTGCCTTCATAGCACTCAGCACTTTCATTTATTTATCACTAGCATTCAGTCTATCTGTGCACGTTTGATAGAAAGTTGATCTTAGCGCACTATTATTTTAATTGCATCTTTGTCAGAGGCTCTTTACCCAGATCGGGGATGTGGTGTGTCAGACTGACACACAACGTCAAGGAACGCTGTGCCGCCGTGCTGCACGGGGGGGGGGGGGCGCATGGTCGCGGGTTATCCTGATCACGTCCTCTGACTTCCGGTCAGGATAACAAAACAACTTTGCGCAAGTCATATTGCTATATGGTGGTTGAGAAGTGGTTAGGCATCATTATAAACCCCACTCCTGTAAAAATGATCTTTAAAAAAAAGGTTTTTGCATTTATACATGTCCCACAGGGCAGTACCTGGGCCCCCATACCCTTTTTATGGCCAATAACTTGCATATGCCTTCAAAATGGGGACTTTTGATTTTTCGAGTTCGGGTCCCATATACTATAATAGAGTTTGCGGCTTGGGTCCGAACCTTTTACATGTTCGGAAGTTCTGGTGCAAACCAAATCAGGGGTTGTTTGGCCCAACTCTACTGAACATGAACTCACATACTTATCAGAAATATTCCCATGTGACTGTTACTTATCGATTTTTGCATAGGAGTTTCAACATATGGAAGAAGAGTATAATTATTTTCCAGTGTATAGGACTTTTAGCTGATGAAACCTAAATTCTCTTTTCATGTTTTCTAGTTAAGATTTAGAATTTTGGTATACCATGATTCCGAAAAAAGAAATCGTCACTGTTGTTTTATTCTGAGCACCTAAATATAAAGGCTTTCATTATACTACATTGTGTAACCTGTTTTGCGATCCCAAATCATTGTGGAGTTTTGTGGTTCTACAGACTGTAAATTGATCAGAGAGTGAGTAATAACACTCCACATGCAAAGTAATATAAAACATTACAATTATTTTGAATGAATGCATGCTAAGCAGACCGGTAAACATTCCCCACTATTTATTGTGCTGGATATGTGAGCACAGACACTTACAATAGTTCCTATGCACTGCCACCAGCTTCAGTAAAGCTTCTCCAACCTTCCAGTCAGTGCACTGAATATTATGTCAAAATGGACAGCATAGGCACCAGTAGCTCTTCACTAACTGCCTTGAAGGAGAGAAAGAGGGAGCACACAGCATCTATTCAGTGATCAATAGAGAGCATGCAAAATTGGCTCCATGCAAGGTAATGCAAGTGCTAAGGGGACCGGATGAAGTAGAATGGACTTCTTATTAAGCAGTGAAAGTTCACTAAACTGTTAATACATGCTATATTACATTGTGTTCATACTCACTCATCCTCTAGATCGTTTGTTTCTTATAGACTGCAAAAATCATGGTTAACCCTGCTGTTCCCTCCTTGCCTGTGTACCCACTGCAGCCTAGGACCAGCTATTGACATCTACTGAGCATGCTCCAGATTCAGTTCCCTTCTAAGCTGTTAATCTCTTATTTTTTCTTATCTGTGCAACCCACATGACTATACAGTCACACATGTGGGCTTATACACAGTGGTAAATTGCACTACCCTCCCTCCTCCATGTCTTTATATTGCTAAACACTGTGGAGGTGGGTTATAAGATTGTCATTGATAGAAGCTTCACTTCCCTGTTAGTTCCAGCACATACACACCATAGACACAGGCTGGAGAGGGTGTTGCACAGCCTGTGATTGGCAGAGCCTCCTTCAGATCTGTTTAATGTGTGAACAAAGTGAAATCTATTGTCAGTAAACTTAAACTCCACCTAAACCATGAAATTGCAAAAAAATAAAGAATACACATTTGCATTGAAACATAAATTTGTAATTAGATTTAAAACAATTTGTTGCTATTATTTATCAAAATGTTCTATTTTGTACTTTTTTTAATGTCATGTGACAGGCACCACACCAATCAGTGCTGTGCAGACACTGATTCATAGTCCATAAGTAGAGTACTAGAAACTCCTCCCTCAAAATGTTCCCTTAGAACAGGAAAGAACTGAGAAACATGTTACCTCTGAACAACAATGATTAAATAAGGTACTCAGATGTTTTTTTATTTTAAATTAAATACAGTTGCATGATCATTATACACAAATAAAAAGGATAACGGCAATTAAATATTTTTATTTGTGTAGTATAACTTTAAATCAAGCCCTCACTGACCTTTGTAGTTGCATGTACTGTGGTGTAATTCACCCTGAACCACTCCATAACCTAAGTTGGTGTCCAAAGGCTTAAAGCACGTTCACCTTGGTTATATTAGAAGACTGGCAGGCTTTGAGCTTCTGCTGCCATATAAAATAAAGGTACAGGATCTGTGATTTCAGTACCTGTGGTGTGAACTTTTAAACTGTTGGGAACAATTGCTCCACAATGCTCCCTAAATAATTTATTGTGCATTGCCCGGGCACAGGTTTGAGACAAAGACACTCGCTGTGCTTATGTAACCCCACAATCTGATCACATGTCCTCATTAATATGCATGTACTTCATCTAGCAGATAATTTTATATTGCCTTATATAAACTATTTTGTGCTTGCCATTGACTGGTGTTAATTTGTAAATTATCTATGACATTGGTAAACACATTTGTTTGATGAATTGAATAAAGATTATGATTAAACACATTTGCTCTAAATGCGAAAACTAAAAGTAAACTTACCTGACCCTGACCTGACTTAATAGGTACTTTTTGTATATTCTCATGTTATAGCCTTTTCAGCCAGCACATTTCAGCAGCGGCAGCAGTTAATGAATGTAATGTATGACTTCTATCCACTGTTTGGTAACAATTTAATTACCCAAGACTGTGTTTTTTGAGGGCAGCATCATAAATAGGATTTCTAGTTGCATGCAGGCTACCATTGTTTGTCTGGAAGTCTTTTAAGGTCAGTGTAAATACAGACAGAAATCAGACAGCAATTATCTGCATTATCTTCATTAGTTAATGCATTACCTCTACACGTACCAACATCGTGTGGCATCTATTTCAGATTCTTAGGTCTACCTCAACTTTTGAAAACATCTGCTCTTAATTTTTAGATTCAGCAAAGAACATTTTTAATTTGAGATTTTTTATTTACAGCTCTAAGTATTTTAACTTGCCTATATTAGACAAAATTAATATAAATGGCTGAAATATCTAACTATTCCCCATGGTAATTACTAATGTAGAAATCAAATGTGAAATAAATTTAAAGTTGTTAATGTGGAAAGATCTGCTTTCATTTTTTTTCCCTTTTACAATTCAAAAACTTGCACCTAAATAATATTTATTTATTTTTTAATAATAAAAAGGAAAAGGGTTTGGACTTTGAATGAGGCACCTGGGCTAAGGTGCCCCCATCCATGTTCACTGGCAAATAAAGGGGAGGGTTTGGGACTTTAGATGACTTTTATTATTTTTTAATCTTTAATTTTGGGAGATCTGTAACCCGGTTTTGTGTTTAATGCTACCAACAGAGTTCTGAGGGTAGACTTCTATATGATTCAACCAGTCCCAACACTACCATCCCCATCTCTGGCATTACACTTTTTCATGCACAGAGCGTACATCCAGCACATTTAATTTATAGTATTTTTGTAGGCCAATGGCTGTGCATCAATGAATCAAAAGCAACTGTATTAATGACACAGAAACACAGTGGAAAGAATTTATAAAGACTATAGCAGCTATGCATGGCAACCAGTCAGCTTCTAGCTTTCATTTTCAAAGCTTAACTGAACAAAAGGAAGATAGAAGCTTTCTGGTTGCCATTCACAGCTGCTGCAGATACTGTCTGCTCCAGTTTTAGTAAATTTCGCCAACTATTTGCATCAAAGACTTTTTGAAAAGAGGAAATTTAGGCAATATTTTAATTTGTGAATATCAAATTCATCTAGGCACTTATGTTTTGTAATGTTATTCAACTTGATTAGTATGCAAGCCCCCTTTCATATATCTATGATGTTTGTTTTTGTCGACTAGTTATGCGCATCTGTTTAGGCTGATGTGCATAGCCAGCCCCTTTTAGAATGTTTTGTGTAGTTTGTCATTAGCGTTGTCTTTGTTGTGTTGTTGTTTTGTCCTCCTTGATGTATAATTTAATATTTGGTTCCATGTTTATTTTGTGGTATATGGTGGTATATGTTGAAGGTAATATTTATATTGATGGTCTCCAGTGAGTTAGATGGCGTGTGGTTTTGAAGCATATTCCACCACAAATTTTTGCTCCATTTGGTTTGAATTACATCTGGGGCAGGATTAGCACAACTATACGTGTTTACATTAGCATATGTGTTACACCTTGATACACATTTTGTACATAGAGGTAAAGCATGCAAAAATTAGATTTTATCCCTGGAATTCAAGACTGGCACTGGCACATTTTGCGAAAGTGTCCTAATGCATTCTAAAAGTGGTGAAGAATGGGCCAAATTCATATACCCGTCTAGAGCTTGTACTTTGAAAGTGCAGAGGACGATATGCTTGAGGGAAGAGGGACTATTGACATCACCACATATGAGGAGAGTAGGCAGTGGCTGTGCAGCTATCCACAGCGGCCATCTCGGATGGTGTAAATGATAGTGCTGTTTTCTTATACTCCTAAATAAAAAATATGATACACATTATGTGGCTTATTTTATTCCTATAAGCTATTGAGAGGGAGAGTGAAATTGTGTGTACTTGAAGAGCTAAAGGAAATGAGCTGCTGAGTACAAAGAGGAGAGAAAAACAGAGTAACTCGCTGGAACCATTGATGTTCAAGCTTATAATGACCTTTACTTAAGCCGGCCATAGATGGTTTGAATCTCGACTGGATCAGCAGCGGCCACCCAAGATTCAAACATCTATGGGCAGGCTGATTGTACCCAAGCCGATCCATTGATCGACTTGGGTACAACCAGCATGTTGGATTTTTACATGCAGTTATTGCCAATGTCTATAGCCAGTAGCAATAATCAATGTGTTCTCCTGGCAGGGGCAGCACCGCTCGCCCCCCCCGCCCCTGCAGGAGAACACAACAGCTCCAAGGGACTGACTCTGTTTAGGTGGGCATCCTGCGAAAAATGCATTATCTATGGTCTGCTCTAAAATGGGTTCCACCATGAGAAATGAGGATCCACGAGTGAGAGCACAGTGGTGTGAGCACACTGAGGATATTTGGTTAAGTTTGTGGGATATGATTGTTTATTAAAGCAATTCATTTCGGTGAACTTGAAGCACTATTTTAACACAGAGCTACTTTTTATATAAATACAAAAGGCATTTTTCTTGCACATTATAAGCTCAAAGTCACTCTTAACGTTGGTGAAATTTAAGGTTTATTATTAAGATGTAGTAAAATTTCAAATTATTGCGCAGATAAACCCAAATTAAAAAGCCGATGACAAAATCTCTTGGATTATGGTTCATGAAAAGATTGCAGGGGTTATTAATGATCAAAGTAAGTTGTTTGACCAGACCTAGGAGCCTTGTAATAATGTGACCTGACACAACCTTATCATAGCAGTGGCAAACCCCCATCCCTAATATATGTTTAAACAAAAAAGGAAGAGGAAAGAATGGGACTTTATATGAGGCATGTCACTGAATAAATATCTAGTTTATATTGATCATTAAATTGTTTATTATTTCAAAACAAGTTAAAAAGTATCAGTAATCTTTGGTAAAAGACATAATATACAGTAAATAACAGTTCACTTGTATACACATACAATTAATATACAAAGTAAAATACAACATGATTAGCAGTCTATGAAATTTCATAGATCATTCATCCATTAATAATAAACATAAGCAATTGCTCTTAGTGAGCCAAATTTGTCTGGGCATCAGTTTAAAGTGTACTCGAAGCACGTTTTATGGCTCACGCCACTCATCCGGAGTAAAATGCTCTGAAATTAAATCAATAACATATCTATAAATATAGGATACCCTTTAAAAAGAGAACCATCTCTCAAAAAAAGGGGGGTCTATAACTTACAAAATGGGTGGCGTGAGCTATGAAACGTGCGTCGAGTACTTTTTTGAAATAATGAACCATTTAATGATAAATATAAACTAGATATTTATTCAGTAACATTCCTCATATAAAGTCCCATTCTTTCCTCTTCCTTTTTTGTTTAAACCTGGGAGCCTTGGGCAACCTATATACATGTTCCCTTATCCATGATGCCCAGTACTGTTCAAACACGGGACCTATCACCTTCTACATCAACTTTCTTGGCAACCTAGGTCTCCTTGTGTTTCCTGAATTAAAAAAAATTCAGATTTTTTTTCTTCATTCTTTCTTCTCTTTTTGGACCCCTTGTTGTCCCTCTTTAATATCCATCATCTTATCTTTGTTGATGTTGATATGGTATTAATAGTGACTTATGGTATTTTGCACCGATCAGGTGTGCCTTACGAATACCTTGTTGTGTAGCATGCTCTGTAGCAATACCAAGGGCCTTTATATACATTCCAATGAGTTTTGGGGGGTTTCGTTATTGGTTCTTGGTATTGCCTTCAGATCTCCTATTTTTTGTTTGTAACTTTGTAACTACAACCTTGTGTTACGCATTTATGATACGTGTGTTGTTTTCGACAATGTGATATTGTTGACGTGTGACTGTTCTTCTATGCTGAGATAAATAAAAAAACATTTGAACGTAAAAAGCCGCTGGCAAAAACAATACGGATAAGATTGTAAACAGCATATACAACACAAAGAATTGCCCCGCTAAAATGACAAAGAAATAAAGTCCCATACATATTACATTCCATATAGAAGTGATATAGTCCAATCATGAAACACCTTGATAGTGAATATCATATAAAAAAGTTTAACACCTATAAAAAGATGAAGGAATAGTCACTTTATTATTTGTAAGTAAGTTGTGAAGCAGAAAAATTCATTTTTTATTTAATGTATGTAATTAATGTAAGTGGTTTATATAAGTGCTACCTCAGGGCTCAGAATGTCAAGTCCTGAGCTATTAGCAAAGCCTCAAGGGTTACTCGCCAAGAGTTGCCCCACCCAACCCCTACCCTGGCCTTCCCCTAATTCCACCCCTAAACATGCTCTCATAAATTATTTTATGAAATGACACTCAAAGTGGTATTCCACCCAAAAATGGAACTTCCACTTTTTGGAATCCTCCCCCGGAGAAATCCGGTGTCACATTTGGCACCTTTTAGGGGGGAGGGGAGAGCAGATACCTGTATAATCCATATATTTGCCAATATTTGCCAATATTTGCTCCCACTTCCAGGCATAGATGTCCGCGGATATCTACGCCATATGCGGCGCCTCCTCCGCCCCCCGCTGTCTTCTGGTAGACACACAGGTCCCAGAAGACAGCAGGGACCTGTGGGATCGCGCAGCGCAACTTGCGTATGCGCAGTAGGGAACCAGGCTGTGAAGCCGCAAGGCTTCACTTCTTGATTCCCTTAGCGAAGATGGCGGCGCCTCCACCCAAGAGCCAAGGGACAGATCGACTTCGGGTGCCAAAATTCGGGGAGCTCCCTGGACAGGTAAGTGTCCATATTTTAAAAGTCAGCAGCTGCAGTATTTGTAGCTGCTGACTTTAAAAAAAAAAAAAAGATTAGCAGGAGCTCCGCTTTAAATGTTTTATTCAGAATTAAGTTATCATAATAAATAAAAACAACTTTATCAGTGCCCATCAGTGCAGACTCACCTGTGCCCAACAATGCAGCCTACCTGTGTCCATTAATGCCGCTTCACCTGTGCCCAACAATGCAGCATACCTGTGTCCATTAATGCCGCTTCACCTGTGCCCAACAATGCAGCCTACCTGTGTCCATTAATGCCGCGTCACCTGTGCCCAACAATGCAGCATACCTGTATCCATCAATTCTGCTTCACCTGTGCCCAACAATGCAGCCTACCCATGTTCATCAATGCTGCATTACCTGTGCCCAACAATGCAGCCTACCTGTGTCCATCTATGCTGCTTCACCTGTGTCCATCAATGCATCCTCACCTGTGCCCATCAATGCAGCCTACCTGTGTCCATCATGCTGCTTCACCTGTGTCCAACAATGCATCCTCACCTGTGTCCATCAATGCAGTCTACCTGTGCCCAACAAAGCAGCCTAACTGTGTCCATCAATGCAGCCTACATGTGTCAATCAATGCAGCCTAAAGCCCCATACACACGGTCGGATTTTCCAATGGATTCTGTCCTATCGGACAATGTTGTCGGAAATTCCGACCGTGTGTAGGCACCATCGGACAGTTTCCATCGGATTGTCCGACGGACAAAGTTCTATCTCCTGCTGGAAAAATTTTCCGACAACAAAGTCCGATCACACCAATTCCGATCGTGTGTATCGAATTCCGACGGACAAAGTGCCACGCATGCTCAGATCACATTACAAGACCAAAGCTATTGGCTACTAGCCTCTACGTAGTCCCGTCGTAGGCAACAAACGTCACCACGTTCAGAATGATCAGATTTTTCGACAACAAAGTCCGACCGTGTGTATGCAACACCAGTGTCGGACTAAATCCGTCGGACAAAATCCGATGGATTTTGTGGTCGGATTTTCCGACCGTGTGTCCATAAATGCAGTCTACCTGTGCCCAACAATGCAGCCTAACTGTGTCCATCAATGCAGCCTCACCTGTGCCCAATAATGCAGCCTATCTGTGACCATCAATGCTGCTTCACCTGTGTCCATCAATGCAGCCTACCTATGTCCATCAATGCAGCCTACCTGTGCAGGGGAAGAGAGGAAAGGAAGAGGATTGCCGGCCGGATCATCAGAGCGCCGAGGAACATCGCTGTAACAGCTTTTATTTCAATTGCCATGTCTTCCCGCTGCTTGCCGTCACATACAGCCCTGCCTCCTGGCCCGGGGACTTTAATATACATCACAGGTCCCAGAATTGGACGGGTGTTCTGTCTATCAAAGTACCCTGTATGTGACAGCAAGTGCGGGTAACACGTGGCAATTGAAATGAAATCTGCTCCCAGGCAGCCCACGCTCGAAAGCCCTAATTTTTTGCGAGTAGGCAAGTAGAAAATGTGAGGGCTGTGTTACCCTATATTTTATATATTAATACCATTATTTTATTTCAAAAATACCCTTTACAACTGCTTTAAAGCTTTTGTTGCAACAATCACTTTCAATCCATAACTCAAGCCACAGTACTTTGTGTGCCATAAAATGCCATCAGTGGTGATGGCAGCATTATTCAACACTCTTTGAGCCCAGACTATGCTGGACCTGGATGAGCTTCTCTTTCTGTCACTCTACTCTTTACGCCTATTAGCATGCTTCTTGTCAGCACATGAACTGATTGGCTTCTTCAGCTGCTCAAAGTGCAAATCAAAAAGTGGAGGTTTTATATATTACAAAGAACATGTTAATTGTTCCTTATCAGTACCATGCGAAACACACCCTTTCTCAGATCTACAACTTACTAATACCATTAACATTTGATGTGCTGGTGTGCTACCCCCAAAATCTCATGTTTTTTTCAATAGTTCCTCCAGGGTAAATAGTTTAACAATGACATAAACTTACTGTTCACAGCAGCCAAAACCCACTCTTAAGTGCACCTCCACAATAGAGAGGAGTAGGCATAATAGTCAGTCAGTAGCAATCCAGGAAAATATCTCAAGCCCCACAAACAATACTGATACTTGTAGAAGTTTTACTATGCAACCCTTTTTTCCTAGTTTACACTGATTTATATGAAACTTCACTGATTAGCAGTATAGAGAGTGCTGAATCAAAGCGCTTGAACAAACCATGCTATGCATGAAGAATGCCAAGCTTTCTGGATTTAACTACAAAGTAATATAAATTCTCTGTGGTTAAACAAATGTGAATCAACCTTGTTCAGCCTTCTGTCACAGAGCTGAAAATTATGGATTGATCCCGGCACTGTTACTGTCATCTCCCTGCTCTTCATTATTCTTTATCTGTGCATCTTTCTCCACTTCCTGGCAATCTAATTGGCTCACAGCCTTGTGAAGGAAGAATTAGGAGAAGATGATTTACAGGAAGGTGTTTTTTTTTTTATTACCAGCACAATAAACTCTTTGCTTCTCACATAAAGCCTAGGGCAATGCTGCTTCTGAGATGAATTTCATTTATTTCATAGCTGAATAAATTGTTACCCTCCAGTGATTCAGAATTTATCAGAAATGTGTAACAGCGGCTATGTAAGCTGCCCAGGTTCGGTAAGCTGAAACAAGTAGTGGAACCAGATCTAGCATAATTACCAGTAAATGCTGCATAATTGCACTGTTGGTATAAAGGATAGTAAAAGCCTATGAAACCATCATATTTTATGGGTAACCAAAGTGATGCCACTAATGTGGATAAGGCAAAATGGCCATAGTCTCATAAAGAGGCACACTGCCAAAGGGGTGAGTACAGTTTTAATTACAAAGGGAATGGTAGGCTTAAAATTACATTCTATTTTTGTTACTTTCAATATATCTCTTGAAGCATCCATGTTGTCCTATATAACTTTCTATTGTCCAGTTGACAGAATGCTTCAACTTGTAATTTATATAGTGTTAATGCTTTTTTTACTGGCTACCTCATTATTCACCTGGCTGAAGAAACTTTCTGGGCCACTTATGCCACTTACACGCGATCGGACTATCCGGCTTACTTTTTTGACAATTCGACCGTGTGTGGGGCTCCGGCGGACTTTTTCTTCCCAAAAGTCCGGCGGACTTTGAAAGAAAACTTGACTCAAATGAACGGACTTGCCCACACACGGAGTAAAGTCCGTTAATTTTGAACGTGACTCCAGGTAGACGGGACTAGCGAGGGAAGTCAATGTCGCTGCTTCCATCGGGGAGATTTACACCTCGCGAGCCCCGTCGCCTGGTATGGGTTTTAAGGGTAACCCCTACGCCGAAAAAACAGGCGTGGGGGTCCCCCCAAAGTCCATACCAGACCCTTATCTAAGCACACAGCCCGGCCCGTCAGGAAAGGGGATGGGGACGAGCGAGCGCCCCCCCCCTCCTGAACCGTACCAGGCCCTTTGTGGAAGGGGGGCCCTGTGGGAGGGAAAAAGTGTCAATAAAAAAAGTGTTTCTTACTTGTCAACATCGTAAGAAAAGAAGGAAGAAGAAGACAGCGGCGGCGATGATGACAACGGCGGCTACGGCCAGGGTTATCGGGAAGAGGCCCTTGTCCTCATCAACATAGGGACAAGGTGCTTTGGGGTGGGGGGGCCGCAGGGCCCCCTTCTCCAAAGCACCCCCCATGTTGAGGGCACGTGGCCTGGTACAGTTCAGGAGGGGGGTGCTCGCTCGTCCCCACCCCCTTTCCTGACCGGGCCGCATGTTCGTATAAGGGTCTGGTATGGACATTGGGGGGACCCCCACACCGTTTTTCGGTGTTCCCCTTAAAACCCATACCAGGCGACGGGGCTTGTGAGGTGTCAATCTCGCCAATGGAGGCGGCGACATTAACTTCCTTCGCTAGTCCCGTCGTACCTGAAGTCACGTTAAAAATGAATGAATGAATAAATGATTTGTATAGCGCTGCAATTGCGAACTGAATCACCTCGAGGCGCTTGATCCAACCTGCGTTGATTCCTTCTTAGAAGAGGTGGGTCTTGAGTTTTTTCCTGAAGGCCCGATGGTCTTTTTCTAAGCGGATGTTCTTAGGTAGAGCGTTCCATAGCCGTGGTCCTTGGACTGCAAATCTTCGTTCTCCCCTTGATTTGTACCAGGACTTGGGGACAAGGAGGAAGTTTTGGTTGTTAAATCGCCTGACTAATGCCCCGTACACACGGTCGGAAATTCCGACGGAAAATGTCCGATCGGACCATGTTGTCGGAAAATCCGCCTGTGTGTGGGCTCCATCAGACTTTTTCCGTCGGATCCTGCTCTCAAATTTTCCGACAACAAAATCCGATCGCACTTTTTCCGATCGTGTGTAGAGAATTCCGAAGGACAAAGTTCCATGCATTCTCAGATCAAATTACAAGAACAAAGCTATTGGCTAATAGCCTCTACGTAGTTCCGTCGTACGCAACGAACGTCACCACGTTTGGAATGATCGATTTTCCAACAACTTTGTCCGACCGTGTGTATGCAACACCAGTGTCGGACAAAATCCGTCTGAAAAAATCCAGCGGATTTTGTGGTCGGAATTTCTGACCGTGTGTACGGGGCATAAGTCCACCGGATAGTCTGATTGTGTATATGCGGCATTAGATTTATAAAAGGACAAAAGAAGTATACAACAGATGTGTACAAATTTGTTCTCAAAGCAGTTTTGTATGGTGGATGGTCTATTGTTAATTTGAACCGCTTTGTTTCCATTGGCTGAGTAGTATGTCCTAAAGAGCTCTTTAGGCTTCCTTCACACCTATGCATTTTTACCTCTATTGAAATCAATTTAAACTGATAGCATGCTGTTAATACAGATGAAGGTGCAACAACCATTCTCTTACATACAACTGTGATTAGCTACTCTGACACTATATACTATTTGGTAGCATTATGTTGAAAACTTGTACAATGTAATGTTCCTCCTAGGGGAACGACATGATTATGGTGTAATCGTCTGTCTGTATGTTTCTGATGCTTTCCAAAAAACAAGACGGGCTCAGCTAGTCAGCTTTATACTGTTTAATGGACTCCGTCTTAAAGAACTCAAAGAGGGCCCCACAGGGTTCAACCTCTTTTGATCTGCAACTATCTTTATCTAACTATATCTGCAATATCCAACATCTCCTGCGAACTTCAAACAGGATTGGGTAGAAATTGTGCAAACCCTCTTGAGTATGAGGTGTCTGTAAGCAATGTAGTAGTCCACCCACTGTTGTGGTGGACTTGGCAGCTTCGTGGAAGAGGGGAGCAGTGAGGAATCTCCCGAAGTGACAATGAGTGTCTGATACCTTCATCCAACATGCCGTCCAGAAACCCATGAAGCGTGCCTTCTAGATCTTACCTTAAGAGTCTGGGCATGCACCTGTGTGACTGGCTCACTGATCCCCCCCAGAAATCTGCACCAAGACACAAGCCAGACCCTCGGCATCCACTGCCACAAAAATCTAATTTTTGGCAAGACACTTCCAATAGGAAAACATGTCTAAAGGGATGCAGACCCTGACACTCTCCTCAGAGTCCTGCAGGTGCAGCAGCTGGTTGATAATTATTAAACCATTCCCATTAGACTCACCCAGTACATGGGCTGGTTATTGCTGGTCTGCCGGCATTTGCAGATGCTACAGTATGTAGGACCAGGTTGACCATTAGCTTGTTCAGAGTATACAGTTTCCACATCCTGTTTATACAGGCGTTTTTCTCGAATCCCCTTCATTCTTCCCCACTTTTGTTTCTAGGAAGCAATACACACCCCAAGGTCTCAACCATATGGCCTCCCTAGCCGCCAAAGTGCCAGGGTGCTCTTTCAGTGGCTATACAAGCAACTAGGAGGGACTTCCTGGTCAGCCTCCATATTTTAAGGAGCAGACTGCTGCATCTGTAATAAATGTAGCAAGGACCCAGGCCCCCTTCAGTCCAATGAGAACCTCCAGGGCCATGAGTTGTCAACATCCCTCCAGAGTGGGTTGTAAGGCATAGTAGGTGCAGAGCATGTCTTTGGATTGTGGTGAGAAACCCACACAAGGAGAAGAAATAAACATCAAAACAAGTATTAGCATGTTGGGGGATTGAACCAGCAACCCCAGTGCTACTAGACAGAATTGTCACCCACTTAGCCAGCAGGCAGCCTCTGCAAAGTAGATTCATGGGCACCAGACACCTGTGCCACCTGTCCAGGATTCACCCGGACAGTTTGGATTTTGAATCATGTGTCAGGGTTTCAGTCCACCTGAGACCCGGACATATTACCCAGACCAGGCTGTGGCTCCCCAAGTAACAAAGATAGTCATATACAAAACTGTTGCCATTGTAGGCGGCTGTTTGGCCTCACTGAAAGGTGATGATGTCAGCAAGGGCAATTTGGTCACACCCACTAGAGCGCTCTGTGCATTACATTACTACTCTCCTTGGGGCACCTAAATGTGTCTGTGTAACGCCAACCCGGCAGACTCCCAGACTTCTACAGGACAGCCACGCAGGGAAAAGCATCCAGCAAGATGCCACATCTGCACGTGAGCAAGCACGCTGTCTCCTGTGGCAACAGTCTCCAACAGTTTCCAATACAAGTGTAACAGTTGCTCCGGGTAATTAAGGCAAGTTAAAAACAGAATCTTGTGCCATTCTTATCAATAATAAAGACATTTTGGCATTACCTGTTAGCTGCATACTTCTCCAGGCAGTGTCTACTCACCAGCCTCCCGGGCATAGATACTGCGCCACAGGCCCTACAGAAGTCTTGCTGGGGTGCTGGCTCTGGGGAAGAGGAGCAAAGACGTCTTCCTTGGAGCTCTTCTCCTGAGCGGGAGCGCCATCCGGGCTATGCTCCTCTGAAGAACGTCCGCCTTGTCTTGGCCCGGCCATCTTGAGAGTGTGGGCGTGCGGGGTTGAAGCAAATCAAAACCAATCCGCATGAGAGGGCACTCTTTTTCCTGAAAACTTACCAATATGGTGGTCCCCACCCTAGATGTTGAGGGTCTTTATATGAGCGGTAACTGACTCTTTATCTGTGGAGAAATGGGATGGCCAGCTGAGGTGAGGATAGCTGAAAAGCAACAGAAGGATCAGGAGTAGATATAGGAGAAAGGATTCCACTTTCCTTTTTTTATTTATCTACATATACCTACATATGTACACATATACAAACATACCCACATATATACACACATACTGCAGAGGGTCAGTCTGGGGCGGGTTAGGAAAGGGTTAATGAAAGAAGGTAGGAACTTCTCCTTCAGCCCTGCTTACTGTCAGCTGAGCTGAAGATGTCAGAGGAGTTGTGTGTTTGGAGAGAGAGACACACACAGCAGCATGAGGATCCATTTGCTGGTAGGGATGGGCCCGGTGCTCGATGCGAACCCACGTTCGCATCGAGCACCGGGCGTTCGCTCGCTCGGCGAGCCCAGAACTATTTTGGCCGCTCGCATCACGTTCGTGTGATGCGAGCGGCCCCGCATGCATTGCGGCCGGCGCGGCCGGCGCAGTGCATTGCTGGCTGATGATTGGCCAAGCATGCACTGTGACCCCGCATGCTTGGCCAATCACAGCCCCGAAACTCGAAGAGCCATAATTGGCTACAGGCAGGACGCCTGTAGCCAATTACAGCTCAGGGGCTGTAGTACACGCCCCCCCTATAAAAGGCCGCCACGCCGTCTGCGCCGGTCACATGCTGTTCCGGCGCAGATTGAGCAGGCTGATTCTGTGACACTCTGCTGGATTTAGTTAGGTAGAGAGATTCACTTACAGAGATTGAGTTAGATAGATTCAGTTACAAAGATTGATTGAGAAAGAGGGGCTTGTAGTGTGCTCGTGGCAGGCAGGCAGAGCTCCTATATTTTGTTACCAGAAGCACCTATAGGACTTGTAGTGTGTTCGTGGCAGGCAGGCAGAGCTCCTATATTTTGTTACCAGAAGCACCTATAGGACTTGTAGTGTGTTCGTGGCAGGCAGGCAGAGCTCCTATATTTTGTTACCAGAAGCACCTATAGGACTTGTAGTGTGTTCGTGGCAGGCAGGCAGAGCTCCTATATTTTGTTACCAGAAGCACCTATAGGACTTGTAGTGTGTTCGTGGCAGGCAGGCAGAGCTCCTATATTTTGTTCCCAGAAGCACCTATAGGACTTGTAGTGTGTTCGTGGCAGGCAGGCAGAGCTCCTATATTTTGTTCCCAGAAGCACCTATAGGACTTGTAGTGTGTTAGTCCCATCACACACACAGAGCTATATTTTGTTCCCAGAAGCACCTATAGGACTTGAAGTGTGTTAGTCCCATCACACACACAGAGCTATATTTTGTTCCCAGAAGCACCTATAGGACTTGAAGTGTGTTAGTCCCATCACACACACAGAGCTATATTTTGTTCCCAGAGGCACCTATAGGACTTGAAGTGTGTTAGTCCCATCACACACACAGAGCTATATTTTGTTCCCAGAGGCACCTATAGGACTTGAAGTGTGTTAGTCCCATCACACACACAGAGCTATATTTTGTTCCCAGAAGCACCTATAGGACTTGAAGTGTGTTAGTCCCATCACACACACAGAGCTATATTTTGTTCCCAGAAGCACCTATAGGACTTGAACTGCGTTAGTCCCATCACACACACAGAGCTATATTTTGTTCCCAGAAGCACCTATAGGACTTGAAGTGTGTTAGTCCCATCACACACACAGAGCTATATTTTGTTCCCAGAAGCACCTATAGGACTTGAAGTGTGTTAGTCCCATCACACACACAGAGCTATATTTTGTTCCCAGAAGCACCTATAGGACTTGAAGTGTGTTAGTCCCATCACACACACAGAGCTATATTTTGTTCCCAGAAGCACCTATAGGACTTGAAGTGTGTTAGTCCCATCACACAGAGATCCTATATTTTGTTCCCAGAAGCAACTATAGGACTTGAAGTGTGTTAGTCCCATCACACACACAGAGCTATATTTTGTTCCCAGAAGCACCTATAGGACTTGAAGTGTGTTAGTCCCATCACACAGAGATCCTATATTTTGTTCCCAGAAGCAACTATAGGACTTGAAGTGTGTTAGTCCCATCACACAGACCTTTATTTTCTTCCCAGAAGCACCTATAGGACTTGAAGTGTGTTAGTCCCATCACACAGAGCTCCTCTATTTTCTTTGCAGAAGCACCCATAGGACTTCTAGTGTGTTAGTGGCATCACACAGAGCTCCTATATATTCTTCTCAGCAGCACCCACAGGACTTCTAGTGTGTTAGTGGCATCACACAGAGCTCCTCTATTTTCTTTGCAGAAGCACCCACAGGACTTCTAGTGTGTTAGTGGCATCACACAGAGCTCCTCTATTTTCTTTGCAGAAGCACCCATAGGACTTCTAGTGTGTTAGTGGCATCACACAGAGCTCCTATATATTCTTCTCAGCAGCACCCACAGGACTTCTAGTGTGTTAGTGGCATCACACAGAGCTCCTCTATTTTCTTTGCATAAGCACCCACAGGACTTCTAGTGTGTTAGTGGCATCACACAGAGCTCCTCTATTTTCTTTGCATAAGCACCCACAGGACTTCTAGTGTGTTAGTGGCATCACACAGAGCTCCTATATATTCTTCTCAGCAGCACCCACAGGACTTCTAGTGTGTTAGTGGCATCACACAGAGCTCCTCTATTTTCTTTGCATAAGCACCCACAGGACTTCTAGTGTGTTAGTGGCATCACACAGAGCTCCTCTATTTTCTTTGCAGAAGCACCCATAGGACTTCTAGTGTGTTAGTGGCATCACACAGAGCTCCTATATATTCTTCTCAGCAGCACCCACAGGACTTCTAGTGTGTTAGTGGCATCACACAGAGCTCCTCTATTTTCTTTGCATAAGCACCCACAGGACTTCTAGTGTTTTAGTGGCATCACACAGAGCTCCTATATTTCTTCTCAGCAGCACCCACAGGACTTCTAGTGTGTTAGTGGCATCACACAGAGCTCCTATATATTCTTCTCAGCAGCACCCACAGGACTACCGACTACAATGGCTGGAAGACCGCCAAGGGGAGGCAGAGCGTGCAGAGCCAAGAACACAGGGCAGGCAGGCTCTGTTTCTAGTGGACGTGGCCGTGGACGTGGACGTGGTCGTGCATCGTCATCAGCACGTGGCCATGGGACACGCGCGTCTTTGTTTTCGGCAGCTGGACATGTCTAGCCGCATCATGCTGAAGGCTTGGTAGAATGGATGACCAAGCCCTCCTCATCCTCCTCATCCTCTCTCACCCAGGCTCAGGGTACTGACAGAGCATCATCAGCCACCCCTTCCCTAGACCCACCATGTCCTCCTGAGGAGTCCCCCGAACTCTTTGAGCACAGTGTTGGGTACATGCTCCAGGAGGATGCCCAACGATTCGAAGGCTCGGATGACGATACCCAGCTTGAGGAATCTGGCAGTACTGTTCCACCAGCTGCAGCTTACTGCCAGGTTTGCTCTAGTGGTGAAGAGGGAGGGGATGATGAGGTCACTGACTCCACGTGGGTGCCTCAAGGGAGAGAGGATGAGGAGGAGGACGAGGAGGAGGAGGATGCGGCGTCACATGTCCAACGAGGCAGGATGCCCCCTGGAGGCCAGGTAGAGGCCAGCACAGCAACTGTACAACACCGCAGAGCTCCGCCTGTGCAGGGCGCTGCCTCTGCACGTTATCAGAAAAGTTCTTTGGTGTGGGCCTTTTTTGAGACGAGTGCAGCAGATCGCACCACTGCTATTTGCAATATTTGTCTCAAGCGTATCTCGCGTGGCCAAAACATCAGCCGCTTGGGCACGACAAGCATGACCAGACATATGGCGACCTGCCATGCAGCTCGTTGGCAGGCACACATAAAAGACCCACACCAAAGAACTAAGCGGACCTCTCCTTGCTCCTCCTCAGCTGGGATCTCCATCCCCACTACACCTTCAGTCCTCTCTGAAAGCTGCTCTGAGAGGACTGAAGGTGTAGAATTAGGTGTGTCACAACCAAGTACTTGCAGTACACCGACGTCCGATTGCAGCAGGCAAATTTCCCTGCCCCAGCTGCTGGACCGTAGAAAGAAGTACACTCCCAGCCATCCACATGCCCAGCGGTTGAATGCTAGCCTTGCTAAATTGCTAGCACTTCAACTGCTGCCTTTTCAGTTGGTAGACTCGGCCCCCTTCCGTGAGTTTGTTCAATGTGCGGTTCCTCAGTGGCAGGTTCCCAAACGCCACTTTTTCTCGCGGAAGGCGATTCCGTCTCTCTACCGGCATGTGGAGGGCAATGTCCATGCCTCGCTGGACAGGGCGGTCAGCGGTAAGGTGCATATTACCGCTGACTCATGGTCCAGCAGGCATGGACAGGGACGGTACCTTTCTTTCACGGCCCATTGGGTCACTCTATTGGCAGCTGGGAGGGATGCAGGACAAGGTGCAGTAGTGTTGGAGGTTGTTCCGCCACCACGCCTCCAAAACGCGACTACTGCTACTGGTTGTGACACACCTCTCTCCTCCACCCCCTCCTCTTCTTCTTCCTCCAGTGCTCTGTCCTTGGAACCAGCGGTGCTCCGTAGGCGTACAAGGGGCTACGCAAGTACGCAGGCAAAAAGATGCCATGCCGTGCTTGCGCTGGTGTGTTTGGGGGACAGGAGCCACACTGGGCCAGAGGTTCTGGCAGCTCTGCAGGGGCAGGCCGAGAGGTGGTTGACGCCACGTCAGCTTAAGCCAGGAATGGTCGTTTCTGACAATGGCACCAACCTCCTCTCCGCCCTGCGACAGGGGCAGCTCACCCATGTGCCCTGCATGGCTCACGTCCTCAACCTGGTGGTGCAGCGGTTCTTGGGCAGGTTCCCAGGCTTACAGGATGTCCTGAGGCAGGCCAGGAAAGTCTGTGTGCATTTCCGCCGATCTTATAATGCCAGTGCTCGGCTGACTGAGCTGCAAAAGGAGCTGAACCTGCCCAAGAACCGCCTAATATGTGACATGCCCACCAGGTGGAACTCAACGTTGGCCATGCTGCAGCGACTGCACACGCAGCAGAGGGCCATCAATGAGTACCTTTGCGACTACGGCACCAGGACAGGGTCAGGGGAGCTTGTTTTTTTTTTCCCCACGTCAGTGGAGCATGATCAGGGATGCATGCACTGTCCTCTCACCATTTGAGGAGGCCACGAGGATGGTGAGCAGTGACAGTGCATGCATCAGTGACACTGTCCCTCTTGTCCACCTGTTGGAGCATACGCTGCGTGGGATAATGGACAGGGCACTTGAGGCAGAACAGAGGCAGGAAGAGGAGGACTTCCTTGCCTCTCAAGGCCCCCTTTATCCGGACAGTGTTCCTTCTGTCCCACCCATCACACAGGAAGAGGATGAGGAGGAGGAGGAGGAGGAGGAGGAGGAGGATTGTGTGAGCATGGAGGTGGAGCCTGGCACTCAGCATCAGCAGCAGCAGTCTTTTAGGGATGATGTACAGTCCCAACAAACCAGTGGACTTGTACGTGGCTGGGAGGAGGTGGCTGGCGATCATGTCATCCTCAGTGACCCAGAAGACTCCGGACCGAATGCCTCAGCTAACCTACGCTGCATGGCCTCCCTGATCCTGCAAAGCCTGCGGAAGGATCCTCGTGTTCTTCGGATCAAGGAGAGGGACCATTACTGGCTGGCCACTCTCCTTGATCCGCGTACAAGGGTAAGGTTGCGGACCTTATCTTGCCGTCGCAGAGGGAGCAGAGGATGAGACATCTCAGGGAGGCCTTGCAGAAAGGTCTGTGCAACGCGTTCCCAGAAACTGGGAGGCTACAAACTCCTGGTCCTGGGCGACGAGTTGCTGAGGCTTCGGTCAGTGGCAGAAGGAGCGGTGGGGAAGGTGGACGTCTGACCGATGCGTTCAGACAATTTTTTAGTCCGCAGCCCCAAGGTATGATCGGTTCCAGCAACCATCGCCAGCGTCTGATATACATGGTGCAGGAATACCTTGGGGCAAGGTCAGACTTGGACACCTTTCCCACCGAAAATCCTCTGGCTTACTGGGTCCTGAGGATGGATCACTGGCCAGAGCTTGCACAGTATGCAATTGAGCTACTGGCCTGTCCTGCCTCCAGCGTTCTTTCCGAACGCACATTCAGTGCTGCTGGAGGATTTGTGACTGATCATAGGGTGCGCCTGTCCACCGCCTCGGTTGATCGACTGACATTCATCAAAATGAATCAGTCTTGGATCACCACCAGCTACCAGGCACCTGAGGCGGATATAACCGAATAATTTTTAATGTCACATCCCTTCAAGACTGCCTATGCTGATGCTGAGTGACTGTCCTCTTATGTTCACTGACTATCCTCTTCCTCCTCCTCAATGATCCATGCCACCACACCAGTGCCTAAGGCACAATTTTTCAGCCCCTGTTTAACAGGGGCGTGTACTTACAATTTTTTAAAAAAATGCTTCGCAACACGTGTGACTGCTGTGCTCCAAGTACAGTCTCTGTGAGGGGTTGCAGTGTTGTGGCACCAGCACCAGTGCCTAAGGCACAATTTTTCAGCCCCTGTTTAACAGGGGCGGGTACTTACAATTTTTTAAAAAAATGCTTCGCAACACGTGTGACTGCTGTGCTCCAAGTACAGTATCTGTGAGGGCCGGGTTGCAGTGTTGTGGCACCAGCACCAGTGCCTAAGGCACAATTTTTCAGCCCCTGTTTAACAGGGGCGGTACTTACAATTTTTAAAAAAAATGCTTCGCAACACGTGTGACTGCTGTGCTCCAAGTACAGTCTCTGTGAGGGGTTGCAGTGTTGTGGCACCAGCACCAGTGCCTAAGGCACAATTTTTCAGCCCCTGTTTAACAGGGGCGGGTACTTACAATTTTTTTAAAAAAATGCTTCGCAACACGTGTGACTGCTGTGCTCCAAGTACAGTATCTGTGAGGGCCGGTTGCAGTGTTGTGGCACCACACCAGTGCCTAAGGCACAATTTTTCAGCCCCTGTTTAACAGGGGCGGGTACTTACAATTTTTTAAAAAAATGCTTCGCAACACGTGTGACTGCTGTGCTCCAAGTACAGTATCTGTGAGGGCCGGGTTGCAGTGTTGTGGCACCAGCACCAGTGCCTAAGGCACAATTTTTCAGCCCCTGTTTAACAGGGGCGGGTACTTACAATTTTTTAAAAAAATGCTTCGCAACACGTGTGACTGCTGTGCTCCAAGTACAGTATCTGTGAGGGCCGGGTTGCAGTGTTGTGGCACCAGCACCAGTGCCTAAGGCACAATTTTTCAGCCCCTGTTTAACAGGGGCGGGTACTTACAATTTTTAAAAAAAATGCTTCGCAACACGTGTGACTGCTGTGCTCCAAGTACAGTATCTGTGAGGGCCGGGTTGCAGTGTTGTGGCACCAGCACCAGTGCCTAAGGCACAATTTTTCAGCCCCTGTTTAACAGGGGCGGGTACTTACAATTTTTTAAAAAAAATGCTTCGCAACACGTGTGACTGCTGTGCTCCAAGTACAGTATCTGTGAGGGCCGGGTTGCAGTGTTGTGGCACCAGCACCAGTGCCTAAGGCACAATTTTTCAGCCCCTGTTTAACAGGGGCGGGTACTTACAATTTTTTAAAAAATGCTTCGCAACACGTGTGACTGCTGTGCTCCAAGTACAGTCTCTGTGAGGGGTTGCAGTGTTGTGGCACCAGCACCAGTGCCTAAGGCACAATTTTTCAGCCCTGTTTAACAGGGGCGGGTAATTACAAATCTTGATCTAATAGTTCACAGCAGGGCCCATTCCTGCGCCCACCAAGAGTAACTATGAGGGCCTGCAGTCTTGTGGCAACACCGTCCACCACCACCGCCAAAGGCCCAATTTTTCTGCCCTGTTCATCAGGTGCTTGCAATTACAAATCTTGATCTAATAACTCACAACAGGGCCCATTCCTGCGCCCACCAAGAGTAACTGTGAGGGCCTACAGTCTTGTGGCAACACCGTCCACCACCACCACCACCCCCCCAATTTTTCTGCCCTGTTCAACAGGTGCATGCAATTACAAATCTTGATCTATTAACTCATAGCAGGGCCCATTCCTGTGCCCACCAGTCTTGTGGCTACACCAACATCTAATAGGGCAAATTTCTGCAGAGTATATACGCCAGGCCCCTACTTTCAAACATCCAACTTACAAACGACTCCTACTTGCAAATGGAAAGAGAAAACAGGAAGTGAGAGGAAATCTACCCCTAGGAAGGGAAATTCTATCCTGTTAGATTTAATTTGGGAAAAAGGTATCTCCTCTCTACTGATACTTTATCACCAATCCTTGTTTCAATTAAAACCCCACTTTTCCAAAAACATTTGTCATTGGGACGGAAAGTGAGGTGACATGTTCTGAACAGATGTGCAAAGACAGCAAATGTTACAGGGGTGATAACCCCTCCCTATGTTCTCCAAAAAGCTTAAAAATAGATTTTTTTGGGATGGAGCTACACTTCATAATGTACCTGTTCAGATTCTACTTAAGAACAAACCTAAAGCCGCAAGTGGTTTTAAATGGCTTCTTTTTTTCCTTTACAAATGTCATTTTGTGCAAGGACAGTTCTAAACACGGGAAACACATGCCACTTCACAGGCATACTTTAGACACCCCCCAGGTACCATATTTAAAGGAAAATTTCACTTTTTTTTTTTCACTTTATGCATCATTAAAATGACTGCTCCCGAAAAAACGTTAGTTTTTAAAAGTTCTTTTTGCATTGATATATGTCCCCTGGGGCAGGACCCGGGTCCCCAAACCTGTTTTATGACATTAACATGCATATTGGCCGTTATAATTAGCACTTTTGATTTCGAACGTTCGCGTCCATTATAACGTATAGGGTTCGAAAATTCGCGCGAACTTTCGGTCCGTTCGAAGGTTCTGGTTCGAACCGAACCCGGGGGTGTTCGGCTCATCCCTATTTGCTGGGGTGAGTAAAACCATATCAGAGACTGTATCTCTGACTAGAGCCATGTACTTTGTCTATATATCAGCCTGTTGGTTAAAGAGACTGAACCTTTCCTATCTCTGCACCTGTGTGACAAGACAAGCCTGTCTTTTTTCTTCTGTTTGTTTTGCTGAATAAAGCCATTTTTATTTTACTGAACTGTCTGAACCGGCCTTTTACCCCTCTGATCCCCTACAATACATACATGTATTTACATACACCCCCACACATATGCATACCCACATAAACATTTTTTTTTTAAACGTGCATATACGTATACACACACCTATATCACATATACATACATACCTACACACACACATGCAACACCTGCAGATGACAGCAGGGAATGGGAAAGGTAATTAAGGACACGAGGGAGACATAGGTAAGAGGTACAGGCGACCCTGTATGGCACAAGGGACTAAGAGAGAGATAAAGCATAGCTGCCCCCCCATATTCCACAAGTGCTGCAGTTATCAATTTTAAAAGCAGATTTCGTTCCTAAAGAGGAAACACTGCAGGGGCCCCAATAAGACCCACAGAAGGCGCTTCCAGACTATAGTGCATGTTAGCCGCCTGAGCGCTGGGACTTCGCACTGGGAGAGGCTTGAACCCAGCCGGATGCTGCACGGAGGCAGAGGGGGGGACATAGTACTGCTTACTCTTCACTGGTGCATTGAGGTATGAGGAAAAAAAGAAGAATGGGGTGGGGCCTAACTAGGCCTTATATTTATGCTATTCACTGGTCCTAAGGGAGTGGTTAAGAGGCGGCGCTCTATCACTAGTATGCTGCCATGTTGGCATCAGGAAACAAGCATTTAAGCCTTGCATGGCTGTGCAGTCCAGGGAGAACCCACTGCAGGGTATTTTTTCTATTTTAATTAGAAAGCTTTACTAAACTATGCTATTGAAATGCCAACATATACAGAGCTATATAATATACACTGCCTTGCAAAAGTATTCACCCCCTTGGCTTTTTACCTATTTTGTTACATTACAGCCTTTAGTTCAATGTTTTTTTAATCGGAATTATATGTGATGGATCAGAACACAATAGTCTAAGTTGGTGAAGTAAAATTTGAAAAATATATACATAAAACAATTTTTCAGAAATAAAAAAATGATAATTGGCATGTTGCTCTGGTGCAACCAATTACCTTCAGAAGTGACATAATTAGTGAAATGATGTCCACCTGTGTGCAATCTAAGTGTCACATGATCTGTCATTCCATATACACACCTTTTTTCGCCATCAAAGAAAACGCTATGTCTGGCGCAAACCCAATGCATCACATCAGAACACCATTTTTTCAGCAGTCGGGACTGGGAAACTGGTCAGCGTTGAGGGAAAGATGGATGGTGCTAAATACGGGGATATTTTTGAGCAAAACCTGTAGCACTGTAGCACTGTGTGTGATTTGAAGCTAGGAAAGAGGTTCACCTTCCAGCAGGACAATGACCCCAAACACACTGCTAAAGCAACACTTGAATGGTTTAAGGGGAAACATGTAAATGTGTTGGAATAACCTAGTCAAAGCCCAGACCTCAATCCAATAGAAAATCTGTGGTCAGGCTTAAAGATTGCTGTTCACAAGTGCAAACCATCCATCTTGAATGAGCTGGAGCAGTTTTGCTGGAGCCGTACTCAGGAGGAGTAGAAGACTCTATTTTGGAGTGTCATTTTTGGTATCTACATGCTATGCGTTAGAAATATTGTATAAATGGCCAACTTTGTGTTAAAAAAAAATGCGTTTTCATTTTCCAAAAATTTGTAGAAAAAAAATTACATGTTCAAAAGACTTATTATGCTCCTTATGCCTCATGGGGTGTTTCCATTGGTGCTCCAGGACCTTCAAAAGGGTCATGCCCCGTACACACGGTCGGATTTCCGACGGAAAATGTCCTATCGGATCATGTTGTCGGAAATTCCGACCGTGTGTGGGCTCCATCTGACTTTTTCCGACGGAAAAAGTTTGAGATCCTGCTCTCAAATTTTCCGACAACAAAGTCCTATCGGACTTTTTCCGATCGTGTGTAGCGAATTCTGACGGACAAAGTGCCACGCATGCTCAGATCACATTACAAGACCAAAGCTATTGGCTACTAGCCTCTACGTAGTCCCGTCGTACGCAACGAACGTCACCACGTTCAGGATGATCGGATTTTCCAACAACTTCCGACCGTGTGTATGCAACACCAGTGTCGGAAAAAATCAGTCGGAAAAAATCCGACGGATTTTGTGGTTGGAATTTCCGACCATGTGTACGGGGGATCAGAGGTAGTCAGGAAATTAGATGTGTAATTTTATGCTCCAGAACTCCTGATGGTGCTCCCTGCATGTTGGGCTTCTGTATGTGGCCACACTGTGTAAAAGTCTCACACATGTGGTATCGCCATACTCGGGAGGAATAGCAGAATGTGGTTTGGGGTGTAATTTGTGGTATGCATATGCTGTGTGTGAGAAATAACCTGCTAATATGACAATTTTATGAAAAAAATTTAAATCTTGATTTTGCAAAGAATTGTGGAAAAAAATGACAACTTCAAAAAACTCACCATGCCCCTTTCTAAATATATTGGAATGTCTTATTTCCAAAAAGGGGTCTGGTTAGGGGTGTACACACTTTTGTTGCCAGCAGTTTAGACATTAATGGATGTGAGATGAGTTATTTTGAGGGGACAGCAAATTTACACTGTTATACAAGCTGTACACTCACTACTTTACATTGTAGCAAAGTGTCATTTCTTCTGTGTTGTCACATGAAAATATATACCGTATTTATGGGCGTATAACACGCACCGGCGTATAACACGCACCCCAAGTTTAGGAGGACATTTTAAGGAAAAAAAGTTTTAGGAGGGAAGTTTAGGGAAAAAAAAAACTTACATTTAAGCGTCATTTGCAGCTTGCCCAGCGTCATTGCAGCCTTGCCCAGCGTCATTGCAGCCTTGCCCAGCGTCATTGCAGCCTTGCCCAGCGTCATTGCAGCCATGCCCAGCGTCATTGCAGCCATGCCCAGGGTCATTGCAGCCTTGCCCAGCGTCATTGCAGCCTTGCCCAGCGTCATTGCAGCCTTGCCCAGGGTCATTGCAGCCTTGCCCAGGGTCATTGCACCTTGCCAGCGTCATTGCAGCCATGCCCAGCGACATTAGAAGTCCGGTCCGGGTTTAAATTTCCCGCCGCCGAGACTCTGTCGCGCGCGCCGCCAAAAAAGTCTGAGGCACGGCCGAAAAAGGCCGAAGCGGCCCCGGAAAAGGCCGAGCCGACTGTTCAGCTCCGATCGCGGTCCCGCCTCCCTGCTGTTTCCGAGCAGAGCCGAACAGTCTGCTCGGTCTATTCCGGCGCCGCTTCGGGTTTTTTTTCGGCCGCTGCCTTTTTTGGCGGCGCTCGCTATTTTTCGGCGGCGCTTGCCATTTTTGAATTTTTTTTTTTGGGGTATCGGCGTATAACACGCACCCACAACTTTCCCCCGATTTTTAGGGGGAAAAAGTGCGTGTTATACGCCGATAAATACGGTAATAAAATATTAAAAAATGTGAGGGGTGTACTATTTTACTATTATACTCTATATATATATATATATATATATATATATATATATATAATATATAAAATGGGGAGTATCATGACACCCGATGATGCTTAATTGGTCAGATGGCCTATGTCAACACCCCTTTGATACCAGAGAAAAGGGGAATGCCAACACATTGTGGCAGCTCTCGTGTATCATCAAGAAAAAGAAGACCTGTCAAGTTATGAGAGCCAATTGATCACTTTGCTCACGGACTGAAATCTGCTAAAAACCAGGACATTGTTAAGTATTCTTCTTTTTTAACTTTTTATTTCTCTGTTGCTCCATTGTCTCTTTATTTCTTTGTAAAATGCTTTTTCTGTAAATATTTTATTTGCACCATTTTTACCTTTTAATTATTAAACCCTATTTTGAAAAGTGTTGAAATTGTCTCTAAGGCTTTTAATGCAAACACTTGAAGAGTGCTACGGTCGTATGAATCTCTGAATATACCTGTCTGTGGTGACAATGGGGGTTATTTACTAAAGTAAAATCCACTTTGCACTGAAAGTGCACTTGGAAGTAAAGTTGCTGTAGATCCGAGGGGGGCATGCAAGGAGAATAAAAAACAGCATTTTAGCTTGCACATGATTAGATGATAAAATCAGCAGAGCTTCCACTAATTTCAGATCTACCCCTTAGATTTAGAGCGACTGCACTTCCAAGTGCACTTGCAGTGCAAAGTGGATTTTCCTTTCGTAAATAACCCCCAGTTTGTTACAGACATTTATTCTAAAATCATAGTTGTTATTGCGTTGGGTTTTTCCTTCTTTTCAGTAAAAGGGGTGGTGGTGGTGGCAGTTCGACAGGTGACAATCGCTCTCAGGCTTCTGGAACCTAGATTGTGGTCCAGCCAGCTGGAAAATCTTTGTGCAGGGTGCAGTTGAGCGTGGCATTGTTATGTAAGTGACAGCATGGTGTGAGATTGGCCAGTCCAGTCCTTGTCACGAGTTGGTGAGAAGAGCAGGGGTCTGACGCCAGTGTTCATAACAGGCATGGCTATGCGTTTTTGGGGATTCACCCTCTTTCTTAAGTCTGTCTGTGATCTTGCATGCCACGCTACTCTTAAGCTGCTATCGCGAGAGACATCAAGGTGCAGTTAGATATGAAATGGACAAAATAAAAAACAAAAGCCAAAACACAGGGACAACATAGAAATAGTGCAGAGAGTCCAAGGCTGGCATAAAATAATTAACCACTTCAGCCCCGGAACGATTTACCCCCTTCCTGACCAGAGTATTTTTTGCGATTGGGCACTGCGCCGCTTTAGCTGGCAATTGCGCGGTCGTGCGACGTTGTACCCAAACAAAATTGATGTCCCAAATAGAGCTTTCTTTTGGTGGTATTTGATCACCTCTGCGTTTTTTTGTTTTTTTTTTCACTATAAACAAAAAAAGACCAACAATTTAAAAAAAAAAGGAATATTTTTTACTTTTTGCTAAAATAAATACATTATTTTATAAATATATTTATTACTTTTGACACTATTTAGGGACCATTGACATTTATACAGCGATCAGAGCTACAAATAGCCGCTGATTACTGTATAAATTACACTGGCAGGAAAGGGGTTAAACACTAGGGGCAATCAAGGGGTTAAGTGTGTTCCCTGGATATGTTCTAACCACTGCTGCCTCTGTGAACCCCCGCTCTCCACCACGGCTGCCTCTGACTAAACCCCCCCCTCACCACCACCAACGCTGCCTTTGTCTGAACTCCGACCCCACTGCTGCCCCTGTTAACCCCTGCTCCCCACCATGGCTGCCTCTGACTAAACCCCCCTCCCCACCAACGATGCCTCTGTCTAAACCCTCCCACCACTGCTGCCTCTGACTGAACCCCCCACCACCACTGCCTCCTCCGGCTGAACCCCCCACCACCACCACAGCTGCATTGGAAGGAACCCCTCACCACCACCACCACCGTTGCATGTAAATATGACTTCCTGATATATTTCATTTTAGTTTTAATTGTCATGATAAAAAATAATGGATGTGGGGGCCTTTTGGTGGGTGTGTTTTTTTTTTTTTGGCGGGGTGGGGGCAGCATTTCATTCTTCGACCCAGGCAGCACAATGTCTTGGGCCAGCCCTGATTATATATAATGCGTGATGTTTTTTGGCAAAGTATGAAATGTCTGTGTATAGAACACCTAGATATTATGCAGAACAGCAAGTTCTCTTTGGGCAAAGTATGAAAAGAGTCGTGAAAACATGAAACATCTGCGTTTATTTTAATTTGTTATATATTTATTTATTTATATACAAAGGCATTGTATAGAATATCTACGCATTATGCTAAATGACAAATACTGCTTAGGCATTGGCATTGCATAATATGCCTAGCGAATGTATGTTTTCATACTTTGACATAGCATTTTCACCATTCTATATATTGCATAGAATGCCTTGAAAATGTATTACTTCTTAATCGTTTTATACTTTGCCCTTACATTGTTGATATTTTTAAGATTTCCTAGGCATTTTATATAATGCAGTATTTCATACGCCAGTATATATATATATATATATATATATATATTTTATATATATTATTATATTTTAATTTTTTATTTATTTTTTAATAATGGAAAAAAATTAAAAAATATACAGGGGGGGGTAAACCATAGAACCTGCAAATCCCACTTACAAAATAATATTTACCTCCAACTCATCAGTTACTGTTTTACTGTAAAACCGTTTACCTGGAAAAGCAACAGAGAAAACTCCATATAAGCTATGAAAAGGAAGGAAGTAGTTGTTGAGTGGGGGTATTTGCATGATGTTTATGCAGACATAGGTGCAACAATCATTCTCACATTTTATCCTGGGATTAGTAGTACTGTTACAAAGTGGTAATATTATGTTAAAAGCTTGTTTAATGCAATGTTCTTCCTGACTTAATCAAGCTACATGGGTGGGATGTTATTTTCCTGTTTCTGTGTTCCTAAATAGAATAAGGAGGGAAAAAAATAAAGCAGCCAAGGTCACCTTCAGTGAAAACTGCATGTAAAAAGATCAACAGATCAATAAGGGATCATGCACATGTTTTAGAGGCAGGAGAAGACATATACTTTCCTATAAAAGTTTGCAGCCTAGATGGTCATAGATGAGTATTTTTTTGTTCAGACAGCAGGCTTAACCCTTTAAAGTCCTCACTTAGAAAAAAGATATGGAAAAAATTATTTCTTTGCATTTTTTTATTCCCTTTTATTCCCTTTGTCATACTTAACAAACAATAAAAACATTTTTTTAAGAGAACAAATTTTTTTTTAACAAAAAAGAGCTCTACCAAACGGTTGAGAGGGCACTTTGTGGTAAAAGTAGAAAAAATATTTAAATACCAAAAAACAGTATAGATACTTAACAAACAATAAAAACATTTTTTTAAGAGAACAAATTTTTTTTTAACAAAAAAGAGCTCTACCAAACGGTTGAGAGGGCACTTTGTGGTAAAAGTAGAAAAAATATTTAAATACCAAAAAACAGTATAGATACATCAAACAAACAAACTAATAAGCTAACATTGTAAAGCATTGAATAAAATTAGCTCTTTTGTGTTGTGGTGCAACAGCACAAATATTTTTGGGGCATTGGATCCACTTTATCGCTGGTGGTATGCTACGAAGCATTGCTGGTTGACATTCAAACATAGGAAAACCTGGCACTTTTGACACTTCCACCTCAAAACACCCTTTGGACAGAGGTTGCATCGCCCTCGCTTGTCACAGTGAAGTGGCAAGTGTCCGCAATTATCGTACCACACATCTGGTTGTGGTCGGGAGGGTCTTGGAGTGTATTGTTTCTGATGAGATGACATCTGTGGTGGAGAAGAGGATGATGGTTGGCCAACTTTAGATGCTGGCTTGTTGACTTGCACCAAACTGAGGGCAACTGCCAGGCGGAACCTTTTGAGAGGCATTGATTTTACTTTCAGTAGGCCACAGTCCCTCTTGTAGACCAGCCAGGAATTTGAGATGCTTCGGTCAAGGAGGCATCCAAACAGGGGAAAGTACCAGCGCCTTGACTTTGCTGGGGTCTTGTACATGTGTACTAGCATGTCTGAAAGATCAATGCCTCCCATATGTTGGTTTTATGCAGGAATGAGTGATGGGTATGGTACATAAATTTTTGCGTGGGCCTCTTTGCTCCACCGTTTACAGTTGACAAAGGTGTAATACCACAAGCGTTGCTAAGAAGATTGACACACTTGTTGTCAAACCACTTTACTGCGATCGGGCCGTCAGCAGACCTGTAATCAAAAGCTCCCCTTCCTTTCTTCATCAACTCCTTGTCTGTCATCAGAGAAGCTGCACCAAAGCGGTTTGATCGGACAGTGCCAATGCACTTGACACCCAGTTTTGAATGCAGGTTATCCACCAAGTTGAAACTGGTAAAGAAGTTGTCACAGAAGACGACTGAAAGCCGCGGTTGTGCAATGGTTTTGCATAAAGTTATTACCAGTTTGGCCCCTAAAGGTAACACCTGCTCCTCCTCACTGAGAACCACATTGAAAAAGGTGGATGCCCCTTGATATAGCAGTAAGTCATGGATGATGCCATATGAACTGGCCCAGCAGAACAATTTAAAGCCCCATTTTACTTAGCCCCATAAAGCCATTTTACTTGTATTAAAGTATTAATTATCTTTATACGTATCTTTCCATCACTAAATTTATGACAAATTTACCTCATGTTAGCATATTTACTGTTGTTGCTTATTTTATTATAAACAGCCAAATAAACCGTTTGGTAGAGCATGTTTTTCTAAGATTATTAAACCCATGTTAGACATTTTTTTTTTATATTAAGTTACATAATTATGTTAAGTAACACCTTTAAAACAAGTATATGTCAAATAACTATGCTTATGTTTGATTCTGTTTGTAGTGATTTTGTCAATGGTAAATTCCCATTAGGAGACCCTCTCCTCAGGGCCCACTAACAGGCCCGGTTTGCAAGATAACTGAAATACATCACAGGTGATATCATTTGCTGCTCAGTGATTGCAGTATTCTAGTCTGCATCTCCCCAAGGTAATAGATAAAACCTGGCCCGTTAGTGTCCCTGAGGACCGGGTTGATGACCACTGGGTTAGATAGTACGGGGGGTGAATGTGAGATGATTCAACCCTACATGAATACCATCCCGAAAAAGCATGTACAAAAATTGGAGCAGAATTGTGTGGGACTTTGCATGTATCATGTAGGGTTTTTAAGAAACACACAAATCAAAGAGATTTAAAAAGAAAATATACACAGTTTTTACTTAACATACAGTATATACACGAAAAAGTAAAAACATTGAAAAACAAACAAATTTAAAAGAACTATTACAGTGTAACTTAGCCAGGGTGTTGTTATCCTGGCTGAGGAATCCAAAGGGTCGGCCTACGTGCTTCGTGGGATAACCCGCTTCATCAGAGCCTCAGATTATGAGGTAATTTTTGTATATATGTATACACTGTAATGATAATGCATAAATGTATATTATTGACAACAGCGATATTTTTGCATAGAGACTCATTTTACAAAATACAGAGAATGTATTTCATTGAAATTATGATCATGATTCAATAAATCTATCCAACAAAAGCATAAAAATACCTGTTTTATACACTGCAACAAAGCATGGGAGGGGAGAAAGAGAGAGGGAAGGAGTTATTCTAGAAAGCACACTGCATGTATAGCTCATATACTAAAAGTGTAAATATAAATATATATAGATTTTATCGCCCAAGAAACAGAGAGAATTTACAAGAAGTAGATTTACCTGTAAAGTATTGGTAACCAACCAACTTGATGGAGTTTTAGCCTGGGGAGCCTGTGGGGATTGGCTTAGCGTCTCACTTGCTGGAGAGGCTACATGATACATGCAAAGTCCCACACAATTCTGCTCCAATTTTTGTACATATTTTTTTCACTATTTCTTTGTTTTTATTAATGTCATTTATATTTTTTCACAATTATTTCTTTGTTTTTATTAAATGATCATTTATATTCCGGACAATGTCCGTCGGACCATGTCCGTCATACTTTGTCTGATGTTGGTTTTGCGTACACACGATCGGACAAAGTTGTCGGAAAATCCGATCATTCTGAACGTGGTGACGTTTGTTAGTTAAGTGCATGTATTTATTATTTGCTTCTTTTCAGCTATGATACAAAGGAAGTGCGGGCTTGCTTCACCTTAGATGTGCTATTATTTTTCAACAACCTTGTCCGATCGGACCAAATTGATGAAAAAGTCCGACCGTGTGTATGGGGCTTTAGATGTGCTATTATTATTGTTGCATGGACAAATGTTTACCCGTTTTTTCGGCTTTTTGCTGACTCAACTGCCTCCCACCCAGCCAATGAACAAGTGAAGCCAGGCAGGACAACCCTTTTTCTAAAAGGATGAACCACTGTTATTCATGACGCCATTGCTTACCACTGTGTGTACTACTGTTATCTCTGTTTTTTTAGTGATCACATTGATTAGAACTAATCACAGTGGGCCTGTACCATGTGATAGCTGTGGCCAATCACAGCTATCACAATAGTAAATAATGGCATTATGAATGGATGCCACATACGGTGTCAATTATTATTGGCTATGGTAGGCCCCTAGTATAGTTGCTGCAAGAGTATCTCAATATGGCAGTAACATTTTCCATGACTCACAATTATCTCCTATTTCGGGGGGGGGGGGGGGGGTTACTGAAGAGACATCCTCTACTACCTTTTATAAGAAATGTGCAGGCAATACTACCTTGAAAAATAATAGCTGACGTCCCCACACTATAAAAGCTAAATTTCCAAATTGGGCTCAAAGTGTCAATATTTTGTGTGGCCACCATTATTTTCCAGCACTGCCTTAACCCTCTTGGGCATGGAGTTTACCAGAGCTTCACAGGTTGTCACTGGAGTCCACTTCCACTCCTTCATGACCACATCACAGAGCTGGTCGATATTACCACCTTCCATTTTAGGATGCCCCATGGATGCTCAACAGGGTTTAGGTCTGGAGACATGCTTGGCCAGTCCATCACTTTTACCCTCAGCTTCTTTAGCAAGGCAGTGGTGGTCTTGGAGGTGCATGTAAACAATGCAGAGCTCTGTCCTGTCAGTGGCGATGTGCTGGATTTTGTTTCTAAATAAAAACCGTCACATCCCTTAGGCCGGCTTCACACTGGGGCGGTGCGGGCGGCGACGGTAAAGCAGCTAATATAGCGCTGCTTTACCGTCATTTAGCCGCGTTATGCGGCCGCTAGCGGGGTGGTTTTAACCCCCGCTAGTGGCCGAAAAAGGGTTAAAACCCCCCGCAAAGCGCCGCTGCAGTGGCGCTTTGCCGGCGGTATGCCTGCGGTGTCCCATTGATTTCAATAGGTAGGAGCAGTGAAAACACTGCTCCATCACCGCTCCAAATATGCTGCTAGCAGGACTTTTTTTACCATCCTGCTAGCGCACCGCTCCAGTGCGAAAGCCATCCGGCTTTCACACTGGATTGAAAGGACCGGCTTTTTTCAGGAGCTACACAGCCGCTATTTTTAGTGCTGTAGCTCCTGAAATATGCCCCAGTGTGAAAGGGGCCTTAGTAAAAGCAACACACTGTACACACATAAACACTGGTTAGCCACACATTTAACCCTTTGATTGCCCTAGATGTTTAACCCCTTCCCAGTCAGTGTCATTAGTACAGTGACACTGATCACTGTATTAGTCACTTTTTCCCAGTATCAAAAGTGTCAGTTAGTGCCAGATTGTCCATCGTAATATCGCAGTCCTATAATATATATATTAAGTGCATAGGCATGCGTGCGGGTGTGCTGAGTGTGCCTGGACACACCCCAATCACCCGTGCCAGCTGTCTCCCGAGATCTGCCTGTGGAACTGCTGTGAAAGGCTGCTTCCAATGAGTGTGCAGTCCGTGCTGCCTGTGAGACAGTTTCATATTGAGCCGATATTGACGCTTGCCAGAGCCGCTGAGTGTGTGAAACTGTCATATACTGTAACTGAATGCAGAGAGACCAGCTGTCAAAATTCAGCATTGATGTTGGGGGTGGGCAGGACCTAGCAGCTATCAAACACCAGTCAATATGATGGGGTCTGGATGGGCCGCTACATGTATGTGATCCCGCGTTTCTTAAGCAGCCCAATAATTGGCTGGTGTTTGATAGCTGCTGGTCCCCCCCCCCCCCCCACATCACCGCTGAATTTTGACAGCTGGTCTCTCTGCTCGGCAGTTACATTACATGTCAGTTTCACACACAGTTTCACTAAGCGTCAATATCAGCTCAGTGTGAAACTCCCTCTCCTCTGTCAGTGCCAATCAGTGTTTCCAATCAGTGCCATCTGTCAGTGCCAATTAGTGCTTCCAATCAGTGCCACCTGTCAGTGTCAATCAGTGCCACCTGTCAGTGCTAGTCAGTGCTAATCAGTGCCACCTGTCAGTGCTTCCAATCAGTGCCACCTGTCAGTGTGCCAATCAGTGCCACCTAATATCAGTGCCAACCAATGCCACCTATCAGTACCAATAAGTGTTTCCAATCAGTGCCACCTACCAGTGCCAATCAATGCTGCCAATCAGTGCCAGTGCTTCCAATCAGTGCCCATCAGTGCCACCTATCAAAGCCGCCCATCAGTGCCCATCAGTGCTGCCAATCACTGCTCATGAGTGCCACCTATCAGCACCCATCAGTGCTGACTATAAGTGCTGCCTATCAGTGCCCATCAGTGCTACCAATTAGTGCCCATCAGTGCTGCCAATAAGTGCCACTAAATGCTGCCAATCAGTGCTGCCTATCAATGCCAATCAGTGCAGTCTACCAGTGCCATTAGTGCTGCCAATCAGTGCCACCTATCGGTGCCAATCAGGGCCCATCAGTGCTGCCAATCAGTGCTGCCAATCAGTGCTTTCAATTAGTGCCAATCAGTGCTGCCTATCAGTGCCAATCATTGCTGCCTGTCAGTGCTGCCAATCAGTGCACTGAGTGCAGGGATGCAGAGATGAACTCAGCAGCCAGGCACATAGTCCATGGGGGCTCGGCCTGGTGGGGCACAACTGAAATCTGTTGATGTTTATTAATTCCACATGCCGATCTTTAGTATAATAGGTAATCACCACACTACTATTTACAATAAACTACTGGAGGTAAAATATAAAAAGTGTCAGTAAAAGGCCTGCCGCTAAGCACTGTTATGTGTTCCCACACCACAAAAAAAAGGGCAGCGCTAATTTACTGATCAATAACTTAACAATAAGGGTGGAATCCTCTAATGTATAGAAATCTCAATAAGCTTCAATATTAGGACAATATTGGTCTCTGATACGCAACTTCACATATAATACACATCAAGCTGAAAATAAGACATACTGTAGAATGAAACTTAGCAAGGATGGTGGAAACCCCTCCTATAGATATTGGCAAGTGCAACAACTTTTTAGTTGGGAGGTTCAAACCATTATAGCACTTTGGAACTTTTATTTTTTAGAATGTTACACTTAATTTTATATGTTTTAGTTACTATTATAATGTACATTTACTTGAAGTACATTTTCCACCACCCTTGCAAAGTCTATGTCTTTATAGACCTTGCTTTGTGCACTGGTGGGCAGTCATGTTGGAACAGGAAGGGACCATCCCTAAACTGTTCTCACAAAGTTGGGAGCATGAAATTGTCCAAAATGTATTGGTATGCTGACGCCTTAAGAGTTCCCTTCACTGGAACTAAGGGGCCAAGCACAATCTCTGAAAAACGAACACACCATAATGCCCCTTCCACCAAATGATTGGGACCACAAAGTAAGGTCCATAAAAACATGGATGAGCGAGTTTGGGGTGGATTAACTTGACTGGCCTGCACAGAGTCCTGACCTCAACCCGACAGAACACCTTTGGGATGAATTAGAGTGCAGACTGTAAGCCAGGCCTTCTCGTCCAACATCAGTGCCTGACCTCACAAATGTGCTTCTGGAGAAATGGTCAAACATTCCCATAGACCCACTCCTAAACCTTGTGGACAGCCTTCCCAGAAGAGTTTAAGCTGTTATAGCCGCAAAGAATGGGCAAACTCAATATTTAACCCTACGGACTAAGACTGGGATGCGATTAAAATTCATGTGCGTGTAAAGGCAAGCATCCCAATATTTTTAATAATATAAACAGTATATATACACACAAGCATTTGTGTTTGAGCTTTGGGGGGCACACCCTAATGCAATAGGCTGTGCACGCCTATGAATAAGTGCAGCGCAATACACATATACACATAATTAATTGCGCTGCACCTAATTTAAATATTATATGTCATACGTGGTAGATAAGTGGAAACACTTGTAGAGTGTTAGCGGGAATTTTTGCCTTGGTCATTAGGCACAAATATTTTTTTAGGTGAATAGTTATTGAACCCATTTTTAGTGGGTGATCGTGCTGATTGTTCTACACTATATTTACTATATTTATATTAATATTGCAGTCCTGCTATAAGTCACTGATCACCGCCATTACTAGTATTTAAAAAATAAAAATAAATTAAACTTCCAGTATATACGGTATCTCAAAAAAGTGAGTAAGCCCCTCACATTTTTGTAAATATTTTATTATATCTTTTCATGTGACAACACTAAAGAGATTACACTTCGTTACAATGTAAAGTAGTGAGTGTACAGCTTGTATAACAGTGTAAATTTGCTGTCCCCTCAAAATAACTCAACACACAGCCATTTATGTCTAAATGCTGGCAAAAAAAATGAGTACACCCCGAAGAGAAAATGTCCAAATTGGGCCCAATTAGCCATTTTCCCTCTCAGGTCTCATATGACTCGTTAGTGTTACAAGGTCTCAGGTGTGAATGGGGAGCAGGTGTGTTAAATTTGGTGTTATCGCTCTCACATATCATACTGGCCACTGGAAGTTTAACATGGCACCTCATGGCAAAGAACTCTCTGAGGATCTGAAAAAAATAATGGTTGCTCTACATAAAGATGGCCTAGGCTATAAGAAGATTGCCAAGACCCTAAAACTGAGCTGCAGCACGGTGGCCAAGACCATTCAGCAGTTTAACAGGACAGATTCCACTCAGAACAGGTCTCGCCATGGTCGACCAAAGAAGTTGAGTGCACGTGCTCAGCGTCATATCCAGAGGTTGTCTTTGGGAAATAGACGTATGAGTGCTGCCAGCATTGCTGCTCTTCTAAAGATGATGCACAAGAAAGCCCGCAGTTTGCTGAAGATAAGCAGACTAAGGACATAGATTACTGGAACCATGTCCTGTGGTCTGATGAGACCAAGATAAACTTATTTGGTTCAGATGGTGTCAAGCCTGTGTTGTGGCAACCAGGTGAGGAGTACAAAGACAAGTGTGTTTTGCCTGCAGTCAAGCATGGTGGTGGGAGTGTCATAGTCTGGGGCTACATGAGTGCTGCCTGCACTGGGGAGCTACAGTTCATTGAGGGAACCATGAATGCCAACATGTACTGTGACATACTGAAGCAGAGCATGATCCCCTCCCTTCGGAGACTGGGCCACAGGGCAGTATTCCAATATGATAACGACCCCAAACACACCTCCAAGACAACCACTGCCTTGCTAAAGAAGCTGAGGGTAAAGGCGATGGACTGGCCAAGCATGTCTCCAGACTTAAACCCTATTGAGCATCTGTGGGGCATCCTCAAACGGAAGGTGGGGGAGCGCAAGGTCTCCAACATCCACCAGCTCTGTGATGTCATCATGGAGGAGTGGAAGAGAACTCCAGTGGCAACCTGTGAAGCTCTGGTGAACTCCATGCCCAAGAGGGTAGAGGCAGTGCTGGAAAATAATGGTGGCCACAAAAAATATTGACACTTTGGGCCCAATTTGGACATTTTCACTTAGGGGTGTACTCACTTCTGTTGCCAGCGGTTTAGACATTTTGAGGGGGACTGCAAATTTGCACTGTAATACAAGCTGTACACTCACTACTTTACATTGTAGCAAAGTGTAATTTCTTCAGTGTTGTCACATGAAAAGATATAATAAAATATTTACAAAAATGTGAGGGGTGTACTCACTTTTGTGAGATACCGTATATACCATAGTTTGTAGACCCTATAACTTTTGTGTAAACCAATCAATATACGCTTTTTTACCAAAAATATGTAGCAGATTACATATTGGCCTAAATGTATGACGAAATTCGATTTTTTTTATTTTTTGTGTTTGCATGTTTTATAGCAGAAAGTAAAAAAACTTTTTTTTTTTTCAAAATTTTTTTTTTTTTTTTTATAGCACAAAAAAAAAAAAATCCAGTGGTGTTCAAATACAACCAAAAGAAAGCTCTATTTGTGAGAAAAAAAATTACATACATTTTCATTTTATGTACAATGTTGTATGGCCTCGCAATTGTCAGTTAAAGTAACGCAGTGCCGTACAGCAAAAAATGGCCTGGTCATGATGGTAAATCTTCCAGAGGTTAAGTAGTTAACAGAGCAAGGATGCATAGCACATTCCTGTGCAATTTATAATGTGAACTGGGGCTTACTGATTCCTGCAGACAGGCATTAGAATAAAATAAAAAGAAACGGAAACCGCGCCACCTTATACTTGGCTATGTCGCCAGCTAGAGAAAATTCAAACTATAAAAACATAACGTGCCATAAAATCCCTTAATCTTTGTCCTGGTGCATGTGGATGGAAAGTGCTAATGTGCTGTGTAATCCAAAAAATATGTTTTTCTTAGGTAAATATATATAAAGTGCTTCTTTAAATTTCTATCCCCTGCGTGGATCTCTAATTATCATGCACAGTGATTAATTACCATTAAGCCATATATCTAACAGGAAAATAAACTTAAATAAAATTTCCACATAAGCCAGTATGCATTATTACATCCAAAACCAAATGAAGTAAGTGCAAATAGGTGCAAGTAGACTTGCACGTGCTGGTAACAACAATATAATCAACCAAGAAGTGCTTCGTAGTTCTCATTATTGGTTACATAGGAAATGCTTCTAAATAAAAGTGCTTGTGCTCAAATAGGGTACACCGTGCAGTTCCTATTTTTCTCTGTGCAGCCGCCACCAGTTAGGTAATGGATCACTTACCAAATTTAGGCAAGTGCAGGGCATATGGTTTAATTAAGGATAACCAGTCCTCTCTCTGGTCTCCCTCCAAGGCTCAACCTTCTGAATATGGATATACCTTGATCTCCAGTGATAGGTAATGCAAAGAAAAAAGGGGGGCTCCAATAGTGAAGTTTGTTTTGTCCAAACAATTTTTATTAAAAATCAAGTGTTTAAAAACTCACATTTTACAGTGCCTTTGGCCGGCACTGAGCATATCCAGCCTGGTAGGTAGTGTGATGCGTGCTGTTTAGTATGCGTCCCAGGTCCCTTCCTAGTCCGAGCCGCCTCCCCGGAAGTGACGTAATCGCGTTATCTCCCAGCAGCCTCTACGCGTTTCGCAAGACCTTTTGCGTCATCAGGAAGCTTCCTGATGACGCAAAAGGTCTTGCGAAACGCGTAGAGGCTGCTGGGAGATAACGCGATTACGTCACTTCCGGGGAGGCGGCTCGGACTAGGAAGGGACCTGGGACGCATACTAAACAGCACGCATCACACTACCTACCAGGCTGGATATGCTCAGTGCCGGCCAAAGGCACTGTAAAATGTGAGTTTTTAAACACTTGATTTTTAATAAAAATTGTTTGGACAAAACAAACTTCACTATTGGAGCCCCCCTTTTTCTTTGCATTACCTATCACTGGAGATCAAGGTATATCCATATTCAGAAGGTTGAGCCTTGGAGGGAGACCAGAGAGAGGACTGGTTATCCTTAATTAAACCATATGCCCTGCACTTGCCTAAATTTGGTAAGTGATCCATTACCTAACTGGTGGCGGCTGCACAGAGAAAAATAGGAACTGCACGGTGTACCCTATTTGAGCACAAGCACTTTTATTTAGAAGCATTTCCTATGTCACAAATGGACTATAAGTTATGATTATCACCTTTGGTATTTCCTGTTGATTTCATTGTTTTTATCGGCACGTGCAAGTCTAGTGGCACCCATTTGCACCTACTTCATTTGGTTCATATGTTATGAATATCAACTTTGGTACTTCTTGGTTGATTATATTGTTGTTACCAGCACGTGCAAGTCTACTTGCACCTATTTGCACTTACTTCATTTGGTTTTGGATGTAATAATGCATACTGGCTTATGTGGAAATTTTATTTAAGTTTATTTTCCTGTTAGATATATGGCTTAATGGTAATTAATCACTGTGCATGATAATTAGAGATCCACGCAGGGGATAGAAATTTAAAGAAGCACTTTATATATATTTACCTAAGAAAAACATATTTTTTGGATTACACAGCACATTAGCACTTTCCATCCACATGCACCAGGACAAAGATTAAGGGATTTTATGGCACGTTATGTTTTTATAGTTTGAATTTTCTCTAGCTGGCGACATAGCCAAGTATAAGGTGGCGCGGTTTCCGTTTCTTTTTATTCAATTTTAAGCGATCTATGATTGTTGTATTTGAAACTGCTAGAACACCACAACCAAAAAAAAAAAAAAAAAATTTTCTAAAAACACCCTGACCATTTAATGACCCAGTAGCGCCGGTACCCCACATTTCCCCAGGCATTAGAATAAGACCATAAAAAATGCGATTGACCCCAAACTCTCCTGCTTCGTAGTTCTCATTATTGGTTAATGAGATTGCCCTGACAATTGGAGACGTTTACAAAAAAAACTGAGATTAGCATAAAACTTCAGCTGCCTTTTTTTCTCTGGATCTACTGGCGCAGTTTTGACTTATGGCAACCTCTGTCTTTATCATTTTATATTTCGTTTGAATTGCACAGATTTGCAACAGGCTTGCATTGAGGCCTAGATGTTTATTGAGTATTATTATTTCTACCAAATAGCAGAAAAATATGATGAACAATTCACAAAAATGTTGCTATTAAACTTTATGTTGTGTTATGCCCCGTACACACGAGCGGAAATTCCGCCAGCAAAAGTCCGATGAGAGCTTTTGGTCCGAAAATGCAAACGTGTGTATGCTCCGTCGGACTTTTGCTGGCGGAATTCCAGCCAGCAAAAGATTGAGAGCAGGTTCTCAATTTTTCAGTCGGAAAAAGTTCCAATCGGAAATTCCGATCGTCTGAACCAATTCCGACGCGCAAAATTCCTATGCATGCTCGGAAAGAATTTGACACATGCTTGGAAGCATTGAACTTAATTTTCTCGGCTGGTCGTAGGGTTTTTATGTCACCGCGTACTTGACGGTCGAAAGTTCAGCAAACTTTTGTGTGATCGTGTGTATGCAAGCCAAGCTTGAGCGGAATTACATCGGAAAAAACATCCAAGATTTTTCCGATGGAAATTCCGCTCATTAGAGTGACTTTTAAAAAATGCAACAAAAAATGCACAGAAAAAATAAATGATTACATAAAAAAACTAAGGAAATTATTGACATTTTCTGTATTGCACACACATCCAGAATGTCCTGAAAACAAACATTGGACTGCGGAATACAATATGCATGTCAGCTTGCCCTAAAACATAGATGTGCAAATTGAAGCATAGAAAATGTGGTCTTTAAAAAGGCATGAGATAAAGGAGTTTAGATTTTTGAAGTCAGAGCTTTTAAAAATAGATTTCAGTTAACATAATGTCAGAGGTAAATTGACAGCAAAAATTTCACCTTTGAAAATATATAATTTGTCAAAATTATTTATGACATTTTGCAGCTGTTTAAAAAAATAAAGCAAACTGGTTCCTGGTTATTAATATTCTTCACATACATAATTTTAGGGTCCCAACTTCTGTCTTTGAAACAAACTAGAGGGACACAGGAGAATATTTTAGTCTACAGCATAACTAACACTAATGATAAACAGTAAGTCAAAAGTTAAAGAAGAATTACCTTTAAAATTCTGGGCCTCCTTCCCCCAGTAAGTCCTCCAAATTGCCCAGCTACCTTTCAATGATCACAGATGTTTGCTGTGGGGCTGATGGGCACCGAATAGCCTCCTCATAGCAGATTTGTTATTTTTTCCTTTGGGAAGTCTTTTGAGTGAATAGACTATGAGGAGGCTGATACTTAGCTGCCCCATACTATATATATTTTTGTGGATTGTGGTCAGGTAAGTGGGCAACTTGGAGTACTTGCTACTGGGGGAGGGGGCACTGCATTTAAAGGTTAACCATGGAAAATATTTGTAAAGCCAAGTACATGTGAGAACATATTACTGTGGCCTCAAATGCAACACTCTTAAAAGAAAAGACCAGGAAAGGGAACCTGTGCTATGAACCTACTAGAAAAGTAAAAGCTTTTCTTTATAAGAGGCACCACAAACTGTATTTCTTTCCTGTGATTCCCTTGAGCACCAAGCGATACTTGGTAGTTCTGGGTATGGGGAAACACGTCACAGCCTTTTGGCCTCCATATAAGGTAGTGCCTGAGTGACCAACTGCCAGGACCAGCCTCAGTCACACGAGGGAAGGAAGAAGTTTTCTGAGCCTTTTTACAAGTGAAGAGCTTGGGTTGGATCCAAACATCACACCAATGTTTGTACCAAATCCAACAAAGCAAGAAAGATAGCTGGTCTCATCTAAAAAAAAAAAAGAAAGACGTACATGGGCAGGGCATGTTTTTGATCCTTGTCTTGGTTTAATAGCTTTTTAAGTTAAATCCTATGTTTTTTGTTTATTATCTGAGTGCATTTCTTATGAGATGATGTCAGGTTTTACTTGGAGTCCAGGTCTTCTACTGACTATTCAGTTTAAACCACCTTAACACCTGCGTACCTTTTGTACAAAAAATGGTGGAGTGTTGGACATTCATTGTTAGAGTGCTTATAAAAGTCCCACCAGAAATGGCCCTCAGCAGACAATTGTGCCTGTAAAAGGTAGTGAACTGAGCAATCCAAGTACACGCTTAGTGACTCTGTACCATGTGATTGTTGGGATAGCCATCCAATCACAGCAATCACCAGTGTAAACAGTATATGTTTGCATTGCAGGGCCCACCCCTTCTTCTTACAACAGAGAAAAAGGCAGGAGGAGGAACTAATGAGTCATTCATTTGTAAATTCCTGTTTAGTAGCAACAGTAGAATCAGGGGAGGAGAGGGTTTGATTGTGCACCCTTTTTAACCCTTTAACCCCCCTCCCCCATCCTTCCCAGTACATCTGCTTTGCATGATGGAAAACTGCCTCTGTGTTTGTGGTGTGATTAAGAGTAAAAATGTCCCTGAAGTGGTGGTGTCACTGGAAAGAAAACATTATTTGCATCAATGGCATCACTGGAAGGAAAAAAATGTTGGTGGTGTCACTGGAAAGCAAAAAATGTCCCTGCATGGGTAGTGTCAAGGGAAGCAAAAAATGTACTTGTGTTTGTGGTTTCAGTCTAAGGAGGGCTCAAGGAGTGCATTTTGTGCAAGACACAGGACTCAGAAGCGCATATCACACAGGGTGCAGGGTTTAGCATTGCATATATTGCCGGGCTCAAGAATGTGTATTGTGCAGGGCTCAGGAGTGCATACTGTGCAGAGTGTGGGGTAGGGTATTGCAGTGGCATAGCGTGTGGGGTACAGAGGGGGCCGTGGCCCCGGGTGCAACATTTAGGGGGGGCGAAATCCCCAGGTAGGTTAGTGTAGTGGTCAGGTGGGTAGGTTCTGTGTTTACAACAGGTGACGTTTAACTGGGCCAGTGCCGGAGGTGAAGGAGGAGAACAAAAGTCCTGGGACTTTGAGTGAGGTGGAAGAGATTTGGCACATGTTCACAAAAAAGTGGAATGAAATCAATTTATCAATTACAAAATGCTACATAACCAAATGGGAAACAGCAATAATTGTGCGTTGCCCGGCATAGTGGCCAAGTTAAGAACAAAAGCAAAGACAAATATCAATTCATTACATTAGAAACATATTCATTGAACAATATTACAATTAATTTGAATTGATGAACCAGTTGATATATATATATACATCATAAAGGGTAGAAGTTGTACATGCATAGAAACACTGTATAAACAATGATGCCACATTGCAAGAATACCCAGCAATATGAAAAAAAGACAAAAAAGCATTGATGGTGCCCTACGCATTTCACAAGTCTTTTGCTCGCTCTTCAGGGGCAGATACATGGTTAATATGTCTAAAAAAAGAAATAAGAGTTGGTATATGTTGGTAAATTGGTATATAAGCAACAGGGGGGGGGGGGTTTGGCAGGAGGGGTCAGAAGGAAAAAGACCTCCTACTTACCAATCCGCTGGGCTAGGTCACCAAACGCCGATGACAAGATGGCGGCAATAGGAATGTCCAGCTCGGGGGCTGAGGGGACGCAGCGAGTGAACCGCAGCAGGAGGAAACCAGGAATGACTACATGCAGCATATGGTCAGCGGTCTCAAGTATGCCAAGTGTGTGTCTAAAAAATATGTATATGTATATAATATATATACAGTGCCTTGCGAATGTATTCGGCCCCCTTGAACTTTTCAACCTTTTGCCACATTTCAGGCTTCAAACTTAAAGATATAAAATTAAAATTTTTTTGTGAAGAATCACCAACAAGTGGGACACAATTGTGAAGTGGAACGAAATCTATTGGATATTTTAAACTTTTTTAGCAAATAAAAAACTGAAAAGTGGTGCGTGCAAAATTATTCGGCCCCTTTACTTTCAGTGCAGCAAACTCACTCCAGCAGTTCAGCGAGGATCTCTGAATGATCCAATGTTGTCCTAAATGACTGATGGTGATAAATAGAATCCACCTGTGTGTAATCAAGTCTCTGTATAAATGCACCTGCACTGTGATAGTCTCAGGTTTCTGTTGAAAGCTCAGAGAGCATCATGAAGACCAAGGAACACACCAGGCAGGTCCGTAATACTGTTGTGGAGAAGTTTAAAGCCGGATTTGGATACAAAAAGATTTCCCAAGCTTTAAACATCCCAAGGAGCACTGTGCAAGCGATCATTTTGAAATGGAAGGAGAATCAGACCACTGCAAATCTACCAAGACCTGGCTGTCCCTCTAAACTTTCAGCTCAGACAAGGAGAAGACTGATCAGAGATGCAGCCAAGAGGCCCATGATCACTCTGGATGAACTGCAGAGAACTACAGCTGAGGTGGGAGAGTCTGTCCATAGGACAACAATCAGTCGTACACTGCACAAATCTGGCCTTTATGGAAGAGTGGCAAGAAGAAAGCCATTTCTCAAAGATATCCATAAAAAGTCTCGTCTAAAGTTTGCCACAAGCCACCTGGGAGACACACCAAACATGTGGAAGAAGGTGCTCTGGTCCGATGAAACCAAAATCGAACTTTTTGGCCACAATGCAAAACGATATGTTTGGCGTAAAAGCAACACAGCTCATCACCCTCAACACACCATCCCCACTGTCAAACATGGTGGTGGCAGCATCATGGTTTGGGCCTGCTTTTCTTCAGCAGGGACAGGGAAGATGGTTAAAAATTGAGGGGAAGATGGATGCAGCCAAATACAGGACCATTCTGGATGAAAACCTGTTGGAGTCTGCAAAAGACCTGAAAGTGGGACGGAGATTTATCTTCCAACAAGACAATGATCCCAAACATACAGCAAAATATACAAAGGAATGGTTCACAAATAAACGTATCCAGGTGTTAGAATGGCCAAGTCAAAGTCCAGACCTGAATCCAATCGAGAATCTGTGGAAAGAGCTTAAAACTGCTGTTCACAAACGCTCTCCATCCAACCTCACTGAGCTCGAGCTATTTTGCAAGGAAGAATGGGCAAGAATTTCAGTCTCTCGATGTGCAAAACTGATAGAGACATACCCCAAGCGACTTGCAGCTGTAATCGCAGCAAAAGGTGGCTCTACAAAGTATTAACGCAAGGGGGCCGAATAATTTGGCACGCCCCACTTTTCATTTTTTCATTAGTTTAAAAAGTTTCAACAATCCAATAGATTTCGTTCCACTTCACAATTGTGTCCCACTTGTTGGTGATTCCTCACAAAAAAATTTAATTTTATATCTTTATGTTTGAAGCCTGAAATGTGGCAAAAGGTTGAAAAGTTCAAGGGGGCCGAATACTTTGCAAGGCACTGTATAGAGATGCACATGTCTCAAAAGGCAAATTAGAAACATAGGGAAAACATAAGATGGTACACTCCCATAGTTGGAATTAACATCCTTGTGAGAATAGATTAATATAGCCTCATGTGCCCCATGTCTATATGTATATATGATGTATAATGGACAATCTAAAAGATGGTAATATGTTTGGCTGGTCATGACAACAGTGGTATTGGCAGGGAGGCTGTGGGGGACTAGGTAAACAACATTACAATATATGTGAATAGAAAATATTGGAATGGATCAGTGACTTATGGTGTATAATGAAATACATAAAAGATAAAAAGATTCTGTGTTACCTTGAAAAGTTAAACAACCCCAAGCATGGAAAGTACATGCCTAGTGCCAGAGGTGCCGGAGGTGAGTACTGATGAACCAAGGGAAAAAACCTGCTGAGAGTCACTTCAGTCAATCCTGTCAGTGAGGCACAGGGATAAGGAAACTGCCTAACCTGCATGTCAATCTGTATCTGTAACATCTGACAGCAACCAGGTGAAGACCAGGTGACCATGTCACGACCATGTAAATCTGGTGTATGCTTAACAGTTCACACTGCTCTGCAAGTGTATGAAGATGAAATAAATGTATTAATTATTGGGATAAGCCTATACCTGTGAGTGAGTGAAGTGCCCAACACCAGAAAAAGGGCTTGAATACATATTGGACACTGGGATAGAGCTCTAGGACCTGGATGGAGAACACTTGAGGCCCATAGAGTCTGTGTACATGGCTCAGACTACTGCTACTCTAGTGAGAGTTTTCCCTGGTGTTTTGGAGAGCAAAGATCTGAAGGGAGGAATTGCTACTGGTAGACTGAGTTTTTGCCTGACCTGTGTGTGCTAGTGAGCCCAGGACCACGTGCAATCTGCTGAGAGCCTGTGCATAGGGCTCTGGGGCTGTCTGCTGCTGATCAGTGCTGTACTAGTGTGTACAGAGACTGCTGTTGTTCCTACAGCTTCCACTGCTGTAAGTATGAGAGAAATGTGCTACTGCAGGGGAGACTGTCGGCTTGGAGAAGAGCACATGATGTATGTGCTACACAGCTTAGCCAGAGTGCTCCAGTTATATCCTACTTTTCAGTGTTCCAGTTATCCAGAGTCCCAGCTACCACTGCCTGCTACAACTATAGAGAGTTGACTAAAGAGAAGGAACCCTTTTGCTAGCCAAAGAGGGACCACTTATAACAGAACCAGAGTCATTAATTGTGAAGAGGCTTCTGGCCACCATCTACATTGTTCGACAGTGTTAAACAACAAAAAGAAGGAAGAAATGGGACTTTGTGTGAGGCAGGTCACTGAATGGATACTTTTTCAAATCAATATCCATCCTCAATTCCCCCTAGCCTGTAACAATGTAGAGAGTCAGGGGGTGATGTGGCCCTTGTATTGAAGTGTTCTATTAGGTAAGATAGTGGAAAGAAGCTTCCTCACATTAATGACTCTGGTTCTGTTCATAAGTGGTTCCTCTTTAGCTGGCAAAAGGGGTTCCCCCTCTCCTCTTTAGCCAATTTGCTACAGCTGTAGCAGGCAGTGGTAGCTGGAAAGCTGTAAAACTGGAACACTGAAATGTAAGCTATAACTGGAGCACTCTGGGTCAGTTGTGTAGCACATACAGCATGTGGTCTTCTCCAAGCCGACAGTCTCCCCTGCAGTAGCACATTTCTCTCAGATGTACTCCTTCAGAAGTGGAAGATGCAGGAACAGCAGCAGTCTCTGTACACAATAGTAAAGCACTGATCAGCAGCAGACTGCCCTTCAGCCCCAGAGCCCTCAGGCTCTCAAGTTCCCAGTAGTCTGCATGTGGTCCTAAGCTCACTAGCACCAGTGATGTAAGGAACGCGATTAAAGTAAACGGCGTTACGTAACGCCGTTACTTTAGAGGGTAACGAGTAATCTAACTGATTACTCTTCCCCTCGCGGTAACGCCGTTCCCATTACTGGGGCGGCGTTACCGCAATTACTCGCCGCGATCCGCGGAGCCGTCCGCGGCCTCGTCCTTAGGAAAGGCCGCGGCTCCGGCCTAGCTCCGGAGCGGCGGCCATCTTTGTGCACCCGTCGGCCGTTTACAATGTGATTGCTCCGTCAAATGACGGAGCGATCACTTGTAAACAAACCAGCGTCAAGATGACGCCGGTTCCTCTCCCCCCTCTGTGTACAGATCTGTACAGTGGAGGGGAGATGGATGCCAGCACATACCCTGCCAATACTCTGCAATACCAGGTAATACTCCTCCAATACTCTGCCAATACCCTGCCAATACCCTGCAATACCAGGTAATACTCTGCCAATACTCTGCCAATATCCTGCCAATACTCTGCCATACCCTGCCAATACCCTGCCAATAACCTGCCAATACTCTGCCAATACCCTGCCAACACTCTGCCAACACTCTGCCAATACTCTGCCAACACTCTGCCAATACTCTGCAACACCCTGCCATACCCAGCCATACTCTGCCATACTCTGCAATACCCCGTAATACCCATCCATACTCTGCCATACCCAGCCATACTCTGCAATACCCCGTAATACCTAGCCATACTCTGCAATACTCTGCCATACCCAGCCATACTCTGCAATACCCCGTAATACCCAGCCATACTCTGCAATACTCTGTAATACCCAGCCATACTCTGCAATACTCGGTAATACCCAGCCATACTCTGCAATACTCGGTGATACCCAGCCATACTCTGCAATACTCTGCAATACTCGGTAATACCCAGCCATACTCTGCAATACTCGGTAATACCCAGCCATACTCTGCAATACTCGGTAATACCCAGCCATACTCTGCAATACTCTGCAATACTCGGTAATACCCAGCCATACTCTGCAATACTCTGCAACACCCTGCCAATACTCTGCAACACCCTGCCAATACTCTGCAACACCCTGTAACAACCTCCAATACTCTGCAACACCCTGCCAATACTCTGCAACACCCTGCCAATACTCTGCAACACCCTGCCATTACTCTGCCATACTCTGCAATACTCGGTAATACCCAGCCATACTCTGCAATACACGGTAATACCCAGCCATACTCGGCGATACCCAGCCGTACCCAGCCATGCTCAGCCGTACCCAGCCATACTCAGCCAATATTATAGTTGAGGAGATGACGTGGATATTACAGTGGGTGAGATTGTGGATATTACAGTGGGGGGCTTTATGGTGGTGGAATTTTCACAGGTTTTTGCAAATTCAATTATTATTTGCTGATCCGAAAAATGATCCGATCCGTGACTCTGATCCAAGCAACGATCCGATCCGTGAGTTTGGGGGGGACAGATGTACAGAGGGGGAACAGATATATGTGTAGGGGGGGGAACAGACGTGTAGTGGGGTACAGAGGGGGAACAGATATACGTGTGTGGGGGGGACAGATGTGTAGTGGGGTACAGAGGGGAAACAGATATATGTGTTGGGGGAACAGACGTGCAGGGGGGTGCAAAGGGGAAATAGACGTGCAGGGGGAACACGCCCCTTGCTTACAGTAATACTAGACCCGCCCCTAAGAATATAAAAAAAAAAAATCACAGTTACTTTTCTGAGTAACTAATTACTTTTCCAATGTAGTAACTGAGTTACTAACTCAATTACTTTTTTGGAGAAGTAATTTGTAACGTAACTAATTAATTACTTTTTTAAAGTAAGATGACCAACACTGACTAGCACACAGCCCAGGCAACAGCTCAGTCTACCAGCAGAAATTTTTCACTTCAGCTCTTTGCTCTCCTGAACACTCAGGAAAATTCTCACTAGGTTCTATATAGCAGTAGTCTCGGAGCCCTGTTCACAGATGCTCCAGGCATTAAGTGTTCTCCACCCAGATCCTAGAGCTCTATCCTAGAGTCTAATATGGATTCCAGCCCTTTTTCTGGTGGTGGGCATGGCTAAACAAGTGTAATTTTTAACACTTTTGTCACTTTTTTTGGTGAAATGGTAGGGGTACTTTTGTACCCTTACCATTTCACACAGGGAGGCGGGATCTGGGGGTCCCCTTGTTAAAGGGGGCTTCCAGATTCTGATAAGCCCCCCGCCCACAGACCCCCACAACCATCGGGCAGGGTTATGGGGAAGAGGCCCTTGTCCTCATCAACATGGGGACATGGTGCTTTGGGGGGCTACCCCCAAAGCACCCTCCCAATGTTGAGGGCATATGGCCTGGTACAGTTCAGGAGGGGGGGCGCTCTCTAGTCCCCCCCCCCCCCCCTCTTTTCCTGCGGCCTGCCAGGTTGCGTGCTCGGATAAAGGGTCTGGTATGGATTTTTGGGGGAACTCCACGTCATTTTTTTTTTTTAATTTGGCATTTCGAATCCGAATTGAATCCGAATTGAAATTCGTACACGAATTACGAAATACGATTTTTTTTTATACGAAACGGAATGGAGCGAAACAAATTTTTTGACGGCGCCCTTGTCTACATTCTCGTAGAATGTTAAAAGGTTGGTCTGGCAAGAACAGTCCTTCATAAATACATGTTGGTTACTACTAATGATACTATTTTCATCTGTTGAATGTCAAATTCTTGGTCATGGTCCCTTGTCATTCCTTTCAATAGTTTGCATACTATTGATATAGGCTGACTGGCCTGTAGTTTCCAGATTTATACAGTTGTGCTCATAAGTTTACATACCCTGGCAGAATTTATGATTTCTTGGCCATGTTTCAGAGAATATGAATGATAACACAAAAGCATTTCTTTCACTCATGGTTAGTGTTTGGCTGAAGCCTTTTATTATCAATCAACCGTGTTTACTCTTTTTAAATCATAATGACAACAGAAACTACCCAAATGACCCTGATCAAAAGTTTACATACCCTGGTGATTTTGGCCTGATAACATGAACACAAGTTGACACAAAGGGGTTTGAATGGCTATTAAAGGTAGCCATCCACACCCGTGATCTGTTTGCTTGTAATTAGTGTGTGAGTATAAAAGGTCAATGAGTTTCTGGACTCCTGACAGACCCTTGCATCTTTCATCGAGTGCTGCACTGATGTTTCTGGATTCTGAGTCATGGGAAAAGCAAAAGAATCAAAGGATCTACAGGAAAAGGTAGTTGAACTGTATAAAACTGGAAAGGGATATAAAAAGATGTCCAAGGAATTGAGAATGCCAATCAGTGTTCAAACTCTAATCAAGAAGTGGAAAATGAGGGGTTCTGTTGAAACCAAACCACGGTCAGGTAGACATGCCATGCCTCAGCGGCACAATGAAAACATTTATCATTGACACAGGATTACAAACCGTATCGGCGCATGATGCAAACTCCAATGACAGAGAAAATACTCACTGGCAGCTTAGTTTTAAACATGTACTAAAAGGCAGTGGAGTACAATACGCACTGGCTTTATTGGGATGTTTCATTGTTTGGATGGATATTTAACATTCTTAAATAACTGAATACTTAGTTCCTTATGCCGTCAACCTCTCTCTCCTCTTTTCAGACACTTAGTGTGTCCAGCTTTCTGTCTGAAAACACCTGAAAATGTCTTTCGGTATGCACTGTCTATGTGATATGACTGTTGTGTGAGCCGAGCGAGATACCCCCTTTTTTTGAAGGGAGTCATTGCTTGCCCTTACATTACAAAAGATACATGCCTATAGGTGATCTAAATCTCTCTGTATGTACATGCGAACCAGCTCCTGCAAATATTTTACAACACATGGTTTTGTTTTTTCCTAAAGTTGACTCTAATGCCGCGTACACACAACCGGACTTTTCAACAGCAAAGGTCTGACGGAACGAATCCTTCGGACAATTCGATCGCGTGTGTGCTCCATCAGACTTTTGCTATCAAAAAATCCGACAGACTTTAGAAATAGAACATGTTTCAAATTTTTCCGCCGGAACTCTGCTGGACCCAGTTCCTATCGAAAAATCCGCTTGTCTGTGTGCTAGTCCGACGGACAAAAAACAACGCTAGGGCACATATTGGCTACTGGCTACGAACTTCCTTATTCTAGTCCAGTCGTACGTCATCACGTTCGACTTCAACAAATTGTGTCCCCACATGTATGGTTATTCCTACACAAAAAATTTTAATATTATATCTTATGTTTGAAGCCTGAAATGTGGCAGAAAGGTTGAAAAGAAGGGGGCCGAATACTTAGCAGGCACTGTAATAAGAAGCTATGTCTCAAAAGGCAATTAAGAAACATAGGGAAAACAAATATGGTACCATTGGTATAATGGACTTTAGGGAGGCTGTTGGGGAGACTAGGTATACACATTACAATATATGTGTAGAAAATATTGTGGGATCAGTGACTTATGGTGGTAAAATTGAAATTACCAAAAAGTCAACCCCAAGCATTACATTTAGTGCAGAGGTGCCTGGAAAGTGAACCAAGGGAAAAAAACCTCTGTCGGACAATCTTCAGTGAGGCACAGGATAAGGAAACCGTCGAAACAATCTAGACAGGCAACCAGTGATCAGAAACATGGCTAACTCTGCTACCTCGTGAGAGTTTTCCCTGTTTTTGGATGAAGGGAGGAAAATTGCTATGAGACTTTTTTTGCCTGACCTGTGTGTGCAGTGAGCCCAGGACCACGTTCTGCTGAGAGCCTGTGCATAGGGCTCTGGGGCTGTCTGCTGCTGATCAGTGCTGTAGTGTGTACAGAGACTGCAGTTGTTCCTACAGCTTCCCACTGCTGTAAGTATGAGAGAAATGTGCTACAGGGGAGACTGTCGGCTTGGAGAAGAGCACATGATGTATGTGCTACACAGCTTAGCCAGAGTGCTCCAGTTATATCCTACTTTTCAGTGTTCCAGTTATCCAGAGTCCCAGCTACCACTGCCTGCTACAACTATAGAGAGTTGACTAAAGAGAAGGAACCCTTTTGCTAGCCAAAGAGGGACCACTTATAACAGAACCAGAGTCATTAATTGTGAAGAGGTTCTGGCCACCATCTACATTGTTCGATTCCTCCCATTAATGACTCTGGTTCTGTTCATAAGTGGTTCCTCTTTAGCTGGCAAAAGGGGTTCCCCCTCTCCTCTTTAGCCAATTTGCTACAGCTGTAGCAGGCAGTGGTAGCTGGAAAGCTGTAAAACTGGAACACTGAAATGTAAGCTATAACTGGAGCACTCTGGGTCAGTTGTGTAGCACATACAGCATGTGGTCTTCTCCAAGCCGACAGTTTCCCCTGCAGTAGCACATTTCTCTCAGATGTACTCCTTCAGAAGTGGAAGATGCAGGAACAGCAGCAGTCTCTGTACACAAGACTGCCCTTCAGCCCCAGAGCCCTCAGGCTCTCAAGTTCCCAGTAGTCTGCATGTGGTCCTAAGCTCACTAGCACCAGTGATGTAAGGAACGCGATTAAAGTAAACGCCGTTACTTTAGAGGGTAACGAGTAATCTAACTGATTACTCTTCCCCTCGCGGTAACGCCGTTCCCATTACTGGGGCGGCGTTACCGCAATTACTCGCTGCGATCCGCGGAGCCGTCCAATAACCTGCCAATAACTGCCAATACCCTGCCAATACCCTGCCATACTCTGCCAATACTCTGCCACTCTGCCAACACTCTGCCAATACTCTGCCACACTCTGCCAATACTCTGCAACACCCTGTGCCATACTCTGCAATACCCATCCATACTCTGCCATACCCAGCCATACTCTGCATACCCCGTAATACCCAGCCATGATTACTCTGCAATACTCGTGTGTGGCCAAATACCCAGCCATACTCTGCAATACTCGTAATACCCAGCCATACTCTGCAATACTCTGCAATACTCGGTAATACCCAGCCATACTCTGCAATACTCTGCAACACCCTGCCAATACTCTGCAACACCCTGCCAATACTCTGCAACACCCTGCCAATTAATACCCAGCCATACTCTGCAATACACGGGAATACCAGCCATACTCTGCGATACCCAGCCGTACCCAGCCATGCTCAGCCGTACCCAGCCATACTCAGCCAATATTACAGTTGAGGAGATGACATTTGGAAAAATTCAATTATTATTTGCTGATCCGAAAAATGATCCGATCCGTTCAGAGGGGGAACAGATATATGTGTAGGGGGGGGGAACAGTCGATATACGTGTGTGGGGGGGGACAGATGTGTACAGAGGGGAAACAGATATATGTGTTGGGGGAACAGACGTGCAGGGGGGTGCAGAGGGGAAATAGACGTGCAGGGGGGAACACGCCCCCTTGCTTACAGTACGAAAGTCTGAGTTACTAACTCAATTACTTTTTTGGGAGAAGTAATTTGTAACGTAACTAATTACTTTTTTTTAAGTAAGATGACCAACACTGACTAGCACACAGCCCAGGCAACAGCTCAGTCTACCAGCAGAAATTCTTCACTTCAGCTCTTTGCTCTCCTGAACACTCAGGAAAATTCTCACTAGGTTCTATATAGCAGTAGTCTCAGAGCCCTGTTCACAGATGCTCCAGGCACAGATCCTAGAGCTCTAATCCTAGAGTCTAATATGGATTCCAGCCCTTTTTCTGGTGGTGGGCATGGCTAAACAAGTGTAACTTTTAACACTTTTGAAAATGGTAGGGGTACTTTTGTACCCTTACCATTTCACACAGGGGAGGCGGGATCTGGGGTCCCCTTGTTAAAGGGGGCTTCCAGATTCTGATAAGCCCCCGCCCACAGACCCCCACAACCATCGGGCAGGGTTATGGGGAAGAGGCCCTTGTCCTCATCAACATGGGGACATGGTGCTTTGGGGGGCTACCCCCAAAGCACCCTCCCAATGTTGAGGGCATATGGCCTGGTACAGTTCAGGAGGGGGGGCGCTCTCTAGTCCCCCCCCTCTTTTCCTGCGGCCTGCCAGGTTGCGTGCTCGGATAAAGGGTCTGGTATGGATTTTTGGGGGAACTCCACGTCATTTTTTTTTTTAACTTGGCATTGAGTTCACCTTAAAATCCATACCAGTCCTGAAGGGCCTTGTTGGAATTTGAATTTGAATTGACTACAAAATACGAAATTTTGTTTACGAATTTCGGATCCAAATTAACAGAAACATTTAAAAACCCAGGAAGTTTACGAATCTAACGGAAATTCGTGACACGAATTACGAAATACGATTTTTTTTTTATACGAAACGGAATGGAGCGAAACAAATTTTTTGGTTGTCTACATTCTCGTAGAATTTATCTGGCACCCTTCAAAATTTGGTTACTACTAATGAGGAATGTAAAGTAGGTCCCTTAGATACTATTGTGACAATTTATACAGTTGTGCTCTCTGTTACTTGGCCATGTTTCAGAGAATATGAATGATAACTTTCTTTCATCATGGTTAGTGTTTGGCTGATGTCACATAATGACAACAGAAACTACCCAAATGACCCTGATAAAAGTTTACATTCCCTGTGATTTTGGCCTGAGAACACAAGTTGACACAAAGGGGTTTGAATGGCTGGTAGCCATGTCTGTTTGCTTGTATTACAATACTCCTGACAGACCCTTGCACCATCGAGTGCTGCACTGATGTTTCATTCTGAGTCATGGGAAAAGCAAAAGAATGAACAGTTTGAACTGTATAAAAACTGGAAAGGGATGTCCACCATCTCAAACTCTAATCAAGAAGTGGAAAATGAGGGGTTCTGTTGAAACCAAACCACGGTCAGGTAGACCAACTAATATTTCTGCCACAACTGCCAGGAAAATTGTTCGGGCTACAAAGAAAAACCTACAAATAACTTCAGGTGAAATACAGGAAACGTGGTATGGCTGTTTCAAGATTCACAATAAGGAGGCACATGAAGAAAGATGGGCTGCATGGTCGAGTCGCCAGAAGAAAGCCATTACTAAACAAATGCCACAAAGTATCCCGCTTACTATACGCCAAACAGCACAGAGACAAGCCACAAACCTTCTGGCACAAAGTCATTCGGAGTCATGAGACCAAAATTGAGCTTTTCGGCCTCAACCATAAACGCTACATTTGGAGAGGAGTCAACAAGGCCTATGATGAATGGTAAACCATTCCTACTGTGAAACATGGAGGTGGATTGCTGATGTTTTTTGGGATGTGTGAGCTACAAAGGCACAGGAAATTTGGTCAAAATTGATGGCAAGATGAATGCAGTATGTTATCAAAAAATACCGGAGGAACATTTGCAATCACCAGCAGATTCAAGTGAAGTTTCTGGAGTGACCATCTCAGTCTCCTGACCTCAATATCATTGAGCCACTCTGGTGAGATCTCAAACGTGCAGTTCATGCAAGACAGCCCAAGAATTTACAGGAACTGGTGGCTTTATGACAAGAGGAATGGGCAGCTTTACCTGAGAAGATAAAGAGCCTCATCCACAAATACCACAAAAGACTTCAAACTGTCATTGATGTTAAAGGGGGCAATACACGGTATTAAGAACTGGGGTATGTAAACTTTTGATCAGGGTGATTTGGGTAGTTTCTGTTGTCATTATGATCTAAAAAGAGTAAACATAGTTGATTGATAATAAATGGCTTCAGCCAAATACTAACCATGAGTGAAAGAAAAGTTGTAATGTAAACTTATGAGCACAACTGTATCTTGGCCCTTTTTTGATTATTGGTGCCATGTTATTTTTTTCAACCAATCAGCTGGTACCACTCCAGTCAATATGCTGTCCTTAAAAATGTTGTTCTTTTATACACTGCTATTAAAATTAAAGGAGCACTTTGAAAACACATCAGATCTCAATTGGGAAAAATATAATGCTGAATATCTACACTGATAAGGACTGGGTAATGTGTAATGCCGCATACACATGATTGGAATTTCGGCCAGCAAAAGACCGATGAGAGCTTTTCATTGGAAAATGCGACTGTGTGTATGCTCCATTGGACTTTTGCTGGCTGAATTTCCACCAGCAAAAGTTTGAGTAATTCCGATCGTCTTAGCAATTCCGACGCGCAAAATTCCTACGCATGCTCTAAAACAATTTGACGCATGCTCGGAAGCATTGAACTTCATTTTCTTGGCTCGTCGTAGTGTTGAACGTCACCGCGTTTTTGACGGTCGAAAGTTCAGAGAACTTTTGTGTGACCATGTGTATGAAAGCCAAGCTTCAGCGAAATTCCGTTGGAAAAACCATCCAAGATTTTTGAGACAGAAATTCCGCTCGCGTGTACGGGACATTAGGAACAAAAGAATTCCACATCGTTTGATGGAAATAAAAAGTATCAACTTACAGAGGGTTGAATTCAAAGACACCCCCAAAATCATAGTGATTAAAAATTAAGCAGCAGGTTTGTCCACTTTATGAAATGTCATCCCTCCATGGATATGCCTCCCCAGACCATCACTGACCCACCACCAAAAAAGTCATGCTGAATGATGTTACATGCAGAATAACATTCTCCATGGCTAATCCAGATCCTTTCACGCCTGTAACATGTGCTCAGGGTGAACCTGCTTTCATCTGTGAAAATCACAGGTCGCCAGTGGCAGACTTGCCAATTCTGGTGTTCATTGGCAAATGCCAATTGAGCTCCACAGTGCTGGGCAGTGAGCACAGGGCCCACTAGAGGACGTCGGGCCCTCAGGCCACCCTGATGAAGTCTGTTTCTGATTGTTTGGTCAGAGACATTCACACCGGTGGCCTGCTGGAGTTCATTTTATAGGGCTCTGGCAGTGTTCATCCTGTTCCTCCTTCCACAAAGGAGCAGATACCAGTCCTTCTATGGCTCCGTCCAGCTCTCCTAGAGTAACTATCTGTCTCCTGGAAAATCCTCCATGCTCTTGAGACTGTGCTGGGAGACACAGCAAACCTTCTGGCAATGGCACATATTGATGTGCCATCCTGGAGGAGTTGGACTGCCTGTGCAACCTCTATAGGTTTCAGGTATCGCCCAATGCTACCAGTAGTGACACTGACCCTAGCCAAATGCAAAATTTGTGAAAAACAGTCAGAAAAGATGAGTAGGGAATGTCAGTGGCCTCCACCTGTATAACCATTCCTGTTTTGGAGGTTGTCTCGTTGTTTCCAGAATTTGTTCTCATTTAGCATCATGTAGTATGAGCACAGTTTAGTAAAGTAGGATTTTTTTTAAATGTAGTGTTTTCATCCTATCCTCAGGTCTCCTTTCCTATAATTTATGGCAAATATAATTACTCTGTGATCTCTGTCTCCTAAGTTATTGCTTGCTTCCACAATTAGCCCAGTGTTCTTTGTAATCAGTAGGTCCAGCAGAGCATTATTTCTAGTTGGGGCTTCCACCATTTGAGTCAGGAAATTGTCCTGCATCATGTTCAAGAAACAATGAGACCTAGTTGAGTGCATAATTCCATCCAGGAACATTCCAGTTTAAAAGTTAATTCAACCTTCTGGCCATCTTCTCTCCAAACAGTGTTGCATCCTCCCCATTTAGGTACAGCCCATCTCTGCTGTAGAGTCGATAACAGACTACAAAGTCAGCCCAGTTCTCCATGAACCCAAAACCCTCCTTCTTGCACCAGTTCCTCAGCAATTTGTTTAGCACTCTAAGGTCCTGCTTCCTCTCTGGTGTAGCTTGTGGTACAGAGAGAGTTCCTGAGAATACCACTTTGGAGGTCCTTTTTTTTTAATATAGCACCTGTTGCCAGGGGTGGGTCCTGTTCAGCTGCAGCCAACAAGGACACAGTCCAGCCTCCTCTCTCCCTAGGCTGTCCATCAAGGGGAGAGAAAATAAAATGTTCTTGTTGCTATTTATTTTGTCAATGCTGCTGGGCAGGATTTAAGGGGCCCAGGCCAGTGCTTCATTAACCACTTGCCGACCAGCCACCGTCATTATACTACGGTAGGTCGGCACGTTCCCGTGAGCCGGCGTAGCTATACGTCGGCTCCTTTAAGCGGGATAGCAGGCGCGCGCGATGACCGCCGGCCACGAGTGATCGCGGGCATGAGAGGCAGAACAGGGACGTGTGTGTGTGTAAACACACAAATCCCTGTTCTGTGAGGAGAGACAGATCGTGAGTTCCTAATAGCTAGGAATCCCGTTAGAAACACACACAGGGAACACAGGTAACCCCTTGATCGCCCCCTAGTGTTAAGCCCTTCCCAGCCAGTGACATTATTACAATAATCAGTGCATTTTTATAGGACTGATCACTGTATAAATGCCAATGGTCCCAAAAATGTGTCAAAAGTGTCTGATGTGTCCACCATAATGTTGCAGTCCTGATAAAAATCACAGATCGCTGCCATTACTAGTAAAAAAAATAATAATAAAGATGCTATAAATCTATCCCCTATTTTGTAGACGCTATAACTTTTGTGCAAACCAATCAATATACGCTTATTGCGATTTTTATTACCAAAAATATGTAGAATACATATCGGCCTAAACTGAGAAAAAAATTAGCTTTTTTTAGAAAAAAATGGGGATATTTATTATAGCAAAAAGTACAAAATATTGTTTTTATTTTTCAAAATTGTCGCTCATTTTTTTGTTTATAGTGCAAAAAATAAAAACCACAGAGATGATCAAATACCACCAAAAGAAAGCTCTATTTGTGGGGAAAAAAGGACGTCAATTTTGTTTGGGTGCACGGTCGCACGACCGCGCATTGTCAGTTAAAGCGACGCAGTGCCGAATCACAAAAAATGGCCTGGTCATTCAGCAGCCAAATCTTTCGGGGCTGAAGTGGTTCATTTATGTAAAACCTTTATCTCATAAGGAAAAAAAAAAGCTGTGTTGCGGTTTAGAAAGTATTAGCTGGAGTTTGGCTTAATGTGTTAGTCACTTGTGTAAAAGTCCATCTAAATCTGCTAGTGCATCCTACACTACCCTCTCCACAGATTGACAAAGGTTGATAATGCTGCTGTCTAAAGGTGGCTCGATTGTTCCTCCATTCAGTGGAGACATCTTAAGACAGGAATAAAGGAAAAAAGCCATACCACTTTTAAAGGAAGCTTCCAAAAAAGCCCCTACATCCAGCTATGGCTACATTTTGTTATTGTAGGGACGAAGCAACCATTGGGACCAGCACCCTTCTCCATGTTCTTTCGAGACACTCATGTGTAGTGTGTACTCTCTCCTGATGGCCATGATGAGCTCAGTGGCTGCGGTAATAGATTGTACACACTGCTAATGTGCAGCCCAAAAAAAAAAAGAAGAGAAAAACACTCCCTCTTGTGGCACTAGGGGGTGCTGATACCAACAGCTGTTCTGTCCCTAAAGTAACACTGGATGGATCCATCACTGGCTGCAGAAGCTTCTTAAAAATGCAGCTGTGGACTTCATTGCTTAAACAGAGAGGGAGGACCTGCTGGTAGGCAGGTTTAGCACACTATGCTGCTTTACCCATATGGGACAGCACAGTGTGCTTTTTGTAAAGCTGAATGTACACTTTAAGGATTGGTAAATTGTTGTTATTGGGATTAGATACACTTTAAGTACTAGTGTTGTTTAAGTATTAGCATCTCTGCTCCCTTCTCTACAGAAGGTTAGAAGCTTGGTAAACTTGTATTCCCTGACATTTTGTTGATGTTTCAAAATTAGGATGTACACACTTGTTTTGAAACACATTATGGAACAGAAAAAGCAAAACACAAGAACAATGCAATAAAATGATACTCAAGCTCTAATATGATAAAAATAAAAAGAGCAGAACAAATATAATGCTCAACAGCACAATGATTAAAGCAATCATTAGCTATAACAAATTACCTGTTAGCAGCATCAATGAAAACAGCCCTCAGAGGCATAATAAAAAAGCACATCATTGACATGGTGAGCATAACCTTGTCTGAAACAGAATAAATAACTATCATTTGTTCAGGTATTCCATGCCTCAGCGGCACAATGAAAACATTTATCATTGACACAGGATTACAAACTGTATCGGCGCATGATGCAAACTCCAATGACAGAGAAAATACTCACTGGCAGCTTAGTTTTAAACATGTACTAAAAGGCAGTGGAGTACAATACGCACTGGCTTTATTGGGATGTTTCATTGTTTGGATGGATATTTAACATTCTTAAATAACTGAATACTTAGTTCCTTATGCCGTCAACCTCTCTCTCCTCTTTTCAGACACTTAGTGTGTCCAGCTTTCTGTCTGAAAACACCTGAAAATGTCTTTCGGTATGCACTGTCTATGTGATATGACTGTTGTGTGAGCCGAGCGAGATACCCCCTTTTTTTGAAGGGAGTCATTGCTTGCCCTTACATTACAAAAGATACATGCCTATAGGTGATCTAAATCTCTCTGTATGTACATGCGAACCAGCTCCTGCAAATATTTTACAACACATGGTTTTGTTTTTTCCTAAAGTTGACTCTAATGCCGCGTACACACAACCGGACTTTTCAACAGCAAAGGTCTGACGGAACGAATCCTTCGGACAATTCGATCGCGTGTGTGCTCCATCAGACTTTTGCTATCAAAAAATCCGACAGACTTTAGAAATAGAACATGTTTCAAATTTTTCCGCCGGAACTCTGCTGGACCCAGTTCCTATCGAAAAATCCGCTTGTCTGTGTGCTAGTCCGACGGACAAAAAACAATGCTAGGGCACATATTGGCTACTGGCTACGAACTTCCTTATTCTAGTCCAGTCGTACGTCATCACGTTCGAATCCATTGGACTTTAGTGTGATTGTGTGTGGCCAAGTCCGTTCATTTGGAAAGTTCGTCGGAACTCCGTCGAAAGTCAGTCGGACCTAGTACGTCGAAAATTCCGCTCGTGTGTACGCGGCATAACTCTGAGTTGTTGGTTATGATTTATCACCAATTTGCAATAGGGTATAGAGTTTAGATAGTGACAATTAATCTCTGTTACTTTTATCTCCATTATGTCACCGCTGATAATCTTCGTCAGGATTGTACTGTCATGTCATACTATCGTCTTATGTTGCCTACCTTTAAATAAACAATTAAAACAAATAATAAAAAATAGCAGTGGATGTTTCTAGCACCCTTCAGCACCTTGGACACCATTGGCATGTTTAGAATATGCTTGAAATGATCATGTATTGTTCTTAGCACCCACCCAGATGCCAACAGTCATTTGTGTTGATTTAATTAATTATTTACTTTAACTTTGTGAAGGAATATCCCCTTAGCTTAGTGTGCGTGTTTTTTTGGTTTTTTATTTTTTTATTTTTCTTGCACCTGATTGGGTAAACATTGCAAGGTGAGTTTTCACCACATTCACTAAGGTAAGGGAAAATTCCTTTGCAAAGTTAAAAGTTCCTTGCAAATTAGCAGCTTTTTTGCCTATAGTAAAGAAACCTCAACATCTCAAGTAGGCAACTGATCAGCAACAACATCTTAAACAGGAATCTGTTTGAAGACTTAGGCCAGGTTTTACACTTTTGGACTGTTGCAGCATAACACCCCCCACCCTTCTGCCAAGCATAACTTGAAACAATACACACAGAGACAACAGTGGTAAACAAATAGGTAAACAACTGTTGAGCTGTACATTAAGCTCATCCCATCAGAATATGTGTATATTATAATAAACCTAGTCCTAGCCCAATGGGACCTTCCTACTTTATTATTGTACTGCTGTTAGGCTGTGTACAGGAATAGCAAATGGCTCATTACATGTTTTTGTTAACTGCCACAGAAAGGATTAAAGGCTGTTTAAAAAGTCAGACCACAGCTCTGACACCTGGCTCTCCTGCACCACCCTGAACACTGCTCTAATGAACAGCACTGCTCAAAAAGGAAGATAATGTTGATTAGAACAGTGTCCTGTGGGGTGTGTTTGACCAAAATAGAACTGGGCTGCTGCTTGTGTGATACCGACAATGAGTCAGAATGCACCTTCTCCTTTAGGGGCATATGTACACTGGGTGGCTCTCTACAGTCATCTGCTGGAGCCATGCATCGCTCTTTAATCTCCACACCTTCCTATTTTTCCTTAGCCTCTGATGTTGTTTCCAAAGGATCTTTTTCTGTATACTGCTCTTTATTAACCTTTTCCACAACAGGTTCTCAGCAAAAAAAAAAAAAAAAGAATCATAGTGCAATTCACAAAAATATTACTTTTAAAAAAAAAAAAAGGTTAAAATATACACTCGCAGTATGCTGTGCACAATATTGCACTATAGATAAAACATGCACTTCCCCTTAAGAATAAAGCTCAGCAGCCATGCTCGAGGCAAAAACTCTCTTACTTTCTGATTTATTGTGATGACATCATCATCTCTACCCCAATGCATTGCCTCAAACCCACATCCCTCTGAGGAAGTCACATTGAACCCAGAAGTAAGAGACTGATATGGATCTATTCAATCTCCCCATTCCTGCATAGCGATGGTCCTGATGAAGCCCATGTTGATTGGCAGGTATAATGGGTAGACACTCTGATGCCATCACATCCAGAAGGTGCTGCCGGCCACCGCCTCCCCATCCATTCCGGCTGGGCAGATGCAGCCCTGATGGGAATGGCTCATTTGTACTTTGGATAGGCTGACATATTCAGCAGTAATTTGGTGTAGCTACCCCTTGTTAGGTCCTCTGTATCATCCCCTCTTTCCCTCAGCTGGACTTTGACGGTCAATGGAAAAAAACTCTCTCTCTGTCTGGACAGGTAATCAGACACCATACACAGTATATGGTTGGTCAAGAATACAGTTTATTTCCAGCTCTACAGAGTAGACATTTCCTTACACCCCTATGTTCAATTCTAGCTTTACCCACCTGTGTATATCCTCCATGTGGTTTTATTTGTTGGACAATCTTGTCCTTGGCTACTATAGTATAGAGTGCCTGAGAAGGCCTTACTTTAGCCACTTGGGGGATTGTAATGGAGTAGGTCCACAGCTCCATTTTACTAGGAAATGTTCCCTTTTATATGGCCGTTAGACAGTAGACAGGGTTTTGTGTTTGAGTAGCTGCTGTCTTGATATTTAATGACATATTTTTTTTTTAATAGTGAAGATGTTTTTCTAGCCTTAATTTTTTTTTGTATGTTTGTGTTGCATTTAATAAATTGTTATAGGTCATACCGCTTGGTCCTCCTGAGGTAACCTCTTTTCAAGACTTCTCTTAGTCCGTGTTTTTTGTTTAGCTATTCTGGTTACGTGGTTTTTGTTTTTTCTCCCAGTTTTTTCTTTTAACTGTAAAAAGTATGGACTCCTATAGCAGGCACCGTTGACATGGTAACATAAGTACTGCCTACACAGATCTACAAGTGGACAGTTAGGAGACTAGTCTCATAACATGTAGGCAGCTTGCTGGGATGATCAGTCTCCTTTTCTAGAAGTTTCTTTTGTAAAACTCTCCCTAGTCCTGATTTACCAAGACGTTTGCACAGTATCCACCCTGCTCAATAAATATGCAAGTCAGCTACATTGACCATAGTACTACATATTTCTAATCAGTTATGTGTCTGTAGTTCAGCATTGTCATAAAATGTAGGTATATGACAATTAAATGTCATAATTATGAAGATGACAAAAAGTATTATCACCCATCACTGCCTTGTGATGACATTAGGAAAATGCAAAGGTAATTGCAAATAAAACAAAGGCTTTTTTTTTGTACTTAATACGTCATTTAAAACAATTATTAAGCAAAACAACTGAAAATTAAAAAGGGGTTAAATAATAATGCTAAAAAAATAGAAATATGAAAAAAATCTGCATCAAAAAAATTAAAAAACGAATGGAAGAAGGGGACAGCGTATCTGGCATCATATGCAGATCAAAGGTCACCCATTTGATCTATTATAAATGAACCAGAATAATTACAATGTAGAAATAATAACATTGCTACATTGTAACTCTCATTAAGACCGCAGACCGCAGACCGCAGGCATTTCACACTTGCTCAGAGCATTTAAATAAAACTTTTTTTGAGAGGTGGCATGTATGTGTAGTATGCCCAAAGTTCAAAACTTCTTAAAGAAAACAAACTTTCCCAAGTAAACTGAACTAGAAAGAAGGTCAGAGAGCCGGTCCAGGCTCTACAGGGATCCTGACAAGAATGTCAGTATCTGCCTAGATGCTCGACAGGCAGATGGCTCAACCTTTAAGCGGGAAGCTGAGAGCCTAAGCCAGCCACTTCCGCCCCTCCACAGTCCGGTACTAACAATGAGCTGACCAGTGGTGACTGGTGATCCAGCCGGGGGGCGGAAAACAACAAACCCGACACCCCCCCCCCAGTGGGTGGTATTCACGTGGGCTCTTGTCGGAGATTCAGAGATGATGGATGCAGAGCCGATGACGGCGACCATTTTTGGATCTCCGTTCCTCCTCCCCGCTTCTGGTATCAGCTAATACAATTGCTTCTCCTCTCGGCCAATAGCGCTCCTCCTGCTTCCTGATTGGCCAGAGGGAGAAGCAGGCAAACAATAGCGAATATTATTTTGCTATTGTCACATAAGTGGGTGGGCTCGGGGCACAGTGCTCTTTGCCCTGAGCCCACCCTTTTTTGAAGCCAATTAGAGCCTCAGGCTCTAATCATGTGCTTCAAAAAATAAAACATTGGAATCCATGCATCCGGCACCCTGCATGTAGATTAGGGGGCCAAGAGCATGGATAGGGGGCGGCACCCCTGCACCCCATATGGAGTGGCCGCCACTGAAGCTGACAGTCACTGCTCTCTGGTCACTCTAAGACCGAGAACCAAATGATCAGCAGTCTTTGATTGCTTGGTTCTCGGTCTTACAGGCAGAGCAATGCTGCGCCGACCTTGGTGAGTATGAAGGTTTGCTTTTTCAAAAACCCGAATTTTTCTTTTAAATGTAATATTTTTATGAAGGAAGTATTAGGCATCTTGTGTGACCCTATGCAATGTGACAGGACCACTTTATAAGGACATACGTGGTTAAGCTCAACCCCTGAAGACACACATGCAAAAGGAGATCAGGGAGAAAGTGTTCCCAATATTTTCTTGTCTCAACACTCAAGCATTGATCTTGGAATCCACAGCAGAGGTGAGAGTGGTGAACATGAGACTATTGTTTACTGATCTTCCCACTCACAATTGGAGCCATTAGGAAGGGGAGGAACTTAACAGCAAGATGTGTGTGTGTGTGTATATATATATATATATATTAAAAATAAAGAGCAATTTACAGTGCTGTGCAAAAGTTTTAGGCAAATGTGATGAAATGCTGTAAAATAAGAATACTTTAGGAAATATATCTAGATAATAGGGGTAACCAGTGCGCTCAACCAAAAACTATTAAATCAAATAAGGAGAAAAATGGAAAAGGAAAGCAGCCAACATATAAGTGATCTCACACTTGTAAAGGTAAAACTGAATGAAGAGGGTATGTGGCGCTAACCCTTATGTAAATCAATAAATAATCTAAAAATAATCTAAAATGACCAGTTTGCAAAGCTCAGAGTATCCGAAAGATAATTGACCTTTCACATAAATAGATATATAAAAACATAAAATAATGAACTAAATAGATAAAATTCCTTAATAGCAATACACATAAGATATTGAATAAATATAAGACGTGTGTAAAAAATGAAAAAATATTCAATAAAAGTGATGGTGCTAAAATAACCGTGCTGAAAATAAATATATGTGCTGGGGTAAAAATGATGATGGGGTTGGGTTAAAAATAGTGAACATGAAATCTTCTAGCAATAAAAGGTGCACAGTGCAACGTGCAAAATATGTGAATAAAGAACCAATAGAGAACCGATAAATTGGTTCTGAAAGTGCAAGGGAATTGCAAGGAAATTGCAAGGGAAATTAATGATTGAATGTGCAGAAATATCCAAAATAATGACAAAGTGACCATACAGATGAAAAGAGTGTGTCACTGTAGGTATGGTATAATCAGATGATACCAAAACAATAATATCGCTGAAAAAAATTATTAAAAAATAAAAGTAAAATTTGGTGCACTACAAGTCCCAGCTTGTAAAGAAAAAAAAATGGCGGAAAATAAACGATAAAGTCCACAATCTGGAACAATGAAGAGCATAATGCTCTGGAATAAGTGAAGGTGAGTAGAAATATTCAGGAATCTTTGTGTTGATCACAGTGATGATCCGTGCAGGCAGTGCTCTGTGCTGACTTCAGGGGTGCACCCTACTAGTTCCCCCAGCCTCTCACCTCTATTTGCGGCCCCTACAGGCCTAGTGGAGCAGATAGCCTCTAAAGTGGCAAGCCTGGTCACTTTCCGGGTCCTCTTTCTTATGGGCTCCTATGGGCTCCTATAGGCTTCTATGGGCTCCTATGGACTCCTACTCCGATCCGAAAAGGCACTCCAGGGGTAAGGGGTCACTCACGGGTTAGATCAGCATGTAGGGGTTAAAGGTACAAAGAAGCGCTCCAATGTGTAGTAAAAAACAGGTTTATTGAAACAAAAATAATATCCACTCACATTTAAAGTTTTCTTGCATCAGCATAGATGAACTTCCGGTCGCGGCCGCAAACCGGAAGTAGAGCGATAGGCACCTGACTTCCTTCCTCCCTTACTAGTATCGTCACTAGCACACGTGACTTTGTCAAAGGGTAAGGCTGTCAGGTGTCTCTGGGCCTATTTATACAGTGGTCAATTGACGCTGTGCTGACAGCGGTGTAAATAACGACTAAAAGTTGACATTTGGACATTCATAGTAGGACTTGATGACATATGCAATCCTAATCTGAGAAAATTAAATTTTTATTTTCAATAAACCTGTTTTTTACTACAATTGGAGCGCTTCATTGTATAATAATAAATATCAATCACAGTGCCATCCAGTGGCCGGAGGTGTAAATTGATTTCTAAAAGTCGGAGAGACTACTCAATAGTGACACCCAGTGGTAGTAGATAAAAATAGGAGAGACTACTCAATAGTGACATCCAGTGGTAGTAGATAAAAATGACCATCAGGCTTGCCACTTTAGAGGCTATCTGCTCCACTAGGCCTGTAGGGGCCGCAAATAGAGGTGAGAGGCTGGGGGAACTAGTAGGGTGCACCCCTGAAGTCAGCACAGAGCACTGCCTGCACGGATCATCACTGTGATCAACACAAAGATTCCTGAATATTTCTACTCACCTTCACTTATTCCAGAGCATTATGCTCTTCATTGTTCCAGATTGTGGACTTTATCGTTTATTTTCCGCCATTTTTTTCTTTACAAGCTGGGACTTGTAGTGCACCAAATTTTACTTTTATTTTTTAATAATTTTTTTCAGCGATATTATTGTTTTGGTATCATCTGATTATACCATACCTACAGTGACACACTCTTTTCATCTGTATGGTCACTTTGTCATTATTTTGGATATTTCTGCACATTCAATCATTAATTTCCCTTGCAATTTCCTTGCAATTCCCTTGCACTTTCAGAACCAATTTATCGGTTCTCTATTGGTTCTTTATTCACATATTTTGCACGTTGCACTGTGCACCTTTTATTGCTAGAAGATTTCATGTTCACTATTTTTAACCCAACCCCATCATCATTTTTACCCCAGCACATATATTTATTTTCAGCACGGTTATTTTAGCACCATCACTTTTATTGAATATTTTTTCATTTTTTACACACGTCTTATATTTATTCAATATTTTATGTGTATTGCTATTAAGGAATTTTATCTATTTAGTTCATTATTTTATGTTTTTATATATCTATTTATGTGAAAGGTCAATTATCTTTCGGATACTCTGAGCTTTGCAAACTGGTCATTTTAGATTATTTTTAGATTATTTATTGATTTACATAAGGGTTAGCGCCACATACCCTCTTCATTCAGTTTAGGAAATATATATTTTTAACCTCTTGGTGCTGGCCGCATGCAAATATGCAGCCTCTAGGCAGGTGGGCCTTGGCGCAGAGTGGCTGCATATTTGCATGCATTAGTGAAAATACAGATGTGCCGTGAGTGCCCTACCTGAGCGCTCGCGGCACAGTTACCGGAGGAAAGCTCCTGATTGCTGCTTGCGATTGGGATCTTTACACTCATGTGACCACTGTGACAGCAAATCACGGTGGTCACATGATCGTAAACCCCTCCCCACCTCCCAGCATCCTAAACCCCTTAAAGGGCCAGGAGATGCTGGCTTCAAGGGGTTAATTGTTTATTAACAAAATGCAAAGTGAGCAAACAAGACAAATCTAAATCAAATCAATATTTTATGTGACTACCCTTTGGCTTCAAATCTTTATTAATTCTTCTAGGTACACTTGCACACAGTTTTTGAAGGAACTCGGCAGGTAGGTTGTTCCAAACATCTTGGAGAACTAACAGCAGATCTTCTGTGGATGTAGGGTGCCTCAAAATTGTCTGTCTCTTAATGTAATGCCTGACAGATTTGATGATGTTGAAATCCGGTCTTTGGGGGCCAAACCATCACTTCCAGGACTTCTTGTTCTTCTTCATGCTGAAGGTAGTTCCTAATGACATTGGCTGTATATTTGAGGTCATTCTACTGCTGCAGAATACATTTGGCATCAATCGCATGCCTCCCTGTACGGCACGATGGATAAGTAAGCCTGTATTGCTCAGCGAGTATTTTTGTCTCGCTATCCTGTCTTTTACTTTTTGTGTAGTCTCCCTCACATATAATGGTCCACATGGGCACGTCATGGTATAATAAAAAAGAGTAGATGGACACTTCGGCACGGATATTGCTGTATTTTAATGCTAGGTCCTCTGTGTGGGTAATTAAAGGTGGTACCTTTTATCATACCGGAACTCTGTATGCAATTCAAACAGGGCCTGAATTACAGATTCCCAAGAAGGTAGTACCGTATATACTCGAGTATAGGCCGTCCAGAGTATAAGCCGAGGCCCCTAAATCACCACAAAAAAATGGGGAAATGTATTGACCCGTGTATAGGCCGAGGGGCAAAAATGCAGCAGCTACTGTAAGTGGAAAAAGGGTCAGCAATGCCCATCTGCATGTCCCCTGTACAGACCCCCGTGTCCCCATTGCAGCCCGTGTCCCCATTGCAGCCTACCTGTGCCGATCCGTGGGTCTGGGGTCCTGTGTCCTGTGTCCGGGGTCCTGTGTCCGGGGTCCGTGCAGCCGATGTGGCCCCGATGTGGTCCCGCTCTGTCCCCCTCCACAGCGTGTACGGCGTATGGCGCCATTACAATTTAAAAGCCGCGCCTCTTCCTCCTCCTCGTCCGTGATAGGAGGAACGCTTTTTTCCCAGCAGTCAGTGTGCAGTGTTCCGCCTATCACGGACCGTCTCTCATCCTCGTCCATGAGATGAGAATGACAGGCCATCCGTGATAGGCGGAACACTGTACTGCTGGGAAAATTAGTGTCCGCCTATCACGGACGGGCGGGAGGAGGCGGCGCGGCTTTTGAACTGCCGTCTGTCTGCATGACAAGCTGTTCATGTAGGCAGACGGCGGTGACTCGAATATAAGCCGAGGGGTGGACTTTCAGACCTAAAAAAGGGTCTGAAAATCTCGGCTTATATTCGAGTATATACGGTAAGTAGAGATCCAGGTACATATTGGTCTGATCTGAGCAGAACACTAGAAATTGTCTGACCCCTCCTATATGATGTCAAAGGGGGAAAAACGATATGGAAAGGTTCCCCCGGGGGGGTTTTAATGCAGCAAAATGGGTCAGAGTATGAAAATTATATAAAAGGGTCTTTATTAAATAAGTTAGAAATACATGTCAGTGTTAAAATGTTACACTCTGGTTAAAAGAATACAATAATCATTCCATAATACAGCCGAGCAACCATATATTCATACAGCATAACGTAAGTGGTTTGAACTGCATGCGAATCCCGACGTTTCAACCTATTATATCATGGTCTTCTTCTGGGGAATGGTTGACTCCTAGATAAATATGTTTGAACATCTCAGTTATAAGAAGTATCATACATTATGCATCAATTATCACGAGCACAATGCTATTATATTTACCGCTGAAGAGTGAAATGAAAGACCTCGCAACCAGAAATTTTTAAATATGTTGGATGATCCAGTGGACTCCATGGCTGTCCTGGCCTCTCCAGGAGAAGGAATACGGCCCAAAGGGCTTGCAAGAAACCACACTGTGAGACACCCCCCATGGGAAGGAAAGGGAAAAGCGGCACCTGCAGCAAATGGGAATCAGAGATGATTGAACTTCTAAAGGCCCGTACACACGATCGGACCGTGGACCAACTTTCCCGTGGATTTTTGTCCAAAGGGCGTTGGCCCTCAAGTTGGTATTGCATACACACGGTCGGACTTTTGAGTCAACCAACACGAACGTAGTGACGTTACAACGTACTGACGACGCTTCAAAAGAGGACGTTCAATTCTCTCGCGTCACCCTTCGGGCTCCGTCTGCTAACTTCGAGCTAGCAGACGTTTGGTCAGTGCTGATTCGAGTAGTTTTCGGTCCGTGTTCCTTTCCGACCGTTTTGGCCAGCCATGTTGCGCGATCCTAGGAGAGAGCGTGCTGTTTATGGGCTTGGAGTAATTGCTGTGACTCGAGCCCAGTCTAGAAATAGGCGCAGTACTGGGATAAGAAGTGTTTGGACCAAAACTTGGCTACTTAATCGTGACCAATTCAGCCATATGCCGTTACTGCGTGAGCTACAGGAGAACAATCCGAATGATTTCCGCAATTATCTCAGAATGACGGACTCCTGCTTTCAGCAATTATTGTCCTTGCTGTCCCCCTATATTGCGAAGCAGGACACATGCATGCGGGCTGCAATACCAGCAGAGCAAAGGCTCATAGCCACTTTGCGCTATTTGGCGACAGGGAGGAGTCTCCAGGATATAAAATTTACAACAGGTATCTCTCCCCAGGCTCTGGGAGTCATTATCCCTGACACATGTTGTGCCATCATTCAAGTATTGCAGAAGGACTATATTCGTGTAAGTATTTTTGCTTTAATATCACCGTCATGTTTTGTAATGCATTTTTTTTTTTTTTGGCCATTCCATCCTCCACATTTTTGTAATATGGTGTGATTGAATGTCCTCTTTGTCCTCATGCATGCCTTAACCTTTTTCGTGGCCTACATGCATATTTTCCTCCCCTAACCTCCCCAGCATGCTACCCTGGGCCCATCCACACGTAGTCTAGTACTTAACACTGTATTTATTATGCTTCCTTCATTACCCTAAACACCGCCTAAAATGTGTCCCAATATTATTCCTGCCCTTAAAAAGAGTCTCTTATTTAGTTTGAAACACTCCCCCCCTCCCCCCACACCCCCCAACCTCCAAAAAACTACAAATAAAATATAATAAAATATTAGAAAATGCAGAGTCAACCAACACAACTACTCCATCTGCAGATTTTGCAAAACACATATACTGTGTACCTTATTTTTTGACTTAAGATTGTTGCCTAAATGTAGTGAAATGGCCTGCCTGATTAGCTTCAAAATCGACAAATTATACTTTCATCATGATTTTTTTCTCATTATGAATAGCTCCCAACATCCCTGTGCTGTGCCAACTTCCTTGCTTTTTAACTTCATCTTAACAAATACTCATAATTAATTATCCTTTTTATTATTTTGTACGATGTATGTCAAAATGTGTATAGATTTTGTCAATGTGCATTCATATTTTTGTTTTATTCCACTTCTTACCTGTCCACCAGTGGCGGCTGGTGCTCAAATTTTTTGGGGGGGGGGGCGCAAAACAAACAGCCTCACTGTGCCATCAAACGCTGCCACTGTGCCCATTAAACGCTGCCACTGTGCCCATTAAACGCTGCCACTGTGCCCATCAAACGCTGCCACTGTGCCCGTCTAACACTGCCACTATGCCCATCTAACGCTGTCACTGTGCCCATTAAATGCTGCCAATGGCACTTACCTTGTCAGGCGGCGAGCGGTGTCTCCTCATCTTCTCCCGCGCTCCTGTCTTCTGCAGTGATTGGACGCCTAGGCGTCCAATCACAGCGCCTGTGACTTCAGCCAATCAGGGGACCGGTAACACAGACCGGCAACCTGATTGGCTGAGAGGCGGGTCTGTGTTAGGGAAGCGATGTATTCGCTTCGCTAACACAATACTGTGTAAGCAGCGAACGCAAAGCATTGCGCCCGCTGTTTACACTTCTGGAAGCCTATTAGAGCACACCGCTCTAATAAGGTCCCCTATTCGAGCTTTACAGCTCTAATAGGGCGCTTCCAGAAACACCCCCCCCGCTGTAATTCAGATGCCCGGCGCCCGACAAGGGGCCGGACACCTGAATAGGGGGGCGGCAGCGGTGACAATAGCTAGATTCATGCAATGCATGAATCTATCTATTGGTGATAGAGCGGTGCAGGAGAGGGGGGGCGGCGCTCCTGCGCCCTCTATGCACGCACCGCCACTGCTGTCCACTGGCCTGATAATCTTGTCAAGATGGATGGCTTACCCAAATTAAACTTAAATTTTAATGCCTTTAGTTCTCCTGGAAGTGTTGAGGTTTACTTGTCCAAAACAGATACCCATTCAACTCCCCCTTCCTAAGCTTTTTTTAATGTGCCACCAGAGGGGGTGAGGGACCATATAATTGTACCTTTTTATTTTGTTCTTGAAATGCACTTTTAAATGTTAGAATATTATTTTGGCCCACAATGTTTGTGTCAAATATGTTTGCAATTTAATGTACTCCGGTATTAATTTTTTCTTTATTTGTTTGACTCCACAGTTTCCGAAAAACAGCCAGGAATGGCAGGATGTTGCTGCGCAGTTTGCCAATTTATGGGATTTCCCCAACTGCGGAGGTGCCATTGATGGCAAACATGTGAGGATAGTGCCACCACCAAATTCCGGATCCTATTTTTTTAATTATAAAGGTTTTTCTAGCATTGTCCTCCTTGCTGTGGTGTCAGCAAAATATGATTTTTTATATGTAGACGTTGGTATTAATGGTCGTCACTCAGATGGAGGAGTTATGATGAACACAGAATTTTATGACCGGCTGCAGAGAGGAACCTTAAATTTGCCACGTGCTCAGGACAATGTGGAGGGCCTCAATTTTGTTTTTGTGGCAGATGATGCATTTTCTTTGGGGCCACATATTCTAAAGCCCTTCCCAATGCGGAATCTGACCCCAGAGCAACGAATTTTTAATTACAGGCTCTCTCGTGCCCGAAGGGTAGTAGAAAATGCCTTTGGCATAATGTCCAGCCGATTCCGGATCTTTTTAACTGCCATAAACTTGGCTGAATATAAATTAAATCATGTGGTGTTATGCTGCTGCATCCTCCACAATTTTCTACGGAGGAATGCTTCCAGCTACATTGCCTTAGGGGCAACGGGTGAACCAGCTGAAGAGTCCGTGATGCCAGCACTTGAAAGTGCACATGCTGGTTTTGGCCTCCAGAATGGGCGTGTTGTCCGCCAACAATACACCGACTACTTTGTTGGTCGAGGGGCAGTGCCTTGGCAGCAAAATGTTTTGGATAATTAGTTACTATTGTAATAAACAAATAAAATATTCTTTAATTTGAAAGACTGTTGTCTGTTTCTTATATGTTTGCAACTAGCCATGATCTTTGTCCTTTTTGCCACTAGTTTGAACCAAGCTGATGTGCAACATGAGGTATCCATCTCAATTCTAGCTAACTTTTAGATTGTGCTGTATTTCACCTACACACATTTTAGAGTACATGGTCAATGCAACTACAACCACGTAACAAATATACTGATATTGAGCATTGAAATAAGAAGGCACACATTGGTTTTGTTTCAACTTTTTTTATTCTGTGCACATTCACATGTGCCTTTTCATCTTTTTTTTTTTTTTTTTTTTTGATTATTTTTTTTGAACATCAAAAATGTTTTTTTTTTTTTTTTGGATTTTTTTTGGGAACATCCAAAATATATATATTTTTTTTTTTTTTTTTATTTTTTTGATTATTTTTTTTGAACATCAAAACATTTTTTTTTAATTTTTTGGGGATTTTTTTTTGGAAAATCCAAAATATATATTTTTTTTTATTTTTTTACATTTTTTTTTTTGAAAATCAAAAAATAGATTTTATTTTTTTTTGGATTTTTTTTTGGAACATCCAAAAAATATATATTTATTTTTTTATTTTTTTGAAAAATTTTTTTTGAACATCAAAAATTTATTTTTTTTTTTTTTAAATCAAGTTTTGTAAAAATATAAAAATGTGCAACAGTGGTGAAACAGTGGTGTCAGACACTCACCTGGTGACATCTCTGTCACTTCCTCCACCTCCTCTTCCACAACATCCTCTGGATCGCTGGGACTAATTTCCCAAACAGGCTGGCGAGGGTGGGGGTCCTGGCGAGGATGGGGGTCCTGGCGAGGATGGGGGTCCTGGCGAGGGTGGGGGTCCTGGCGAGGGTGGCGGTCCTGGCGAGGGTGGGGGTCCTGGTGAGGATGGGGGTCCTGGCGAGGATGGGTGTCCTGGCGCCGATGTTTGGCCCGGTGAGGGTGGTGGCCCCGGTGAGGGTGGGGGTCTGGCTGAGATGGGGCGTCCCTGCGATTTGGGTGCCTGAGTCTTTGCTCCCCTATGAGAATCAAACAAAAGGTATACTTTTAGCGCACAGACGGTAAACATTGCTTTGCGGTGGTGTACAATTGTCTGTTTATCAAGAGATCAAAGTTCAAGACATGATGAAATTTCCCTTTTAATAAAACTGAAAGAATTAACCTTTCTTGACCGAATTTCTCTGATGTTGCACACTAGTGCTCCTGAATCCAGCTGTGTAAAAAGCTGTTGAATGCCCTCTCCTTACATTCCAATTTACTATATTTTGACCATTCTGAAGAATGGACGTATTTACGAAAAGAAACATTCGTAAATACGACCATTCTGAACTCTCAACATTTGACATTCGGAACATCCAGAAATAACGACAGTTTCCAAGTATCGTTGGTTCTGGATGTTCTGAATTATCAAATGTTGAGAGTTCAGAATGGACGTATTTACGAAAAGAAACATTCGTAAATACGACCATTCTGAACTCTCAACATTTGACATTCGGAACATCCAGAAATAACGACAGTTTCCAAGTATCGTTGGTTCTGGATGTTCTGAATTATCAAATGTTGAGAGTTCAGAATGGACGTATTTACGAAAAGAAACATTCGTAAATACGACCATTCTGAACTCTCAACATTTGACATTCGGAACATCCAGAAATAACGACAGTTTCCAAGTATCGTTGGTTCTGGATGTTCTGAATTATCAAATGTTGAGAGTTCAGAATGGACGTATTTACGAAAAGAAACATTCGTAAATACGACCATTCTGAACTCTCAACATTTGACATTCGGAACATCCAGAAATAACGAAATTACTAAATATACATAAAAAAATGCAAAGCTGAAAAAAAAAACATGGAATTAAATCAAAAATATACTGTCAGTGCACATATTCATCAACAATCACGTATTAAATATCAAAACATCGCATTTACAAAACAGCCACGCATTTACAAAACAGCCACCGTACGAACGATGACATACATATGCGAACGGCATAGACTTATGTACGACAGGTACTTACTGTTTTTCAGCGCCTTTTTTATTTGCATAAACTGGACCGGCTCCCTGGTCTTGATGTCCGACCAGCGTTTTCTCAGCTGGTCTTTGGACCGATGGACCCCGAACTTCTCCTCCAGCCTCCTCACGACTTTGGTGAGAATTCTGTCCTTCACCATGTTGGGGTGCAGGTATGGCCCATGCTTGCCATCGTAGTCGTCCTTGACCAGAATCCGCACCATCTCCACCATTTCGTCAAATGCCATGTTTGTGGCCTTAAACCTCCTCCTCGCATGTTGTTCTCCCGCCATATTTACTCCGACTACGCAACGAGGGGATAAGGGGCGGGGAAAATCCGAGAAAAGGAACGTCGGGGGCGGGCGACGCAAGCGGTGGTTCGCGCATGCGTAATGGTATATCCATGCTTAACACGCGGCCTGTAGAAATTTCCGAACGGAAGATACGAAGGAGTACACTACATACACGATATAAATGTTGAAACACTGAAATTCTCTTTTTACGAAGTCTTTTCTCTTTTTACGAAGTCTTTGTATGTAAATGAAAGAAGCTAAATCTTTATGAATGAATATATTCGGGACATGAAGAAAGAAAAAAATTAAAGTCGATGGGACACAAATGTTAATTAGTAATAACGATGCTTTGCTGAATGTGTATGGTCAAGGCTTGACGTCATGACGCTTGGAGGGCGGAGGGTTCACGCATACGCCGTGTATAAAGCACGAACGTGTGGTGCTATGTACCGTTCTGGCGGGAGACGAACGCAAGCCGACGCTAAACGACGCAAGCCGACGCAATACAACGCAGTACGAAGGTAGACACGGACGAAAGGTACATTTTATTAATTTCTCTTTACCGCTGGTACTTTTAAATGATTGTCTTTTGCTTTGAAGATGTAATTTAGTACTCGGACTGTTGTTAAATATTGTAAACATGCGCAAACACCCACCTTGAAACACACACCTGCAGGTTACCTGCACTGAGCTGTATAGAGTTTGGTTAATACTAGGCTTGTACAATTCGTTTCGTAACGAATCGAAGTTCGGACGAATTTGGCAGCTTTCCGACAAACGAATGCATCAGAATGTCTAAATAAAAGGAACGCATTTCCAAATATACGAAGTAAATTATATCGTTTCTAACGAATGAATTCGATAGGATTTGAGATTCTGTCTAACGAATATTGTATACTATTAATAACTAGTTTTTTTAAAAACGTATTAACTTTAATTAACGAATACAACCTACCGAAATTAGCTATTTTGAAGATAACAATGTACAAAAACTATTTTTTTTTTTGTTTTGCACAAGTCTAGTAATTACATGTGGCTTTGCTGCACTATAAAGCACAGATAATCTGCAGGAAAGTCACAGGTGCACGTGGCACATCATAGTGAAAGCAGCCTTAGGACACAATCGGACCCTCCATGCACCCTCTATGTCCCTTTACCCCTGCTTACCTTCAATCAGATACGCAAAAAAAAATAAGGGGAAACGTCCCCTCCTGACAGATTGAATTGGAGGGCCCATAGAGTAGCATGGGCTGTGTCCATATCCATTCGCCATATGTGGGGTAGATCCAAACCTGTCATCTGTCCATTACAATTATTTTGGCCCACGACCAGTTACCAAGTTGCTTCGATGGTCCTCGCTCTTTAAAAGGTTGGGCACCCCTGGCTTAAATAAATGCCCATATTGTGAGCAGCTTCTGAACTATACGCCACCCATTATGGTTTGTTTTTTTACTGTTTTGCAGCAATCAAAATGATGAAATCCAAATTGAATTCCCCCGAATTCATTGCTCAATTTATCGAGAAGTATAGGGAGCTCACCTGTCTGTGGCAAGTAAAAAATAAAGAATACCCTGACAAAAATAAAAGGATGGCAGCAATGCTACAACTTGTGGACTTGGCGAAAACCGTACACCCCAGAGCAACCTACACTATGGTAAAAAACAAAATTGGTGCCCTCAGAAGTGTCCACAAAAGGGAACTCAAGAAGATTGAGGAATCCAAACGATCTGGAGCAGGAACTGAAGAGGTCTATGTTCCGAAGCTATGGTACTTCAATAGCCTTGATTTTTTAAAAGACCAAACGGTCCCAAGAAAATCCCTGTCAACTTTACCCTCTGCATCAGCTGACGTCAGTGATACTGAGCAGGATCCTACACAGGAAGAAGAAGAGGAGGAGCTCAGCTTGACCCAGGTATAGCATTGTTTAAAATCTTGCCATCTCTCTATCTATCTATCTATCTATCTATCTATCTATCTATCTATATTAGATATGTTGCTAATTAGATGCTAGTATGCCTAATAATTAGTTGTGTTTCCAAAAAAAGTTACATATCAATGGACAAGTAGTGGCCATAAAGTTTTTCAACAAGAATGAGAAATGATGGAGTCAAATTGATAGTCTTTAATAATTGGACACATTCAAAATTAGAAAAGTAAAGAGATGAAAGGTTTGTGATTGATGACCACAAATTAAAATCATGTTGTTTTTTCACAAAGGAGGAACTTCTGAGCCAAGAAGAGGCTGGGCCCAGCAGCCAACCAAGCACAGAGTGCAGAATCCCTCTCCTGCGCCCTCCCAAGAAAAGAGCCAGGAAGAGCCACCACCTGGATGAGGCCACAGCTGACTTCCTGGCTAGGGCTACATCAGTCATAACGACAGCACCCGATAGTGCTGAAGGGTTTGGCTGTTTTACAGCCAATAGGCTGCGAGAAATCGACCCAGACCAAAGGGAGCTATGTGAAGGGATCATCATACAGCTATTCAGCAAGGCCAGGAAACGAGAGCTCACCTCAAACTCGCACGTCTGGAATTTGGAACACACAACTTTACCTCCTCCACAGCAACCCTACCCACCTCAGCAACCCTACCCACCTCAGCAACCCTACCCACCTCAGCAAGCACAGCCACCTCAGCAGCATGGTGGTCAGTGGCAAAATCAGCCGCAGGATGCCCAACAAGGCCAGTGGTCTGGGGAGTTTAGGGGCTACTAATTTTGCCTATTTTTTGTGGTTTAAAGTATGATTTAATAGGCTATATTTGTTTGTTGGTTTTGGGTGTACTATTTTCTGTTTATATTTTTAATTTTTTAGTTAAAATTTTGTGGACAGAAAATATGTCTATATTAATTTACTTAATTTTTTTATGTTGTGAATTAACAATAAATAATATGTTCAAAATATGTTTAACGTTTGTTATTGATAATCATTAGAACACAAATCCAATGTAAAATATGTATGTTCGTTCTTTGTAGGTATCACCAACAAATCCGATGCAATCTAAAAACATAAAAAATGCAAAGAATGTGCACTGCATTTAGCAAATTCGGAATTTCACACATCACGAATGTGCTATCTAGTTAACGAACGCTAGGTTTACAAGACCGACCTCTTCATGCTGGTCCTTCCTCCCGAGCATGCGTGTTTGCACTTTGGACAAAAGTCCGATGGTTTTGTGTACACACGGTCGGACTTTGGTCCATCGGACTTTTGTTGGCAGAAAGTTGGTCCGTTCGCACAGCCAACAAAAGTCTGATGAAACCTGGAAAAAGTTGGTCCGATGGAGCGTACACACGGTCGGATGTTGGTCCAAACTAGCTAATTTGCATGTTGGTTGTCAAAAAGTCCGATCGTGTGTACGGGCCTTAACACTAATAAATGTCTAATTAGTGTTTATATCAAGATGTGCATCCACTATGGATATTCTTATCAATGCATGAGCTCGTTACATGGGAACTAGTGTTTTATAAGGAATAGAGTAATGTAATGATAATTATTTTATGATAAAATGGGTGATTAGTGTAACAAAAGTAAGTGCTAAGTGAGCAGGATGTGCAGGATTGAACAGTGTAAATGGTAAACATATATTAAGATTAGTGGTGATAGATGGTGACAATCCGCGTACCTTGAGTGTGGGTGGAAGTAGGTTTATCAATAATAATAAAGTATGTGACCTAACTGCAGTTATGCATGTTAGGTAAAGGCTCTATGAACAGAGATAAGAGCCAAAATGAAGTATAGGGTATAATTGTTAATTTTAGATTAAATATACTTATTAATTACAGCTTAAATCGACTAAAGCCCCATACACACGCTCGGACAATCCGCGGACCAGGTCAGTGGACTTTGTCCGACGTACTTTGTCCGATGTTGGCGTTGCGTACACACGGACTACGTTGTCGGAATATCCGGTCCGGAAGAACGTCGTGACGTAAGTCGTCGTCCACGAGATTACAAAAGTGAAGTTCAGCACCACGTCAGGCACCCGTTGGGCTCCTTCTGCTGATCCCGTGTTTATCGAGAGTTAGTGGAAGTTTGGTGACTTAAGATTCGCGCTTCTCAGTTTTCTGACTCAGATCGTTACTGCTCTTCAGTTTGTGCTTGTCGTGCGTATCTGTTTATTAGTGCGTGTAGTCAGTTCGCATTTGTTGGTCATTGCGGCCTATATCTTGATATAGGACGCTTTGATTTGCACTGCTTATTGTCTGCTCGTTGCTGGTATTCACTTCGTTCTTTCAGGCCTTGCTGTTTATCGGTGCTTTCTGTTTGTCCGTTCTGACCAGCCGACCTTTTGTGACCTTCTGAGCGATGTTTCCCGTGCGTACTCGTCGCCGAGTTCGTGCTGTACGCGGAATTGGTGTCGGGCTTTTAGCTTTGACCCAAGACCCGTCCATGAACAGAGTGACGAGGAGTATGTGGACCAAGAATTGGTTGCTTCAGCGTGACCAGTTCTCGCACATGCCTTTGCTTCGTGAGATCCGGGAGAATAATCCTGATGATTTCAGGAACTTTCTCAGGATGACGGACCCCGATTTTCACCGTCTTTTGGCTTTGCTGACCCCCTTTATCAGCCGGCAGGATACCTGCATGAGACAAGCCATTACTCCGGAGCAGAGGCTTGTTGCCACGTTGAGGTACTTGGCGACAGGGAGAAGTCTTCAGGATTTGAAGTTCTCTTCAGGTATCTCTCCCCAGGCCCTGGGAATCATTATTCCAGAGACCTGTTCTGCCATCATTCAGGTCCTGCAGGAGGACTATATTAAGGTAACATTTCTACTTTACTATTCCCTTCTATGTATGCTCTGTTTGCTAATGACTTGTATTTTTGACCTCCTTCCCTAATTACCATGATTGCAATATGTTCTAATATGCTGTGCCCCTTTTCTCCTTCATGCATTTTTCCCTTCACTTACCTCACCAGCATGCTCTTCTGCCCCAATAGACACCTATGGCCTAGTCACTTAAGCAATGTCTTTTGTCTGCTGCATAGTATTGTTTGCCCCAAAACACCCCCTAAAATATGCACAAATGTTTGCTGTGTGGTTTACTTCATGTAGAGCCCCCTTTTTTTGTTCTTTTGGTGGGGGGGGGGGGGCAACTCATTAGGAACCCCCTCCCCCAACTGCTCTGTCAGATGGTACCAATCCTTTATCTGCTGGCTTTCCCAAGGTCCATACACACTATATACCTACCTCTTTATAGTGCGCATCTTTAGGGATGAATTCAGCAAAGCATGTAGTGCAAGGGACTGCCTCCATACATTCCATTTCCTATTTTTTTGTCTTCTTTCCCTCCTATTAGCTTGCTTGGTAATTTAATAATGTCACACTGTGCCTGCCTTTTTTGGGGGGGGGGGGGGGGGGGTTGAAATGTTATTTGATCTTTCCTGTGGCCTGCCAATAGTGTTAAGTACAGAGGGTCTGGCCAAACTAGCCCACATTATTGAGCCATTTGCCAATCAATGAAGTGCAGAGGGTTAGCTGTCCACCACCCCCCCCCCCCCAAACCCCTAGTTATTGCCAATGGCCCATCAGAAGTGGGGGGATTGATGGGGGGGTGAGTAATCTGTGAAGGGGAGCCTCTACTTTTCTGTGCAAATACTTTCCAGCCTCCAATTTTAGACAATGCTCTTGTTCCAAGATGTTGATTGTCTAATCTGCTTGCAATGTTTAGGTGCAAAGTGACTAATTTTTTTTTCTTGTTTCACTCCACAGTTCCCTTCCACGCCACAGGAATGGCAGACTGTGGCCTCCCACTTTGCCAGCCGTTGGGACTTTCCTAACTGCGGAGGGGCAATTGATGGGAAACACGTCCGCATCGTCCCACCGCCCAACTCGGGGTCCTACTATTATAATTATAAAGGGTTTAATAGTGTAGTGATGTTGGCGGTGGTGTCGGCAACATACGAGTTTATGTATGTGGACGTGGGGATGAACGGCCGGATATCGGATGGTGGGGCCATTACGCACACGGAGTTCTACTGGCGTCTCCAAAGTGGCAGTCTGTGCTTGCCACCTCCAGAGGAGAATGCCGAAGGACTCCCCTTCGTCTTTGTCGCAGATGAAGCGTTTGCGTTGACTCCCCATGTGATGAGGCCGTTCCCGATGAGGACCCTCACCCCGGACCAGAGGGTCTTCAACTACAGGCTGTCCAGAGCCAGAAGAGTTGTGGAGAACGCTTTTGGCATCCTGGCCAGCCGCTTCCGCCTGTTCCTGACGGCATTTAACTTGGCGGAATACAAACTGAACCACATAGTTCTTGCCTGTTGCATATTGCACAACTTCCTCAAAAGACATAACAGGAACTATGTGGTGCCCGTTGGCCCAGATGTGGAGGGCCCTCCAAATGCCGAACTCACAGCCCTTCGAGTGGCACGTCCAGGCTTGCCCCCTCTAAATGCCCGTGTGGTCCGGGACCAATATATGCAGTACTTTGTGGGTAGGGGGGCCATTGCTCTGCCTGACGATGTGTGAGAGGCATTTTTTAATAAATCTGATATTTTAACCAACCTATGATTTCATGTCATTTCAGTCTTCTTTTTAGCTTATTTTACTTTGACATTTTTTCCCTTTGCCTTCGACAGTGGGAATGCACTTTCTGGGCAAAAGGAGGTAACAGTCTCTTCTTCCCAAAAAGATTATTCTCATGTTGTGTGTTTGCTACCTAATCTTTGGTCTAGAGAAGGTTTGTACTGCATAACTGACACCCAAAATACTCCTTTTCATCACCAGGTCTGACATGTGTGTATTCTCCAAAATGCTGTGCTCCGTGTTTTCGTACAAAGCACTGTGGGTGTCATTTACATAAGTCAAATCCGCTATGCTCTACAAGTGCATTGAAAAAGTTCCCCGGGAAAGAAAATTGGAGTGCAAAGTGGATTTGCCTTTAGTAAATAACACCCATTGCCCCCCATATCCTTTTCATTTTACATACATAATGCATTGTGTTTTTTAAATAAGGAAGCCACACATTTAGAAAAATAAAAGTTTACTAGGAAAACATTCCCAAGTGCGTTTACAATCTTCACGCCAAAACTGACAACATCTTGGTTATTTACAACATTGTTTACAAACATTCCGCAATTGGTAAAACCAGGCATGGAGCAAAACAGAACCTAGGAACTTGGAAAGTTCAACTTTGTAAAGTGAAGACAAGATCAGACATGACTATATGTTCAAAGTGTGTTTGATCTTGCCTTCATCACATGGGGGGGTCACCCCCGAAAAGTGGAAATTTGGAACATGCACACAATTTGGGACTGAAAATGGTCATTAGATGGTAAAACACATGCCTAGAAGCTTCAAAAGTGCCATTTTCCATCATGGGGATGAATGGACGTTTTTTGGGGGTGCAACCCCTTCACCACAACCACTTTCGTAGTTCGTAAAGTGTTTGCACCCCCAAAAAAACGTTGCCATTCATCCACCATGGTGGGAGCTAGCACATGTGGACACAATGTGTGCATGTTCCAAATTTCAGACAGTTTTTAAGTTGCAAATGTGTTCTGAAGCTGGCACAAATGTGTGTTAATTACTTGGTGCGTTTTCATATTTTTCCTAAAATATCAATGATGTTCTTCAATTTTTGTTGAACATCATTGATGTTTTGCTTTATGTAATCTAGATCTCTATTGCAGACCATTATCTCTCCGATGAGTACGTGGGCACTCTCTGTGGTAAAGTGCGATTTTTCTTCCACAACATCCACGTCACCTAAAAACCACAAACAAACAAAAATGGGGTGTTGGAAATGAGGCAGCCATACATGGATTAGCTTACCAGTAGCTGTGTTCTCCCACACTCACCTGTTGTGGTGACAATTTCTCCAAGTTCGATGATCTCTCCTTCCTCCTCCTCCTCCTCCTCTGCTTCTGCTCTTTCCCCTTTTTTGGTAGGTGTTGGTTTGGGGGTTTCCTCAGACGGCCCAAGTTTTCGCTCCCCTATGAGAATGTCCAAAAGGAAGATTTAGCAACACAAGCTATTGAGGGCAGAAATAGGAAATGACAAACATTGCTTGAAAGTGACGGACACTATTTTAGTTTGGCCAGTTACAAATGTCAACTACATGAATGAAGTCACTTTGTAAAGGTGCTAAACTGACTAGCTTTTTGGTAGAAGTTTGTGTGATGGAGACCCCCCTCTAGTATCCACTGGAGCACATGTGTGGAAAAGCATAATAAAAAGGGGGTTTGGGTGTCCCAGCACTAGTGCTCTAGAGTCCAGATGGGTAAACAGCTACTGAGTGACCTCTCCTTTACATTGAATAAATTGGCTTTACATTCTTGATGACATTTCTAGTGAGAACAAACTTCCTTTCCCCAAAAAAACACCAAACATCGTATTATAAGTGGCCGAACGATCGAGGTTGCGTACGATCGAATGCACACACACACGACCATGACAGTGGCAGAAAGATCGAGGCTGAGTACGATCGAATGCACAGACGAACCTGAAAGTGGCCATTTTGGAATGTACAACTTGGTAAAAATCAAAACACAATGGAGCAGTATGCAAGCAAGAAATCAAACACAAAACACAACTACTTACTTTTTTGAAGAATTCTCTTGATCTTTCTGTACTGATCGGCCTCCCTCAGTTTCAGGTCTGACCAGCGTTTCCTGAGTTGCTCCTTGGATCGTTGTACCCCAAAATTATTGTACAGCCTTCTCACAACTTTAGACATGATCTTGGCCTTGCGGACATTGGGGTTGAGGTAAGGCCCATACTTCCCATCATAGTCGCTCCTCTTTAATATGTCCACCATCTCCAACATTTCTCCAAATGACATATTGGAGGCCTTGAATTTCAGGTTCCGGGATCGGGACGTTTCTGCCTCCGGACTTTCCTCGTCCTCCTCCTCGTTGGTGGGATATTTGTGGCGCACCTGCTGTGTCCCCGCCATGTGCTCTCCCCACTACGCCGTAAAGAGAAGGGGTGGGGAATAGACGAGAAAGATCGTCAGGGGCGGGCGGAGTTTGAAGCATGCGCAGTGTATATAAAACGTCACACGCCTGTGTCGTAGCCACGATCTGGGAGACGAGGGGAGAGAAAACTCACACGAGACGATCGCTACAAACGAAGGTACAATTTAACGTTCGTACATAACTAGCCTAGACTGATTTGAACTTGAGGCTTCTTTATGGAGAGATTAGGAGAGTTTAGCCTGACATAATTTATAGGGTTTGGTGTGTTGTTGTGTCTTGCAGAGATTGATATGAAGGGATTCAACGACATGAGTTTTCTCCCCCTCTTCATTGCCAAATACAGGGATTTTCCCATATTGTGGCAGGGTATACACCCACATTACACCAACAAACCAAAGAGGCACGCAGCCCTGGAGGAACTTGTGGAATTTGTCAAGCCAAGGTTCCCCACGGCAACTGTTGATGATATTAGAAAGAAAATTGGCAGCCTGAGGAGTGCGTATATCAGGGAGAGGAAGAAGGTCGTGAAGTCTGAGGAAACTGCAACTTCAGCAGATGAGGTCTATGTCCCCAAGCTCTGGTACTATCAGAGTCTCCATTTTCTGAAGGACCAGGCTGATGTCACGGAGCCAACCTCAACTCCTCCTTCCACGCTTCCTTGCGCACAGCCCACCCCTGATGAGGCTTCCGAGGAGCAACCTGGGCCTTCCAGTCTGGAAGAGGTAGAGGAGCCCAGCTTGTTCCAGGTATAGTAGTTTTGTTACCATTTATGGGAATAATGAATGATGTTCACTTAATTCAGGATCGCCAATTGCTTAGTTCCTAACGTGTTTGACATATCAACAGACAGTGGTGTGGGAGACATTTGGGGCCAGAATCTAAACTGCTGGGCTGAGAATTGTATGGTTTTCTATTTGTAAACATTTTGCACCAGTCACTAGATGAGAATTGTGTGTGTTTGATGAACAAATAACTGAAACTATGTCCCTTTTTCCTACACAGGAAGACCTCAGCCAGGAGGTGGCTGTGGAAGGTGGCAGTCAGGAGGAGGCAGGGGTTAGTGGCAGCCACCAGCTGGGTAGTGGCAGCCAAGAGGGGGCTAGGCCTCGGAGCCTGACTGACACCCAAACCCCTCCCCTCCGCCCTCCGTACAAAAGGGCGAGAAGGGGGGGTTATGCGGCACAGTCAGCGCTCCGGATGATCAGAGAGGCTTCAGACTCCCTACATGCCACACCCGCCGACGAGGAGACCTTTGGCTCGGTGGTTGTCACAAAAATGATGGGTATGGAGGTGGGGCAACGCAACATGTGTGAGGGGCTCATCCTCCATGTCCTAAATAAGGGTAGGGCTGGGGAGATGACCCCAGTCACACATGTTTGCCATAGTTACCATGCTCCGCCTCCTCCTCCTCCTCCTCCTCCTTCTGCCACCCCACCAGCACGACAGCCACAGCGTGGAAGGAAGCGTGGAAGGAAGACCTGAGAGTGACGACCTGCAATCAGTCTGGTGTGAGAGAAGATGGAGCCTCTTGTAGTACCAGAGCCTGGGGACCTAGATGGCATCTGCTGCAGTTCCGGATACTTTGGACTTCACGACCAGATTGCACTCCCCTTAATATACGTACTCCTCAGGCCCCCAATTTTCTACGCTTGGACAATGATGGTTGCCGTGGGGGGCCAAGACTTTGCAAATTCCCCAAGTTTCACCATGGCTGCGTTCCTCTTTGGTTTGTTGGTGTGACCTAAATAAAGGTTTTTTTGATTTGAAATAATCATTGACTATTGTGTTTTACTTTGCTACAATGACAGTTTTTCTTTGAGTAGGCTGGTACATTTCACTAATCCTAAAGTAGAATTAACAAGGGGCAACAACAACAAACAACCTCCTAGTAAATTTAAGCAAGAAATACAAATGTAAATAATGTGTTTTTGGTAATTTGAGACACACAACCCCCCTCCAAAAAAAAAAAAAAAAAAACATTCAAATATGTATTCCCCAAAAAAAAAAAAAAAAAGACAAATCATGGTAAAAAAATAACAAAGATTCTTTTCCGTTCAGAGTAAAAATAAACATGTAGTGTATAAATGCTGCAAAGTAATAAAGAAGTAAGTTTGTGAGAAGTGCGGGTGAATAGGAGCAGCTAAAACATGTCATTCTTGTTGCATTGTAAAGAAAAAGAGAATGCGCTGCATTAAAGACATTTTAACATTGCAGCGTGACGAATGTGCTGTGTCGATTAGGAAAGGTAGTTTTACCTGACCGAGCGCTTCCGTCACAGAATTTCTTCTGAGCATGCGTAGCACTTTGTCCGTCGGACAAGCGTACACACGCTCGGATTTGGTGTGATCGGACCGGGTTGACGCGAAATCTTTCCAGCAGGAGATAAGACTTTGTCCGACGGACAAACCGACGAACACTGTCCGATGGTGCATACACACGGTCTGATTTTTCAACAACCTTGCCGAGGGACCAGATAAAAAGTCCGACTTTGTCCGACGGACAAACCGACGAAAACACTGTCCATGATGGTGCATACACACGGTCTGATTTTTGGCAACAACCTTGTCCGATCGGACCAAATTGATGAAAAAGTCCGACCGTGTGTATGGGGCTTTTGCTCCCCCTTCGCTTTGGGGGAGAGACATTGACTGTGCATGACATTTCATATTATACCAAGAGTTGTAGGCTCATTGGTGTTGGTTAAGACAAATTAACACATACAATAGTGTATTGTGAAATCAAGTGTTGCTTAATTTGCCATTGTTTGGTTTTTATCCGTTAGAGCAACTTTTCCATACAGCTTTTTGACATCTTGGGACAGCTGGCCTCTTTCAATAATGACATTTTTTTTATGACATAGTAATCTGTACTACCTCTTGCATATGGTATTATGTCGCTGGTTTATTTATCCTTCTTTATTGTAATTGTACAGTGGGTATAGAAAAGAATCACCCCCCTTTAAAATAATCTTGTTGCTTTGCAGCTTGAAATTAAGACAGACACATTTTTTGTTTTATCCAGCTATATTCACTTATATTCATAACATCTAATTGAAAGATATAACACCAAAATGTCAGAAAAAATAAACATAAAAAACAGAATCACTGAGTTGGAAAAAGGATCACCCCCTTGTGTCAGTATTTTGTTGAACCACCTTTTTCTTTAATTACAGTCTTTAGTTTGTTGGGTATGTCTCTACTAACTTTGCACATCTAGCCTTTGCAATATTTGCCTAATCTTCTTTGCAGAACTGCTGAAGTTCAGTTAAATTTGATGGTGACTGTAAGTGGACTGCTGTCAAGTCATTCCACAGATTTTACAATGGGGTTTAAGCCTGGGCTCTGACTAGGTCATGCAAGGACATTTACCTTTTTCTCCTTCAACCACTGTGTGGTGATTTTTCCTGTGTGCTGTGGGTCATTGTTGGAAGCTAAACCTTTTTCCCATTGACAACTTTCTGGCAGAGGGCAGTAGATTTACCTCAAGAATTTGAAGGTATTTTGCCCCATCTATTTTTCCTTTTATCCTGACAAGTGCTCCAGTCCCTGCTGCAGGGAAACACCCCCATAACAGGATATTACCACCTCCATGCTTTACTTTATGAATGGTGAGCTGTACTGTTTTTTCGCTAGACATATTGTTTGGTGTTGTCACATGCTCACAATGACCACTCTTTGTCATAAATTTCTGTAACTGCTTCAGAGATGCTGTAGGCCTCTTGGTAGCCTCTCTGACCAGTTTCCTGCTGGCACTTTAATCCACTTTGGAGCGACCTCCTGATCCAGGGAGGGTCTGTGTTGTACCAAATACCTTCCACTGCGTAATAATAGACTTCACTTTGCTTCTAGGCATTCATAAAGCCTTTGCAATTTTTTGTATCCATCTCCTGATTTTGTTTTGTTTTTGTCTTTTATCTTTTGACAGTGCCTTGCCACCCGTAGTTGATTGTTTGCTTCAGTTGCACTACCAGGGTCCTGAAATAAAGTGAAGAGAGAAAGGACGAATGGCTGCACACCCATGTAGTGCAATATTGACTTTATTGATATCAAGAAATGGATAAAAACATCCAGGCACGGACAGGCAAGGTTGACGCGTTTCACAAGAAATTTATCGCTTTGTCAGAACCATATGGAAATGCAATCTCAGAACCAATATATACGTAACAATTCAATCACAGATGTTTAAAATCACATGATTGCATTTCCTGTTCTTGCAAATCCCATCAAGTGCATTCTTAGTATTTTCATACAACACTAAACCAATACATACAATATAAACATGATAAAAAGGTTTAGCAGAACAACAAGAAAAATAAAATTCATATAAGTTTGAAAAACATTGAAAATACCACACAATACACTACAGAACTAAAACACGAGAGGCACAGCTGCATCTTATTGTGGAAATTCATATCCTCCAAATATCATAACATGCATGTGTCTGGAGACATATAGTGTTGTGGGCTGTGGACGCACACACATGTTCATGATCGGCAATTTCTATTTGATTTTCAACAATTCCTTTTACAATAATATATTCAAATGTATTGCTATGTGATACTTCCTTATGCATGTATGTTTTGCGCCTTCAGAGACATATATGGCTTATCTGTATATGTCAATTTCTTTTGCTCACATTTGATAGCTGGCCATGGACTTTGTTCGCCGCACAAATACATGCATATATCCATACATGGAATTGGAGGCTTGTTCTCGTGAGTATTCCCAGATTATGGATACGTTTATATGTGTCTCTAGACACATGCATGTTATGATGTTTGGAGGATATGAATTTCCATAATAAGATGCGGCTGTGCCTCTCGTGTTTTTAGTTCTGTTGTGTATTTTGTGGGATTTTCAATGTTTTTCAATTTCATATGAATTTTCTTTTTCTTCTTGTTCTGCTAAACCTTTTATCATGTTTATATTATATGTATTGGTTTAGTGTTGTATGAAAATACTATTAATGCACTTGACGGGACTTGAAACAGGAAATGCAATCATGTGATTATGAACATCTGTGATTGAATCGTTGCGTATATATTAGTTCTGAGATTGCATTTCCATATGGTTTTGACAAATAAAGAAATTTCTTGTGAAACATGTCAACCTCATCATCTCTTGCCTGTCCGTGCCTGGATGTTTTTATCCATTTTTTTTATATCAATAAAGTCAATATTGCACTACATGGGTGTGCAGCCATTCGTCATTTCTCTCTTCACTTGATTTCTGCTAGCAGTGGCAGGGCGTCCACCCCATCGCTTGCATCATGCTTTGTGGATTATGGTCTGAGTGATTCACCTGTGAGCAGTGGTATCTTTCTAAGGGTCCTGAAATACTCCAGGAAAGTTCTTTCATGCTGAGCTAAATAAAATGATAATAGCTGATTACAGTTGAAAGTTAAATGGCTTTGTGTGCCATTGAGAAGGTGATTAGCTATTCCTGATTGAGTTTATAAGTAATTTTTACGAGGGGGGAAATCCTTTTTCCAACTCTGTGATTCTGTTTTTGAATTGTTTTTATTTTTTCGGACATGTTGGTGTTATAACTTTCACTTGGATTTTTTTAAGTTACACTGAGTAAATACAGCTGGATAAAACAAAAAAATGTGTCTTAATTTTAGGCTGCAAAGCAATAAAATGTGATTATTTTAAAGAAGGGTAATTCTTTTTTATACCCCCTGTACTATGGGTAATACTAATAAAACTCAAGTTACATGAAAGTTATGCCACATTGTCAAGAATCAGGGAAGTACTATATTGCCAAAAAAAGAAAACCGCTATGTTGTCATGAGAATGTCCAGTTATTAGAAACCAATATTCTATGTTGGTATTGAAAGGTGACTTGTAAACAGAGATCTGCTCTGTAACAGTTAGTGGTGTGATGTGTTGCCAGAAGGATGTCATTTTACAGGGAACAGGTTATGTGCTTACATGTATATAAGATGAGATGTATTATTATTTATTACAGGTACTTATATCGCAACAACAATTTACACAGCACTTTACATATTATATATACATATATATATATATATTGTACATTCACATCAGTCCCTGTCCTCAAAGAGCATATTATCACATTCATACATACACATACTATGGCCAATTTATACAGGAGCCAATTAACCTACCAGCATGTCTTTGGGAAATTAAGTACCCGGAGGAAACCCACACAGGCACAGGGAGAACATGCAAACTCCAGGCAGGTAGTGACATGGTTGGGATTCAAACCACGGACCCTAGAGCTGCCAGACGGAAGTGCTTACCACTTAGCCACTGTGCCATAGACTTCAAAAATGTTAAAAAATGTCCAGTCTTTATAACATAAACTTTCACAGTTGTCTCAGCCAAGCTTACTTACAAGATAATCATAACTGACTTAATTTTCACTCCACTTTCAGCCTCTGAAGCCAGATTTTACCAATGGATGGCCCTGTACACAAAATCTAAATTCCTAGTGAAAAGCAAAAATCTTGCTTACTTTATGTCACAACATAGAGGAGTTAGATGGGGCATTTCAAATTTTAACAGATGTCATAAATTCCCCTTAACAGTAGAAATGGAAGAATATGTATTGTTATCAACACACTAACACATATATAAAATATAAGACTACAGAAATATTTGCTTCATATTTCTGTATGAAAAAGCTTAATGTTATTAGTCTCTTATGATTAAAATACACATGTATTATTATCAAGGGACTTCTAAAACCTTAGAGAAATTGTGTTCGGCTATGGGCAGTGTGTGGTACATTCTTTGTTTGCAGGCAAGGCCTAACTTTAAATTGCCAATGACTCATATTACATTTAATATGCACTGCATTTATTATGCCAAGGTTGTGATAGCTGCTGTGAATTGTCTTGGAGAGAAGAAATCAGGTTCTTAATAATATGGAGCATACAAGGTGAAGTATGATCTTGAAGAAAGAAAAAAGAAAGAAAAAATAACTGTGCTTATGTGCACACAACATAAAAAAGTATGATCCTGGTCAGGGAAAAAACGATGTAGCTCGCTTGATGTATCAGGTCCTCTGTTCTACTCTGGGAATAGCTCGGTACTCTCTGACACTTGGCTGGGTTGAGGATATAGCTGCAGGCATGTGTGTGTGTGTGGTGTGTGTAATATATATATATATATATATATATATATATATATATCATGGTATAACCATTTAACTATAAGAATATTATCACATGTGATTGTGCAAGAGAACTGTGCAATGGTGAATAAACCAGAAAGATGTAATATGCTCTATTAGCTCACAGCTGGAAGATATACCACAGTACAGTATATATTATTATGATACAGGATATATACAGCACCAACAGTTTGTGCAGCACTTATATAATATAAAGGGGGACAGTACAAATAAAATACAGTTTAATACAAAAGGAATAGGAGGGCCCTACTCCATAGAGTTTACAATCTAAAGATAGATAGATACTAAAAAAAAAAGATGTACTGTAATCGAGGAAGTGCCTAATGAGGACTTCTACTCCGTGAAAATGATATGGACTCATCTACATAATATAGTAAATGTTCATTCAGCTTCCTTAAGAATTTCACAGTTCTGCATTCTTCCAGCAATGACTTTCTTTGCAGCTCTCCTTATTTGGCTGAATACCATTTAACAGTTGCAAAGATGCTTGGAAATACAAGGTCTACAAAGAGCTATATAACGCTAGGCAGGTGCCACAGAATATGGTCCATCCCTGAGGTCTGACTAGGGGAGTATTTACACCCAGGTCCATGATGCCAACATATATTGTTTGTGCTGGCCTGGGACAAATCTTTTATTGCCAGCCCAGTCTTTTCCGGATCAGTCTAATGTTTCCAGAGAGGGATAGGCTAAAAAAAAGTCTGGGCAGCATGTAAACAAGCCTGAATTTGGAAGATTTCCTGTTGCCCCCAAGTGCCGATGTTAGGTGCAGCTGAGCTGCATGCATTCAGGGGGACAGCCAAGGAAGTTTACATGTGCTGTGCACTTTACTTTCCTCTATATATGGTAGAAGGGGGCTTGAAGGCAGATCATACTGAATGTACATTGCACTAGATGCTTTGCACTCTACAGGTGAACCTAGTTCTCTTTAAGTGAGGCTTATAGACAAAAACGAAAAGAGTAGCTAAATATTAGAGTTTATATTTTTGGATGTCTAGTTCAGAAGGCACTATATGTTTGGTCTGGATGTAGCTTTCACCTTTAAAGTGGTTCTAAAGGCAGAAGATTTTTAGCATTAATCTATGCATTAAGATAAAAAAAACAGTAGCGCCCCACTAATACTTACCTGAGCCCCCTCTAATCCAGCGATGTTGCATGAGAGAAAAAAATATTAATGTAGCGGCCATAACCCTCAATGGGGTGGCCTTGACTTTTGGGCTTTCGGTTACCTCCGCTTAGCTTGTTCTTCCATGTCTAGGGGTTCCCAGGGTTAGTACCCAACAACTTTGGATGCTGACACCATAAAAGTCCTTTTAGAAAGTTTTTTTTATTTGCAGGGGTAACATCCAACAAACACAGTCTCGTATGGGAACAGAAGGCAAGGGTGAAGAAACTCAGGCACCTTGAACTGCCGACCCTTAGAAGGTCTCTAATGCAAAACCCAGAGAGTAGCCACTCGCAGCTGGGTGCTTCAAAGCTGAGCAAATATACAAATTATGCAGCTATAGATGCTATACAACAATGACGATGATCAGCGACTAAAATATTTTCCAATATTTTTGCTTGGTTTGATGACACCAAAGGTATGCTTAATTGTTTTGTTTGATATGTTTTGGAATTAACTATATTTTTTAGAAGGGTGAGGCAGACATTTCTAGTAGTACTCTACAAGACATTTCTATAAATAATCTAACAGGTTTATTCAATAAAACACAAAGACCAATGATGACGTAAAAATAGCCAATACCAATACCAACCAAGGTGTTAAATTTGCTGCAGTCAGATAAGTCAAATATGAACTTGGATTAGTGGTTGTACAGGTTTCCAGAAATTGTTTAGACACTCCAGAGTTAAAATATATTTAAAATAATAGATCAAATATACAATAAATAATATTAAAGCATTTGGTAAGTATCATACTAGGCATCAACTTGCTATGCTGCAAGTGGGAATCAAGTCAATACCTCAGAGGGTGGTGGGTCAATTCTTCTGTAAATGCTAAGATCACAGCTTATATTAATCGTTATTCCTGCAGGTAATACATGATTAAAATCACAATAACTGATGGAGTTAGGATTCTGAAATTATAGCCAAGTCATAATTAAAACAGCAGAGGCATTCCCAGTTCTCATGCTGACCTAAAAAGCTTACTGGCAAAGGTATAAGGATCGTGACTGTCATGATTTGGCATATCTCCCTCACTGAAGGTATTTTCCTTAGTATTAACCACTTGCCACCCACTTACAGTAGATTTACTGTGAACGAGTGGCACAGCAACGTACTCGTACACCACGGTGTACTTCCTGGTCTAGCAGCATGCATGCATGCGTCCCCTGCTGACATGTGCTGTGATTGGACACAACGCGAGTTTGTCAGCAGGTTACAGCCAATGATTATGGCTGTACACCTGCTCATTGGCTGTGGTCAATCACAGCACAGAGTTCTGTGCTTACAAACATACAGAACTCTGTACACAAACAGCGATCTGGCTGTTTCTTCTCCCTGAAATCAACCCTGAGGAAAAAGCAGCCAGATCTGTGAGTAAAAGCAGTACACATTACACTTGTTAAGCACACAGTTAACCCCTTGATTGCGCCTTGATTTTAACCCCTTCCCAGCCAGTGTACAAAGTTATCACTGATCACTGTACTAGTGTCACTAGCGACATCAGTATCAGTTAGTGATCCTCCCAGCCAGTGTCCGTTAGCACCAGATTGGCTGCCACACTATCACAGTCACACTATAAGTCGCTGATCATCGTCATTGCTAGTATAGCATCTATAGCTGCATAAATTCCATTATGTAGTTTGTAGACACCATAACTTTCACACAAACCAATAAATATACACTTATTAGGATTTATTTTTTTAACCAAAGACATGTAGCAGAATACATTTTGGCCAAATTTATGAAGACATTTTATTTTTATTGGATATGTTTTAAAACAGAAAGTAGAAAATATTTTCTTTCATAATTTTCAATATATTTTCATTTATATAATAAAAAAAAAGACAGTGGTAAACAAATACCACCAAAAGAAAGCTCCATTTGTGTGAAAAAAATTATATAAATGTAATTTGCGTATAGTGCTGCATGACGAGCAATTGCCAGTTAAAGTCGCACAGTGTTAATTAGCAAAAATGGCCTTGGTCATGAAGGTGGTAAAACCTTCTGGAGGTGAAGTGGTTAAAGTGTATATCTGTTTTGATAATATGTAGTGGCATATATGGAGTGATGAAGTAATGATAGTTTCCCTAGACTACAAATCATTTTTCAATGCATCTAGCTTTGATGGCGTTGAACCATATTAGCCAACCCAACATGGGATTTTCTTGAACCCAACCATACAGTGACTTGCAAAAGTATTCACCCCCCTTGGCCTGTTTCGTGTTTTGTTGCCTCACAACCTGGAATTAACCTGGATTGTTTGAGGATTTGCATCATTTAATTTACAGAACATGCCCACAACTTTGAAGATTTTCTTTTTATTGTGAAGCAAACAACAAATAGGACAAAATAACAAAAAAAGTCAATGTGCATAACTATTCACCCCCCTAAAGTCAATACTTTGTAGAGCCACCTTTTGCCGCTATCACAGCTCCAAGTCGCTTTGTATAAGTCTCTATGAGCTTGCCATATCTTACCGCTGGGATTTGTGACCATTCCTCCTTGCAAAACTGCTCCAGCTTCTTCAAGTTGGATGGTTTGCACTTGTGAACAGCATTCTTTAAGTCTGACCACAGATTTTCTATTGGATTGAGGTCTGGGCTTTGACTAGGCTATTCCAACACATTTACATGTTTCCCTTTAAACCACTCAAGTGTTGCTTTAGCAGTGTGTTTGGAGTCATTGTCCTGCTGGAAGGTGAACCTCCGTCCTAGCCTCAAATCACACACAGAGTGGTACAGGTTTTGCTCAAGAATATCCCTGTATTTAGCACCATCCATCTTTCCCTCAACTCTGACCAGTTTCCCAGTCCCGACTGCTGAAAAACATCCCCACAGCATGATGCTGCCACCACCATGGGGATGGTGTTCTTTTGGTGATGTGATGTGTTGGGTTTGTGGCAGACATAGCGTTTTCTTTGATGGCCAAAAACTTCAATTTTAGTCTCATCAGACCAGAGCACCTTCCTCCATACATTTTGGGAGACTCCCAGATGCCTTTTCGCAAACTCAAAACATGCCATTTTGTTTTTTGCTGAAAGTAATGGCTTTCCTCTGGCCACTCTGCCATAAAGCCCAACTCTATGGAGTGTACGGCTTATTGTCGTCCTATGCACAGATACTCCAGTCTCTTCTGTGGGACTCTAAAGCTCCTCCAGGGTTACCTTAGATCTCTGCGCTGCCATTCTGATTAATGCCCTCCTTGCCCGGTCCCTGAGTTTTGGTGTGCAGCCGTCTCTTGGCAGGTTTGCCATGTACTGTGTAAAGCCCCATACACACGCTCGGACAATCCGCGGACCAGGTCAGTCGGACTTTGTCCGACGTACTTTGTCCGATGTTGGCGTTGCGTACACACGGTCGGACTACGTTGTCGGAATATCCGGTCCGGAAGAACGTCGTGACGTAAGTCGTCGTCCACGAGATTACAAAAGGGAAGTTCAGCACCACGTCAGGCACCCGTTGGGCTCCTTCTGCTGATCCCGTGTTTATCGAGAGTTAGTGGAAGTTTGGTGACTTAAGATTCGCGCTTCTCAGTTTTCTGACTCAGATCGTTACTGCTCTTCAGTTTGTGCTTGTCGTGCGTATCTGTTTATTAGTGCGTGTAGTCAGTTCGCATTTGTTGGTCATTGCGGCCTATATCTTGATATAGGACGCTTTGATTTGCACTGCTTATTGTCTGCTCGTTGCTGGTATTCACTTCGTTCTTTCAGGCCTTGCTGTTTATCGGTGCTTTCTGTTTGTCCGTTCTGACCAGCCGACCTTTTGTGACCTTCTGAGCGATGTTTCCCGTGCGTACTCGTCGCCGAGTTCGTGCTGTACGCGGAATTGGTGTCGGGCTTTTAGCTTTGACCCAAGACCCGTCCATGAACAGAGTGACGAGGAGTATGTGGACCAAGAATTGGTTGCTTCAGCGTGACCAGTTGTCGCACATGCCTTTGCTTCGTGAGATCCGGGAGAATAATCCTGATGATTTCAGGAACTTTCTCAGGATGACGGACCCCGATTTTCACCGTCTTTTGGCTTTGCTGACCCCCTTTATCAGCCGGCAGGATACCTGCATGAGACAAGCCATTACTCCGGAGCAGAGGCTTGTTGCCACGTTGAGGTACTTGGCGACAGGGAGAAGTCTTCAGGATTTGAAGTTCTCTTCAGGTATCTCTCCCCAGGCCCTGGGAATCATTATTCCAGAGACCTGTTCTGCCATCATTCAGGTCCTGCAGGAGGACTATATTAAGGTAACATTTCTACTTTACTATTCCCTTCTATGTATGCTCTGTTTGCTAATGACTTGTATTTTTGACCTCCTTCCCTAATTACCATGATTGCAATATGTTCTAATATGCTGTGCCCCTTTTCTCCTTCATGCATTTTTCCCTTCACTTACCTCACCAGCATGCTCTTCTGCCCCAATAGACACCTATGGCCTAGTCACTTAAGCAATGTCTTTTGTCTGCTGCATAGTATTGTTTGCCCCAAAACACCCCCTAAAATATGCACAAATGTTTGCTGTGTGGTTTACTTCATGTAGAGCCCCCTTTTTTTGTTCTTTTGGTGGGGGGGGGGGGGGGGGGGGCAAACTCATTAGGAACCCCCTCCCCCAACTGCTCTGTCAGATGGTACCAATCCTTTATCTGCTGGCTTTCCCAAGGTCCATACACACTATATACCTACCTCTTTATAGTGCGCATCTTTAGGGATGAATTCAGCAAAGCATGTAGTGCAAGGGACTGCCTCCATACATTCCATTTCCTATTTTTTTGTCTTCTTTCCCTCCTATTAGCTTGCTTGGTAATTTAATAATGTCACACTGTGCCTGCCTTTTTTTGGGGGGGGGGGGGGGGGGGGGGGCGGTGAAATGTTATTTGATCTTTCCTGTGGCCTGCCAATAGTGTTAAGTACAGAGGGTCTGGCCAAACTAGCCCACATTATTGAGCCATTTGCCAATCAATGAAGTGCAGAGGGTTAGCTGTCCACCACCCCCCCCCCCCCCCCCCAAAACCCCTAGTTATTGCCAATGGCCCATCAGAAGTGGGGGGATTGATGGGGGGGTGAGTAATCTGTGAAGGGGAGCCTCTACTTTTCTGTGCAAATACTTTCCAGCCTCCAATTTTAGACAATGCTCTTGTTCCAAGATGTTGATTGTCTAATCTGCTTGCAATGTTTAGGTGCAAAGTGACTATTTTTTTTTTTTTGTTTCACTCCACAGTTCCCTTCCACGCCACAGGAATGGCAGACTGTGGCCTCCCACTTTGCCAGCCGTTGGGACTTTCCTAACTGCGGAGGGGCAATTGATGGGAAACACGTCCGCATCGTCCCACCGCCCAACTCGGGGTCCTACTATTATAATTATAAAGGGTTTAATAGTGTAGTGATGTTGGCGGTGGTGTCGGCAACATACGAGTTTATGTATGTGGACGTGGGGATGAACGGCCGGATATCGGATGGTGGGGCCATTACGCACACGGAGTTCTACTGGCGTCTCCAAAGTGGCAGTCTGTGCTTGCCACCTCCAGAGGAGAATGCCGAAGGACTCCCCTTCGTCTTTGTCGCAGATGAAGCGTTTGCGTTGACTCCCCATGTGATGAGGCCGTTCCCGATGAGGACTCTCACCCCGGACCAGAGGGTCTTCAACTACAGGCTGTCCAGAGCCAGAAGAGTTGTGGAGAACGCTTTTGGCATCCTGGCCAGCCGCTTCCGCCTGTTCCTGACGGCATTTAACTTGGCGGAATACAAACTGAACCACATAGTTCTTGCCTGTTGCATATTGCACAACTTCCTCAAAAGACATAACAGGAACTATGTGGTGCCCGTTGGCCCAGATGTGGAGGGCCCTCCAAATGCCGAACTCACAGCCCTTCGAGTGGCACGTCCAGGCTTGCCCCCTCTAAATGCCCGTGTGGTCCGGGACCTATATATGCAGTACTTTGTGGGTAGGGGGGCCATTGCTCTGCCTGACGATGTGTGAGAGGCATTTTTTAATAAATCTGATATTTTAACCAACCTATGATTTCATGTCATTTCAGTCTTCTTTTTAGCTTATTTTACTTTGACATTTTTTCCCTTTGCCTTCGACAGTGGGAATGCACTTTCTGGGCAAAAGGAGGTAACAGTCTCTTCTTCCCAAAAAGATTATTCTCATGTTGTGTGTTTGCTACCTAATCTTTGGTCTAGAGAAGGTTTGTACTGCATAACTGACACCCAAAATACTCCTTTTCATCACCAGGTCTGACATGTGTGTATTCTCCAAAATGCTGTGCTCCGTGTTTTCGTACAAAGCACTGTGGGTGTCATTTACATAAGTCAAATCCGCTATGCTCTACAAGTGCATTGAAAAAGTTCCCCGGGAAAGAAAATTGGAGTGCAAAGTGGATTTGCCTTTAGTAAATAACACCCATTGCCCCCCATATCCTTTTCATTTTACATACATAATGCATTGTGTTTTTTTAAATAAGGAAGCCACACATTTAGAAAAATAAAAGTTTACTAGGAAAACATTCCCAAGTGCGTTTACAATCTTCACGCCAAAACTGACAACATCTTGGTTATTTACAACATTGTTTACAAACATTCCGCAATTGGTAAAACCAGGCATGGAGCAAAACAGAACCTAGGAACTTGGAAAGTTCAACTTTGTAAAGTGAAGACAAGATCAGACATGACTATATGTTCAAAGTGTGTTTGATCTTGCCTTCATCACATGGGGGGGTCACCCCCGAAAAGTGGAAATTTGGAACATGCACACAATTTGGGACTGAAAATGGTCATTAGATGGTAAAACACATGCCTAGAAGCTTCAAAAGTGCCATTTTCCATCATGGGGATGAATGGACGTTTTTTGGGGGTGCAACCCCTTCACCACAACCACTTTCGTAGTTCGTAAAGTGTTTGCACCCCCAAAAAAACGTTGCCATTCATCCACCATGGTGGGAGCTAGCACATGTGGACACAATGTGTGCATGTTCCAAATTTCAGACAGTTTTTAAGTTGCAAATGTGTTCTGAAGCTGGCACAAATGTGTGTTAATTACTTGGTGCGTTTTCATATTTTTCCTAAAATATCAATGATGTTCTTCAATTTTTGTTGAACATCATTGATGTTTTGCTTTATGTAATCTAGATCTCTATTGCAGACCATTATCTCTCCGATGAGTACGTGGGCACTCTCTGTGGTAAAGTGCGATTTTTCTTCCACAACATCCACGTCACCTAAAAACCACAAACAAACAAAAATGGGGTGTTGGAAATGAGGCAGCCATACATGGATTAGCTTACCAGTAGCTGTGTTCTCCCACACTCACCTGTTGTGGTGACAATTTCTCCAAGTTCGATGATCTCTCCTTCCTCCTCCTCCTCCTCCTCTGCTTCTGCTCTTTCCCCTTTTTTGGTAGGTGTTGGTTTGGGGGTTTCCTCAGACGGCCCAAGTTTTCGCTCCCCTATGAGAATGTCCAAAAGGAAGATTTAGCAACACAAGCTATTGAGGGCAGAAATAGGAAATGACAAACATTGCTTGAAAGTGACGGACACTATTTTAGTTTGGCCAGTTACAAATGTCAACTACATGAATGAAGTCACTTTGTAAAGGTGCTAAACTGACTAGCTTTTTGGTAGAAGTTTGTGTGATGGAGACCCCCCTCTAGTATCCACTGGAGCACATGTGTGGAAAAGCATAATAAAAAGGGGGTTTGGGTGTCCCAGCACTAGTGCTCTAGAGTCCAGATGGGTAAACAGCTACTGAGTGACCTCTCCTTTACATTGAATAAATTGGCTTTACATTCTTGATGACATTTCTAGTGAGAACAAACTTCCTTTCCCCAAAAAAACACCAAACATCGTATTATAAGTGGCCGAACGATCGAGGTTGCGTACGATCGAATGCACACACACACGACCATGACAGTGGCAGAAAGATCGAGGCTGAGTACGATCGAATGCACAGACGAACCTGAAAGTGGCCATTTTGGAATGTACAACTTGGTAAAAATCAAAACACAATGGAGCAGTATGCAAGCAAGAAATCAAACACAAAACACAACTACTTACTTTTTTGAAGAATTCTCTTGATCTTTCTGTACTGATCGGCCTCCCTCAGTTTCAGGTCTGACCAGCGTTTCCTGAGTTGCTCCTTGGATCGTTGTACCCCAAAATTATTGTACAGCCTTCTCACAACTTTAGACATGATCTTGGCCTTGCGGACATTGGGGTTGAGGTAAGGCCCATACTTCCCATCATAGTCGCTCCTCTTTAATATGTCCACCATCTCCAACATTTCTCCAAATGACATATTGGAGGCCTTGAATTTCAGGTTCCGGGATCGGGACGTTTCTGCCTCCGGACTTTCCTCGTCCTCCTCCTCGTTGGTGGGATATTTGTGGCGCACCTGCTGTGTCCCCGCCATGTGCTCTCCCCACTACGCCGTAAAGAGAAGGGGTGGGGAATAGACGAGAAAGATCGTCAGGGGCGGGCGGAGTTTGAAGCATGCGCAGTGTATATAAAACGTCACACGCCTGTGTCGTAGCCACGATCTGGGAGACGAGGGGAGAGAAAGCTCACGCACGAGACGATCGCTACAAACGAAGGTACAATTTGACGTTGGTACATAACTAGCCTAGACTGATTAGAACTTGAGGCTTCTTTATGGAGAAGATTAGGAGAGTTTAGGCTGACATTATTTATATTGTTTTGTGTGGCGTTGTGTCTTGCAGAGGTGATGGATGCCTTCTACAACGTGAGCTTTCTCCCACACTTCATTGATAAATACCGGCAATTCCCCCTCTTATGGCAGGCAAAACACAGGGATTATAGCAACAGACCAAAGAGGTACGCAGCCCTGCTGAAACTGGTGGCATTTGTAAAGCCTACCCTGCCCATGGCAACCGTCGCAAACTTAAAAGTGAAGATCACCAACATGAAGACTACCTATTTCCGGGAGCGCAATAAGGTCCTGAAGTCACAAGCATCTGGAGCTGCAGCAGCTGATGTCCATGTCCCCACGCTCTGGTACTATGACAGGCTCCACTTTCTCAAAGACCAGGCTACTGTCAGGAAGTCACTCTCGACTCTTCCTTGCACGCGTCCTTCCACGCACGCCACCCTTGATGAGGATTCCGAGGACCAACCTGGGCCTTCCAGTCAGGAATATGTGCAGGTGCCCAGCTTGTTCCAGGTATAGTAGTTTTGGAACCAGTTTGTTGAATAATGAATGATGTTCAGTTAATTCAGGATCCCCAATTGCTTATTTCCTAACGTGATTGACATATCAACAGACAGTGGTGTGGGAGACATTTTTGGGAAGAATCTAAACTGCAGGGCTGAGAATTGTATGGTTTTGTATTTGAAAACATTTTGCAACAGTCACTAGATGAGAATTGTGTGTGTTTGATGAACAAATAACTGAAACTATGTCCCTTTTTCATACACAGGAAGACCTCAGCCAGGAGGTGGCTGTGGAAGGTGGCAGTCAGGAGGAGGCAGGGGGTAGTGGCAGCCAAGAGGGGGGTAGGCGTAGGAGCCTGACTGTCTCCCAAGTCTCTCCCCTCCGCCTTCCCTACAGAAGGGCGAAAAACATGGGGGAGGTGGGAGAGTCAGCGCTCCAGCTGATAAAAGATGCCTCAGCCTCCCTCTATGCCACACCCACCTACGAGGAGGCCTTTGCCTCCTTGGTTACAAGTAAATTTACGGGTATGGAGGCGGGGCAACGCAGCATGTGTGAGGAGGTCATCCTCAAAATACTAAATGAGGGGATGGCTGGGGAGATGACTCCCCTCACACATGTTTGCGAGAGTGACCTTGCTCCGCCTCCTCCTCCTCCTTCTGCCACCCCACCAGCACCAGCACCACGGCGTGGAAGGAAGCGTACAAGGAAGACAAGAGAGTGACAACCTGGACTCAGTCTGGTCTGAGAGAAGATGGAGCCTCTCGTAGTACCAGAGCCTGGGGACCTAGATGGCATCTGCTGCAGTTCCGGATGTTTTGGACTTCAGGACCAGATTGCGCTCCCTTATTATTTAGATAGGTAGTCTTCATGCCCCCAATTGTTTAAGTCTGTAAAATGATGGTTGCCATGGGTGTCCAAGGCTTTGCAAATTCCCCAAGTTTCACCATGGCTGCGTTCCTCTTTGGTCTGTTGCTGAGACCTAAATAAAGGTTTTTTTGATTTGAAATAATCATTGACTATTGTGTTTTACTTTTCTACAATGACAGTTTTTCTTTGAGTAGGCAGGTACATTTCACTAATCCTAGAATTAACAAGGGGCACCAACAACCAACAAACTCCTAGTAAATGTAAGCAAGAAATACAAATGTTAATAATGTGGTTTTGCTAAGTTGAGACATACAAACCCCCTCCAAAAAAAAAAAAAAATCTCCTTCAAATATGTATTCCCCCAAAAAAAAAAAAATCTGGGTAAAAAAATAAGAAAGATTGTATTACGATCTGAGTAAAAATAAACATGTAGTGTATAAATGCTGCAAAGTAATAAAGAAGTAAGTTTGTGAGAAGTGCGGGTGAATAGGAGCAGCTAAAAGATGTCATTCTTGTTGCATTGTAAAGAAAAAGAGAATGCGCTGCATTAAAGACATTTTAACATTGCAGCGTGACGAATGTGCTGTGTCGATTAGGAAAGGTAGTTTTACCTGACCGAGCGCTTCCGTCACAGAATTTCTTCTGAGCATGCGTAGCACTTTGTCCGTCGGACAAGCGTACACACGCTCGGATTTGGTGTGATCGGACCGGGTTGACGGGAAATCTTTCCAGCAGGAGATAAGACTTTGTCCGACGGACAAACCGACGAACACTGTCCGATGGTGCATACACACGGTCTGATTTTTCAACAACCTTGTCCGATCGGACCAAATTGACCAAATTGATGAAAAAGTCCGTCCGACAGATTTTATATGGCAGATGTGATGATTATTTCATAATCCAAGGCAGATGTAACAACCCACGTACTAAATACTTCCTGTGCAATGATGTAAATACCCAGTGGAATATAAAAAGACGTTTCTTCAAACTATATATGAAATGTATTGGATTTCCAAATACAAATGCAAGTATACCCGGTGGAAATTTTGCCATTTTTTACAACATAATGAGTAGATAAACAATAGATCTTCATTCAAAGAGTGTCTACAGATAAAGAGGATATACTTGAACAAATGACACATAAAATTGACAAGGTGCATTAATTTTCCAAATCCAAATTAATGAAGGTAAATTTGTCATCTGGAAAAAAGAAGTACACTGTTACATTTATCTCGCTAACAATTCCATAACTTTGTATTTAGGTGTTCCAGAATTGGCAATGATTAGAACCTCCTTCGGGGAATATGCAAGTGGAACTTGTCTTATTTAAAAAAAAAAAAAAAAAGGGTGGACGCGCCTCTGGCTCCATTGCAGGAAGCCCCACATTTAGCCCTCGCTTACAGTGCCCCGCCCAGATCTGTCTAAGGCTGCCCCGCCCTCTGCCTCAACTGTACAATACTCTGAGCGGGGAAGACTCCGCCTCCTTCCAGTCCCCGCACTGTTCCCTCACTCTGGAGACGTGACAGCCGGACCTGAAGGGAGACTCCCATCCTCTTAAGACATGTTCACGGTCGTACGTGGTGATTGCTGGTATCTACTCAAACTGCAGGAACGCTTGGCTTGTCAGCCACTGGAGGTGCCTGGGAGGTTTAAATGCCCTGGGTGGGTATTAGCCACAAGCTCTGACAGCTTGTTCAGCTGGTAAGCCTTCAATTTATTTGGTGGTGGATTCACAGTGTCCTTTTGATTATAGAAGACTTCTCACTGGGTCTCCTCAACATTCACAGCACCTTGGAAGAGACTGTTATTTACTTACCATCATTGTTTCATTCTGTTGACTTTTTATTTGACAATTTTCATAATTTTATTTCTATATTTATTTTTACCTATATTTTTGTTTTAGTATTGGTTCACTCACCAATTTTTGTTGCACCATTTACATTATTCGCATTATGTTGGTAGCTTCTTATTTTTCCATTAAGTAGATCACGTCATCGGATTGGAATCAACTTTGTTTGCTCTTTTTTCCCTTCTTGGTCTATTTTTTGGAGATTATTTTTATGTTTGTTTGAATTCATTTATCACTTGTTTATTAGACCTCATTTATTCACTCATTACTGTGAGTGCAGCTTCTTTTTGCTTTTTATCTGTATGGTGTGTATTTCACTTTGCAGCTTTTTTGTTTATTGTTCACCAGCGCAGTTTTTCTTTGAACATATTGTCTTATTTAAATCTAGGGTCAAGTGCTTTCTTTGCTATTGACTTGTGTAATGTCATAATACCCAGATAAAAAGGCCCTCAGAAAGAAAGTTGTGGACTGCTATGACTTTGGCAAGGGATTTAAAAAAAAAAGCCAAATTGTTTTAAATTAATCATTCCACTGTCAGAAAAAATTGCTCTGGGGGAGTTCTACTCAAGCATCTTGTACCCTACTGATATTCCATTTGTCATCCAAAAAATACCGCTATTCAGTTGAACAGTACTAATGTAATATCTACTAATACTCATGGTGGGAGAAAGTAATTCTCTTTTTACAAGGCTCAGTTGCCAATATCTGTAGACATCAACAGTTACTTTGAAACCATTATCTGCTCTTCTAAATCCTTCAGGGGCTATTTACAACTGTTTAGTTTCCTGTAGTGTGACCTACTGTTCCAACTGAAGGCAAGAGATTTTTTAATAGAGTCATGGGACAGAAACAGGGTTCCTTTGCCTTTAGCACACAATGCAGTATCACTGATAGGAAAAAAAAAAGTTCATCTTCTGGCATCTCCTGCAGTTTTGGTTCAGAAAGACAAAAATCCCTGGGCAACCGTCGTTAGTATATTGCCATATAGGAACAAAAAAATTACCTTCTTTTCGCAAGCAAAAGAGGAAACACAATGGAACTCCAAAGCAGTTCTAAACTGACCTAATGGAGTCACATGTTGATAACTTATCTGTTATAACTCTGAAAGCTTGTCCCACATACTATCGAGCATTTGGCAGAATGTAATAAAAAGGAATCAGCCAAGAAGCACAGCATATTGACAAACACACAACATAAGAAACATGTATATAGTAAATACATACTGTTCTCCTTGATGCCTTGTTCCCGTTGTTATTCAAGTGATTCATGTTGTACTATGAAACATAATCACTTGTTCCAGATTAAAGTCTTTAATTGTGCAACAGCTGTTCATGTTCCACTCCACATCACGATGAAGTGTACAGCATGGCAGCCCACTGGAACAAGCAGGTCATACAGCAGGCATTTGTTGATTTGTTTCTAGTGAGAATTTATTAGCTGTTGTTTTGACTAATTTTTGCTTTTCACAAACAATCGGAATCTTTAGTGCATTCAATATATGTTTCTGAAAACAAAACTATGCAAATAATTTCCTGAAGTCGCAAAATGATAAAGTACTACTCTAAGCGGAACATAAGGCTAAAGTAGCCCAGGTGAATGAAAAAGGTCCTTGCAACCCAAACTGGTTTCTTCTTATAGGGTATGTCCACCTAAAAATTATTTGGAGCATAATTACTCGCCAACATAATTTTCTTCAGTGATCATGGCGGTACCTTAAACTGTGGTTGTAAGAGCTAGTTTACACTTGTTTCAAAACAAGGCATCAGACATGCTTTATTAAAGCTCTCTGAACACCAGTTAAAGCACCTGTCATTCAATAAAATGGTTAGCTTACAGTCCTGTTTAGACTTTGCTTTGGCTTCACTTCAAAAATGATAATCTATGTCACTTTAGTGGTGCTTCAAAAACATCCTGAAAGCCTCCATAAAAGTCTTTCACAAAGCTCGCTTGAAGCATCATCAAAGCACCACGGAAGCATCATTGAAGCACCACGGAAGTATTACCAAAGCACCGTCGAAGCATCAAAAACACATCAAATAAACGGTAGGCACTTTAATGTGTGTTGAAGTCGAAGCAAGTGTAAACGAGCCCTTAGGGCTCATTTACACTTGCTTCAAAACATGGCTTCAGACAGGCTTTGTTAAAGCTCTCTGAATGCAAGTCAAAACCCCTGGCACTAAATACAATGGTTAGCTTACAGTCCTGTGTACACCTTGCGTTTGCTTTGCTTCAAAAATTATACCCCATGTTGCTTAAGTGGTGCTTCAATGCGTCTTCAAAGCCTCCATAGAACCCTATAACAAAGCTTGCTTGTAGCACCTGCAGCTTTTGAGAAGCTTTAATTCAGCTATAGCTTCGCTTTGTTTTGGAGAAATTGCAGGTATGAGATATCCACACACACGCAGGGCATTTGTCAATTTTCAACAAAGCTTCAAAAGAGCACCACAGAAGCATCACCAACGCACCACCGCAGCATCACTGAAGCTTCATCGAAGCACCACCGAAGCATCAAAAACACATTATAAAAGCATGTTGAAGCGGTAGGCGCTTTAATGTGTGTTGAAGCTAAAGCAAGTGTAAATGAGCCCTAAGAGCCCTAATATGTACAACTAAACTATATAACGGGTAAAATAAGTATTGAACATGTCACCATTTTTCTAGGTAAATATATTTCTAAAGGTGCTATTGACATGAAATTTTCACATGTCAGTAACAACACATGCAATCTATACATACAAAGAAACCAAAACAAATAAGTTCGAAAATTAAGTTATGTGTAATAGAATGGAATGACACAGGGAAAAAGAATTGAACACGCTAACAGAAATGTATTTAATACTTCATACAAAATCCTTTGTTGGTAATGACAGCTTCAAGATGCCTCCTGTATGGAGAAACTAGCCACATGCATTGCTCAGGTGTGATTTTGGCCCATTCTTCCACACAGTTTTAAAAACTTGAAGGTTTCCGTGGGCCTCTTCTATGATCTCTGATCTTTAGTTCTTTCCATTGATTTTCCCTTGGATTCAAGTCAGGTGATTGGCTGGGCTATTCTAGCAGCTTGATTTTCGTTCTTTGAAACCAATTGAGATTTTCCTTGGCTTTGTGTTTGGGATGATTGTCTTGCTGAAATGTCATCTTCATCATCCTGGTAGATAGCAGCAGATTTTTATCAAGAATGTCTTGATACATTTTTCCATTCATCCTTCCTTCAAAGACATGAAGTTTTCCAGTAGCGTATGCTAAAAAACAGCCCCACACCATCATGTTTCCAAATCCAAACTTCACTGTTGGTATGGTGTTTTTGAGGTGATGTGCAGTGCCATTTGACTTCAAAACATGGTGTGTATTAAGGCATCCAAAGAGTTAAATTTTGTCTCATCTGAACAGACTATATTTTCCCAGTATTTCACAGGCTTGTCTAAATGTTGTGCAGCAAACTTTAAATGAACTTAAACATGCTTTTTCTTCAGCAATGGAGTCTTGCGTGGTGAGTGTGCATGCAGGCCATGGCGGTTGAGAGCATTACTTATTGTTTTATTTAAAACAATTGTACCTGCTAATTCCAGGTCTTTCTGAAGCTCTCCTTTGGCTCTTGGACAACTCTTCTGATAATTCTTTTCATTTCTGTCAGAAATCTTGCGAGGAGCACCTGGCCAGGGCCAGTTTATGGTAAAATTTGTTTTTTTCCACTTCCACTTTTCCACTGGATTATGGCCCCAACAGTGCTCATTGGAACATTCATAAGTTTAAAAACATCTACATTTCTGAACTTATTTGTTTTGGTTTCTTTGTATGTATGGATTGCATGGGTTGTTACCGACATGTCGTGACAATTCAATAGCATCTTTAGAAATATATTCACCCAGAAAAATTGTGACATGCTCAATACCACTTTTACCCGCTGTATGCCTATTGGACGCTTGATCAGTGCGGTAACTCTTATGCAGTATACATTAGGTGTTTAATACATTGTTCAGGATAAACTTTAATTAGCAGTGTGAGGAATGTAATGGCAGAGCCAAGATTTCCTAGGGGATCCTCTACATTGCATTCTCAAGAGATCTACTTCCTTCATTTACCCTCTGGTATCAACCCAAATATGACTTTGGCTTTTTCTTTTAAAACACACTTTGAATTTATATATGTAGAATTCCTGCAGTATAAGATATTAGACCCCTCATTAGCTTGAAAGTGGAGACAGAAAATCAAAATCACAGATTCAGTTTCTTTTTTTTAACGTAACAGTGCTTTATTAAGTTGAAAAAAAAACATAAAATATAGCATTAAATATTAATTAGTAATAAGTATTTAAGAAATGCACGAAATTCACAATAACATACATTTGCAAATGGTTAGAAATGTATTTTCCTGTCATCGCTAATAAGTTACAAGCGTAGGTCCTTCACATGAAACGGTTTCGTATGTATTCCCGGTACGTGAGCATGTCCTCTTTCCACAGTGGCTGCATGATACCTCTACCTGCTTGGATGTGAGCATGAAAAATATCCATTGACTTTCGGTCAACCTTAGGAGGTGTTACTTCATATATGTTGTCCTGGGAAAAGGATGATATGCAGTTCCTGTAGAAAATCAAAAAATCTAAAATTAATTAAAATTTATAAAAAGGTACATTTACAGTGATGTAAAATCATAGAAGGTAAAAAGCCCATTATTTGAATATGTAGAAAATAATAACAGAAAATAGAAATGCATATATATTAATCAGCACTAAAGTGACTCAGTTCACCCTGCACCACTTCCAGAGCAACTGCCTTGTGTTTACATTAAGCCCGTACACACACGATACGAAAATTGGATGGAAACATTTGTACAATGAGCTGTCTGCCCGATTTTTGGATCGTTAGTACGATGCTTTAGACAGCCGATTTTGCTTTTTCGTCAGACAAAAGCTGGATTTGCAGACTATACAATTATTGTAGGCTGTGAACTCAACATTCGATTTTCGTTTCATTAGTACAAAAAAAATCGTAAGACCAAGACTACGCATGCTCAGAAACAAAAACGGAAAATTTATATCAAATACTTACCGTAATTTTCCTTTCCTGATAGGCTCCATGGCAGCATACGTGTGGGTTGGCCCCGCCTCCATAACTACCCAATAGGACCCCTCTCCCATAAATCTTTGCTCCTGGCTGCTATCCGTGTTCCGTAACTAGCCTACTCCAGACATTTGGGAGGGAACTCCTGCTGCCATGGAGCCTATCAGGAAAGGAAAATTACGGTAAGTATTTGATATAAATTTTCCGTTTTCCTGACAGGCTCCATGGCAGCATACGTGTGGGAAATAACTCGCCAAAACACACCCGGGTGGGCAAAATGTTGAGCAAAGAAAACCAAAATTTATTTAACATTGTCCAACGACAATACTTGTAAACCAAAATTAATAGAAGACAGTGCAGCTGGTTCAACGCAATAGTGAGAAAGAAAAGTATTAATTGTGGACCAAGAGGCCGCTCTACAAATAACATCAGGCGCCACATGCCGAGAAGCCGCCCACGAAGTCGAGATGCTCCGTGTTGAATGAGCCGTCACTGCCTCAGGAGGAGCCAAGCCCTTAGCTCTGTATGCCCTTTGAATCGTCTGCACAATCCACGCGGAAATTGACCTAATTGACGCACGCATCCCTTTATTCTTGCCATGAAGAAGGACAAAGAGGAATTCCGTTTGCCTGAATGGAGCTGTTGCCTCCAGATATTGTTTTAAGGTGTGGCCTACATCAAGAGGATGGATCTCCTGGTCATCTGGTGTTTTGAAAGTAGGGAGTACAATCTCCTGATTCTCATGGAAGACTGTGGTCACTTTAGGGTTTGACCCTAACATTGGAATCAGCACTACTCTGTCTTCAAAAAAGGTCAGAAAAGGTTCCTCTGAACCCAGATTCCTGATCTCTGATACCCTTTTCGCTGACGTTATCGCCACTAGGAAGATAGTCTTTAGAGTAAGATCCTTAACAGACAAAGGTTGAGATGAATCTTTCCCAAGATTTGACAGAAAATCCAGAACTAATGGAAGGTCCCATTTGGGAAACCTGGGTCTTCTTTGTGGTCTGAGCCTGATGGCACCCTTAAAGAATTGACGAACTAAGGCGTGATTCGCCCATGAGACTCCCGTGAAGGCTGAGATGGCTGACACTTGCACCCTTAACGAGCCGACCGCCAGGGATAAATCCAGTCCAGACTGAAGAAAGCTCAGGATATCATGAACCTCTGGAGAGTTACACGAGTTTACTCTTGATGGATGACATGTGTACAGCAAACCTGGACCAAATGCGTTCATACACCCTATTGGTGCTTCTTCGTCTGGCATTAAGAAGAGTTGGAATCGCTTCTTTCGGGCAACCAAGCGCCTCTAGCCTTCCCCTCTCAAGAACCACACCTTGAGGTGCAGACACGATGGAAACGGGTGTAACGTCTTGCCTTGAGACAATAGATCCGACCTGAGAGGTAGGGGAATTGGGTCTTGATAGCTGAGGAGCAGCAGCAGAGGAAACCACGGCCTGTTGGGCCAGAATGGAATGACAGCAATAATCTCCACTTTTTCTGTTCTGAGCCTCCGCAGAAACTGTAGAATCACCGGGACTGGAGGGAAGGCATAGGCCCTCTGGAAATCCCAACTGGTCGTGAGAGCATCTATCCCGAACGCCTGAGGGTCCCTGAACCTCGCAAAGTACTTCGGTATCTTGAAGTTGCACGGGGAAGCGAACATGTCGACTTCCGGGGATACACCCAGTGTTAGGAGCCACTCGAAAACTTCTCTGTGGAGGGACCACTCGTTGTTGTCTAACTCGACCCGGGACAAGAAGTCTGCTTGCACATTCTGGACCCCCGGAATGTATACTGCCGAGATGTTGGCTAAGTTCTTTTGCGCCCAACTCATTAAAGGCTCCACTTCTTGTAACAGGGACCAGCTGTGAGTCCCACCTTGTTTCCTTATGTATGCCACTGCTGTTGTGTTGTCCAACCTTAGCATGACGGAAGAGTTCAACACTAGATGGCGAAAGGATAGGAGTGCCTGAAAGGCTGCCCTCAGTTCCAGGATGTTGGAAACGACTCCTTGAGACTGGCATGTCCACCTGCCTTGAGCCACCTCCGACAGGCAATGAGCGCCCCAACCCTGGTTGCTGGCATCTGAGGTCACCGTGATCCATGAGATGGGGACAATCGAATGATGGTTGCGCAGATTCTTCCCCTGAAGCCACCAGAGGAGAGATGTCCTCATAGATGGGGTAAGAAAGATGCGCTGATTCTGGTCGACAGAGTTCCACTGATGCAGAAATCCCTTCTGAAAGGGACGGGTATGCCACTGGGCCCACTTCACCATGGGGATGGTTGCTGTCATCGTACCAATTATTTTCAGGCACTGGAGAGCAGAAAGGTGAGTTGATCCACGGGCTGCCTGAATCCTGTCTCGGATTACCATGATTTTCTCCTCTGGGAGGGAGATGGAACCCTCCACGGTGTTGAAAAGGGCGCCCAGAAACACGAGGGACTGAGACGGCTCTAGCTGACTCTTTTCTAAATTCAGGAGCCACCCGAACTCTTGCAGGGTAGAGATGACAACCTCTTTGTGATCTAATAGCTGATCCTTGCTCTGAGATAGTAGAAGCAAGTCGTCCAAGTAATGGTGGAGACGCACACCCTTGACCCTGAGAAGAGCCACTACCGCCAATAGCACCTTGGAAAAAACCCGGGGTGACGTGGTTAACCCGAAGGGTAGACAAGTGAACTGAAGGTGTTGGTTGCCTACCGCGAAGCGGAGGAATTTGTGGAAGTCCTTTGTCACAGGCACGTGAAAATATGCGTCTTTCAGGTCGATTGATATTAACCAGTCTCCCAAGTGTACTGACTGTTGTATGGTAAGTAGGGACTCCATCTTGAATTTCTCCTTGCGGATGAATGAGTTGAGATGGGTCAGGTCTATTACTGGCCTCCATGTGCCGTTCTTCTTCTGCACCAAAAACAGGGGTGAATACATGCCTTCGCCCCTCTCTTCCCTGGGACGGGTACGACTGCGCCTTGTTCCAATAAACAGCTTACGTAGGTCAACAGGACCTGTCTTTTCTCTTCTGAGCTTGGAAGAGTAGTAGGGATGAATCTGAGTCTTGGAGTGTTGCAGAAGACCCACTTGTGACCGGACGATACTGTCTTTACGGTCCAATAGTCCCGAATTGAGGCCGCCCAAACATGTCTGAAGTGGAGAAGACGGGCCCCCACTTGACATGTTTGAGCGGGCCCAATTTCAAAAGGACTTCCCGGAATCCTGGTTCCCAGAGGAACCACCTTTAGAGGCCTTCTTAAAAGAAGACTGCCTGGACCTCCATGTCCTGGAGAATTCTCTGCCGGGTTTATAGCTGCGTGCATCCCTGGCACGATCCGCATTCTGTCTTCTTGGAAAAGAGCGTCTCTGATTTTGAGGACGCCTATCCTGAGGGAGAAACCCAGATTTCCCACCTGTGGCCCGGGATATGGCAGAATCAAGCTTATTGCCGAATAATGAGGATCCTTCAAAGGGGATGCGGCACCAAGCCTGCTTAGAAGCAGGGTCTGCGAGCCACGGACGGAGCCACAACGCACGTCGCGCCGAAACGGCTGCCAGCATATCCCGAGACATCAGGCGAATGACATCAATGGATGCCTCCCCCAAGAAGGCTGAAGCCATCCTAATCTCTTGAATAGGTGAGTCTTTAGCTGTGTCTATTGAAATGCCTCTCAGGTATTCTTCAATGCTGTCAGCCCAGAATTCTATGGCCTTTGACACTGCTGCGATCGCAAGCACTGGTTTGCACGCCATCCCGGAGGTCAAATAGATTCTCTTTAGATCTGAATCGATCAGTCTCTCTAAAGGATCCTTGAATGACACAGTGTCTTCTAAGGGGAGAGTCACATATCTCACCAGACGCATAAGTGCTGCATCTACCATTGGAGCTGACTCCAGGTGTTTCACATCTTCTTCCTTAAAGGGGTAAAGTTTAAGGATCTTGGATTGCATGGAACCCTTTTTGTCCATCTTGCTCCACTCTTCTGAAATAATATCACCCAATTCGGATAGAAACGGAAAAAATTGACGCTCCTTATTGAGCTGTTTAAAGAATTTCCTCTGCTTCGGGGGGGAAGTGATAGGATCTTCCCACTTCAGAGCCTCTCTCACTGCCTTAACCAGGGAGGGAACCAAACCATAGTCAAACCCCAAACCTGGATCTTCCGGATCCGATTCACTGTCTGAGACAAGGGCAGAATGGCGGCTAGGTTGGGATGAATCCCATGTTTCTTGTAGTACCCCCTCTCCTACTATAGGATCTAGTGGGTCTGCCGGGGATTCACAAGGCTGTTGAGCTTCCCTTTCCTGCAGGGATTCTTTTACCACTCGTCTCACCATTGATTCTAGGCGCTGGTCAGCGCCGTCTCTCTCATCCGCTGCCTTAGTGAAACAATGGTCACATAGGGATTTGTCTGCTGGCACAGGCATTCTGCACCCCCAACATGCTTTCTCTGGTCTCTTGCTGGAGTGAGCCACAGGGGGGCGGGAATAATCCCTGTCACGCTGTTCTGACCTGGCGGACCTATGGTGGCTGGATTTTGAGGAGGATTTGTGGTGGTGCGATTTTGACGATCCACTGCGTCTATAAGTACTAGGATGTGGATCAGATTTAGAAGGGCTGTGAACACAGAAAGACAAACAGAAGGGATAGGTCATATTTGCTGCCTATGCTTACTCTCTTCAACATTAGAAATACAAAGATGTATTTTAGGACCTACCTAACATGAGCGGGCTGGCCACTAGGGGGCAGTGAAGCATCCATAATGTCCAAAAACACCAAGCCTGACACTGCAGTAACAAAAACAATATCTTCAGACACAATACAGCAATGAACCAACAAAGCCCCAGCATAAAGGACTGTTCCTACCTTGAACCGCCGAAATATTAGCCCCGGGAAGTCGCTGTGGCGTCCGCAATCATTCCCAGGGCTCTGACAGCTTTGCAGGGTTTTTAAATTTGCCGCCCGTGACGTCATCGGCGTCATCCGACGCCGGAGTCCTCAACGCGCATGCGCGAGAACCAAGCCTCGCTCTCACGTCGGGTCCGCGCATGCGCAGAACGCCCGCGAACCCGGAAGTCGAAGAGAGTAGTTTGCTGGAACGCAGAAGCGTCCAGCAAACAGCATGGAAATAGCAAACAGATAGAGAAAAGGAATATAATCAATGGGCACACACATAAACACTGCTGCCATGGACAGATACAGACTCACCACTCCACCAACGATCACTTGGCCGAACGATCCAAGGCACGCACACACCGGACCTCCCAGCAGATAATGGCCACCTATGACAACAGGCAAACAGGCCGGGCGCACTTTAAGGTAGGATAACCAGTCTTCAGCGCTACTCTGCATATACACTCCATACCCTGCTTAACAGTCAGGGCCTATCGGAGGAAAACAATCCAGTCATTCGGCCGATCGATCGCTGTGAAGTCATCTTCAGGTAGGAGAACCACTTGGTCCTACGGAGGAGGACAAAAAAGGAACACGGATAGCAGCCAGGAGCAAAGATTTATGGGAGAGGGGTCCTATTGGGTAGTTATGGAGGGCGGGGCCAACCCACACGTATGCTGCCATGGAGCCTGTCAGGAAAATTAAACAAGGCATCTAAAATTGAAGTATTGGCGTATAACACGCACATGCTATTTGCACCCGATTTTCATGGTAAAAAAGTGAGTGTTATACGCCAATAAATACAGTAATTGTTTGTTTGTAAGCATATAAGTGCCTTCATTAGTGTATGGTTTAATCTCTGTCTTGAGTTCAACAACCAATTATAAATCATTTTACTGAAATCAAATGAGCACAGGATGAATTCTGAATGAGTGCTATAGGTTGCCTACATAGAGCTTTTTTGACCAAGGCCAATATTCTTCTAAACCTGTGTGAACAACCCCTGTGGTCATTCTATATTATAGTGCATATTTGCAATAGAAAATGCAGTCATAATGTGATCCTCTCTGTCTGTGTTTTTTAGCTGTGTTACGAACCGTAAGTGATACAACCAGTAGTGGGCCCTCAACCCTCTTTGCATTTATAAGAGTAACTTGCTCACTATTCCAAAGGTTGCATAACAATAATGTATGTAATAATCTTACAAAAAAAAAAAAAAATTCTGGCTATAGGAAATTAGAATAAGTAATGGTGATATAATTCCTACATTTTCTAAAGCAGACAAAAGAAAATTCACACCACTAGCAATAAGTTACTGAATTTAAAAATACACATAAATTGGCTATCAGCAGTAAATAACCACATTAACTCAAACTACAACAAGCCTGAAAATCAGTGTGCATTTTTAAATTCACTTTACTTAGTGGCCTAGTTGCATTTCCGTACATTTTGTCGTATTAAAAATATTATAACATGACAGTGCTGGGTATTGTTAAAGAGCTGTGTTTTTCTTACAGTTATATGCATAACCAGCACATAAATCTAATCAACACCCTTCTTTCATTCATAACAACTTTGACATCCCAGTCCAAGCCCATTTGGCTCAGGATAATGAAACAATCTTTATGCTCTTTCCAAAATGTAATTTCTGTTGTAATAGCAGAAATCTTTCCTATTACTTTTATATCAGCTCGCATAATAACACTAGCTAAGTGACTAAAAGTATAATTTCATACAGAAGTGAGCAGGAATTATATAATCCTACTCAAACTTTGCTTGCTGTAAAGCAAAACAGATTTTATTTGTCCTGACTAGCAGACATGGTGGACCAGACTCTCAAATATAAAACGTGTATGCTGGAACCACTACACTATGAACAAAAAGTAATCAATGAAAGTTTGTGAACCCTTCAATTAAAACTCCAGGTCCTTAGCAAGAATGTTAGACTGTAAACGCCTTCTGGGTCAGGGTTGCTCTCAATTAGGAATGATCCACTTTTAGACTTTCAAAAGCATGGGTAGCTGGGCCCTGCCATGCAGAACATTCAACAAAGCAAAAAAGAAATGCTTGGGAGATGCCTTTGAACTGTAACTGGGATTAAGGAACAGTATGAATTGCATGGACAGCATTAGCGATACTGTATTCTGGCCTCACATGTTTATGTAATTAAATAGATATGTAATTTGTTATTTAATTGTTACCTTTAGTTTGGCTCAAATACACCAGCTTTCCAATGTGACTCATTGCAAGTTGAAAAAAATGATTTTTAGGTAGTTTTGGCTGCAAAACCTAATTTTTTATCCAGCAGTAATAGGTGAGAATTGAATGATGCAAGTAGAAGCCTCAACAGATCCAAAAGCTATAGGAAAGTTTATTCATAAAACATATATGCTAAAGCCTTCAGCTTTGTACAAACTGGCTAATGACAAAACCCTTTAATAGTATAGTTTGTGAGCTTCTTTTTCTGACTGCATTGTCTAAAGGGTTTAAAAAAAATCCAGTGCACAAAAACACTTAAAAACCACAACTATACATTTACTTAACGCCCTCCTATCTTCAATTACTCCTAAATTATTAAAACTATATACTTCAGGTATGTGTTTGATATAAATAGCTGTTAGGTCCATATGCAATCACTTGAAAAGGCATAAAATAGGAAGAGATGAAGGATGTTTTATGTTGCAAAAAAAAAAAGAAGATGAATTGTGACAATAGCCACAAATAGTGCACAGTGAATGGACAGTACATAAGCAGCCTTGTTAGGCTGCAAAACAAGAGGGAGAGACCAGACAGGTTTTACCTTGAAATAAATATTGGAATTTATAATTTGAGGGACAATAGCAACACATTTTGTACAGTCGCTGTACAGTGGAGCGCCAGATGGCAGTGGAAAACAACTGCCATATGGAACTGCAGAAAAACAGACACAAAGGGTACAACCACCTTGTGCATTATCCACTTGCCCTCTGGAAGATTTACCCCTCTTCATGATCAGGCCATTGTTTGCAATACGACACTGCATTATTTTAACTGACAATTGACTTTCTAATGCACTTAGGGACCTTATGCACCTGTTAGCATACCGTTCCCTGATTGCACGGGACAAGGCGAGGCATTTCCACTACACACAAGCTAATAAGTGCGGCAGGTACTTAGCGCGAGTCATAGACCCGAGACAGCGCACTCAAGCTATCTTCTCACTTCCTTTAATAACAAAATATACAAAAATTCTTAAAATGTTTCTGAATTCCACCAATTTGATTCCTTTCTTTATAATTTATCGCCTCCATCAGGTCTTCCTGCCTCTGACACCTCAGATTTATCCGACGATTATACCCACGATTTTGGATAACGCCTTTTGAAGTGTCGATTAATACTACTGAATTTTTTACATGTCATCGAAGACCTCAAAAATGGCAAGAGCCCAGGTGGGTTTACACCCAGATTCTATAATGCCGCGTACACACGATCGGAATTTTCGTCGGAAAAAACTCTGACGGTTTTTCCGACGGAATTCCGCTCAAGCTCTGTTCCCGCCCACACGATCACACCAAATTCCGACGGTCAATAACACAGCGGCATAAAACACGTTCGACAGCACCATAAAAGGGAAGTTTAATGTTACCGAGCATGCGTCGAATTGTTTCCGAGCATGCGTCGGAATTTTGCGTGTCGGAATTGCATACACACGATCGGAAAATCCGATAGAAAGGTTTTCCGTCGGAAAAATTGAGAACAGGTTCTCAATTCAAAGTCCGTCGGAAATTCAGACAGAAAAAGACCGTTGGGCATACACACGGTCGGAAAATCCGATGAAAAGCTCCCATCGGACTGTTTCCATCGGAAATTCCGACCGTGTGTACGCCGTATAAGACTTTTACCCCTCTCCTGGCCATGATTATGGCCCAGATATTTGAGGCATCGGATGATACCCATCATCTACCCCCCAGCTACTCCAGGCTCAGATTGCAGTCATACCTAAACCAGGGAAGGACCACTCGAGCTGTGGAAATTTATAGACCTATTTCGCTCCCAAATGCCGAACTTAAATTGCTCTCAAAAATCATTGTGAATTGTGTTGCCCCTCTGCTCCCGAATCTGATCCATAGTGATCAGGTTGGTTTTATTCCAGGGATAACACAAACAATACGCTTCATCTAATCTCCTATACTCACAACAAACATATCCCTACCTGTTTACTAGGCTTGTGATGCCGAAAAAGCACTTGAACGGGTCGATTGGTTCTTCCTCCGGTTATGCCTACAACAGGTTGGTCTGGGACCTAAGTTGCTTTCTAAGATTATGTCCTTATATTCCGCCCCCTCAGCTAGGGTGCTGGTTAATGGGGCGCAATCTGAGCCATCTGAGCCAATCACACTAGGCAGGGTTGCCCCTTGTCCCCTTTATTGTTTTCCATAACCATAGAACATTTGGCACAAGCTGTTAGGAAAAACGACTCCATCCACAGTATCCTCACCCCCACAGCTCACTGCAAGTTATTTCTATATGCGAATGACTCGTTATACATTACACAACCGCATATTAGTATTCCCGCCTTCCTACATAAGCTTAAGAGATTTGGTTCCTTTAGTAACTTTAAATTGAACATTACTAAAACTGAGGCATTGAACATCTCTCTACCCGCTCAAGTATTATCCACAGTCCAAAACTATTTATCCTTTCATTGACAGGCCAAATCGATTAAATATCTAGGGACGGAGATACCGCGTGACATGCACAACCTTTACTCCTTGGACTTCAGTCCCCTACTGACCAAAATATGACAATCCTTAGAAGCCTGGCACCACCTTAAAATACCAAGGTTTGGACACGTTGATATCCTTAACATGGATGTTCTTCCTAAGGTACTGTACTTATTCCAGGCACTTCCTATATCCCTCCTGACAACTTTCTTCCGCACTTTACGCTCCTTGGCAATTAAGTTCTTGTGGCAGCACCAGCCACCCAGATTAAAATATAAAATATTATGCTCTCTCAAACTTGATGGAGGTAGATTTTGAAGTTTATCATGCTGCAGCCATGTTCTCTAGATTACTGGTTTTCCCCCAGTCCGTTAACTAAACCCTCCAGGATATGGTGCCAGTTGTTTTTCGTGCCTTATTGTAGGGATACAGCTCTAAATTTTGCACCCTGACGACGATCCCCCTTTTACCTTTAGCAACGTTGTGTCTTTGGTTTCGTTGTTAGGAGCGATATGCTCCGTTTATGGACCCCAGTCCAGTAACTTCCTTTCTTGACAATCCAGCACTCCCTGACAGCACTGGAATCACGACGTACGGTACTTAGGATAGGGACTCATGACCCACAGCTCGAACATTTGTGCATTCTGCATCAGGCTTCTTTAGACCACGTATGGGGGGTCCCTCCCATCCTACTGACTGGCTGACAAATCCGTATATATGTCTAGACAGACTCAAAGATCACTTATAGCTTTTGAGGGATTGTGTAGTCTCTCTCAGATTCCTTGTCACACCTTATCTTTGATTTATAGAGCGATCCTTTCCCATACCCATAGCGCATTGCCCACCTATACAAGGCTATGGTCCAAGGATCTGGGGACAGAGATTCCATTAGGTGACTGGCACACCTCTTTTTCATTTACACACAAATCTTCGATCTCCAGCTACACGCACGAGAATAATAATAAACTACTCTCTAGGTGGTATAGGGTCCCGGTCGCTATCAACAGAATTTTTTCGAGCACCCCTAAAACCTGCTGGTGCTGAGAATGACATGGTATGGCTCAGGAAGGGGGGGCACTTGCTCGTCCCCCCTTTCCTGGACTGCCAGGCTGTATGCTTGGATAAAAGTCTGGTATGGATTTCGGGGGGACCCCACACCATCTGTTTTTTTTTACATTTTGGCATGGAGGTTCCCCTCAAAATCCATACCAGACCCAAAGCTCTCCCCCCAGGCACTATATTTAAAGGAGTTTTATTGTTTCACATTAAGCATCATTAACCGCTTACAGACCGGAAGATTTGGCTGCTTAATGACCAGTCCATTTTTTCTCACAAATAGAGATTTATTTTGGTGGTATTTGATCACCTCTGCAGTTAGTATTTTTTTGCGCTATAAACAAAAAAGAGTGACAATTTTGAAAAAAAAAAAACAATATTTTTTACTATTTGCTATAATAAATATCCCCAAAAATATTTTTTAAAAACTAAATTTCTTCATCAGTTTAGGCCGATACGTATTCTTCTACATATTTTTGGTAAAAAAAATAAATAAAAAAATCACAATAAACATATATAGATTGGTTTGCACAAAAGTTTGTTTATAAACCATGGGAAAGATTTATGGCCTTTTTATTATTATTATTTTACTAGTAATGCTGGTGATCTGCAATTTTTTGCGGTACTGCAACATTGTGGCGGACAGATCGGACACGTTTGACACATTTTTGGGACCATTGACATTTATACAGCGATCAGAGCTATAAAAATGCACAGATTACGGTGTAAATGTCACTGGCAGGGAAGGGGTTAACACGATAGGGCAATCAATGGGTTAAATGTATTCCCTAGTTAGTACTTTTTAACTGTATGGGGATAGCACTGACTGTTAAAGGGAGGAGACATATCGTTGTTCCTACTTACTAGGAACAAACAATATATGTGTCCTCTCCCCTGACAGAACAAGGATTTGTGTGTTTACACACACAAATCCCTGTTAAATAGATACATAGTAGGTGAGGTTGAAAAAGACACAAGTCCATCAAGTCCAACCTATGTGTGTGATTATATGTCAGCTAGTGTTCTAGCTCTCGTTTCCGCAATCAGGGGTGGCCGGCGGCGATCGCGCCCACCAGCCATGTGCAGCGGGTCCCCCAGTGGCTCTTAAAGGGGAAGACATACCCGTACAGCGATTCATGGGAACGTGCAACTTTCCCGACATATCGGTGTGAGCCAGTCGGCAAGTCGTTAAAATCACTGCTCCTTTAAAAACAATCTTTTTTTTTTTTTTTTTTTATTGCATTGATACATGTACCCAGGCCCCCATACTCTTTTTGTGGCCAATAACTTGCATATAAGCTTTCGAAATGGGGACTTTTGATATTTCATGTTTGGGCCCCACAGAGTTTGTGGCTTGGGACCAAAATTTTTCCCTGGTCGGGAGTTCTGATGAGAACTGAACCGGGGGATGTCAGTTACATCAACGAAAGTCAGCCAGTTCAGCTTGTTGCATGCATCACCCTAGTACCGTTTTTTAGAGCGGGCGCACAGCTCTTTAGTGGCAACCGATACAGATAAAAGCCGCTCGGATGTTATCCCACAGGATCGGGAGGCGACGCCCCCCTCCCGTTAATGTTCCCGGCCTCCCGTTAATGTTCCCGGCCTCCCGTCCCACCGGGAGACCCGATCCGCGATCCGGCACTTCCGACAACGAGAGAGACTGGATCAAAGCCGGAAACGACTTTGTTCCAGTCTCATATGTGTACACACGGAAGCGACGTCACAACGTCACTTCCAATTTACTCAGCTGCCAATGGCGCCGAATTAAAAAAACTACAGTATTCAGAATCAACGTCATGTTTACATTCCTTGTGACAGCAATAAAAGTGATCAACATTTTTTTTCTTTACAGAGACAATGTAAAAAAAATCTAAATAAATAAAATAAATAAGAAAAAAAAATCTTTTTTTAAAGCACCCCTTGTCCCCACGAGCTCATTCAGCAAAGAAAACGCATACGTAAGCCACGCCCTCATATGTAAACAGTGTTAAAATCACACATGTGAGGTATGACCGCCATCATCAGAGCGAGAGCAATAATTCTAGCACCAGACCCCCCTCTGTAATTCTAACCTGGTAACCGCTATACATTTTTAAAGCGTCGCCTAAGGAGATTTACAAGTACCATAGTTTGTCGCCATTCCACGAGTATGCACAATTTCAAAGCATGACATGTTAGGTATCTATTTACTCGGCATAACATCATGTTTCACATTATATACATAAAAATTGGACTAACTTTACTGTTTGTTTGTTTTTTAATTCATTAAGGTTTTTTTTTCCAAAAATTGCGTTTAAAAGACCACTAGCAAAAAATACGGATTTTACATTGCAAGCAACAAATATCAGAAATAGACTTAGGCATAAAAGGGATAAATAAGACAAGTTTATAAACATGGCTAGGAGATCGCCTTTAAAAAAAAAAATACTATCTTATATGGAAAAGAGCCTTCAAAAATGTGAATGACCTATGATGCCACTTCATTTATTGTAAACTTGTAGGTGTAATTGTATTAGACAGAGAATTACAAAACATGTTTGCTATAAATCACATTTAAACTGAATAGCCATAGCGACTAAAAGCTCAGATACATTCAAAATAATAGGATCTTTCCCAGCTGAATGCTGCTGGTATGTGTAATGATGGCAAATGTTGTAAAAGCTGAAATATGTTTGGGGTTAAACAAGTGTAAGAAACATTATTCAATAAGTGACATGTAAACAGCACAGTGTTATCTAAATGTTGCTGTCAAGTGTAATTATACTATATATATATCTGTGTTTAGGTTTACACGTGTCAGTGTTATGTCATATCTACAGCCTGCTATATTTAGAGACATAATGATCTTCTGCCATGGATCTATCTTACTGACATGTGAACGTGTAATGTACTGTAATGTATCTGCTAGGCAGATGTGAATACATATTCTGATGCCTTATCTGCCAAGATAATATGTGTGTATATATGTGGATATAAAAAAGTCTACACACCCGTTAAACGGTCAGGTTTCTATGATGTAAAATAAGGAGACAAAGATAAATCATTTCAGAACTTTTTCTACCTTTAATGTTACCTATAAACTGTACAACTCAATTGAAAAACAAACTTAGAGGGGAGCACACACTTGCCATCATTTAGAGCACCTCTGATTAACCCTAAATAAAGTTCAGCTGTTCTAGTAGGTCTTTCCTGACATTTTGTTAGTCGCATTCTACAATAAAGGAGAGCTGCAGATAGCAGGCTGCAGATAACAGAGGCATGTAAACTGACCACGGTGTCAGGCTCAGCAGCCATGACACACCGTGGTCAGTTTACAAAGGGGAGGGTAGAAACTGGCAGGATCAGCCAGGTTTTTTTTTTTAGGTGTTACAGCAACTAATCTTAATTTAAGATGCAATGAATTGGCATATAACCATAAAATGAGTCCTCAAAAATTTGCGAAAATATGGCACTGGTGGTTAGTCTCTAACTTATTTGAGCAGTCAGCTGAATATACTAGTGATACTGAGGAAAAAAATTAATGATATAGAATTTTATAAAGGAGTAATAATTTGATGGAGGATTTCTGAGTAAGGATTGAAGAGTAGACTGATGAGCAAAAACAGTATAAACCTTTTTTTTCCTCTATTTGGGTGGGGCTATTTGAGGGTAACGATATGTGTGTTTTGAAGTTTTTGTTGTACAATGAAAAAATGTATAAAAGTATTTGAAAAAAAATATTGCCACAAAACCTTCAGGCTTCTGCTAGAAAGCTGACCATGAAGAGGAACTTCATCTTTCAGAATCACAATGACCCAAAGCATACATCCAAATCAAAAAAGGAATGGCTTCACCAAAAGAAGACATTTTGGAATGGAATTCCAGAGCCCAGACCTGAATCTGATTGAAAATCTGTGGGGTGCTCTGAAGAGGGCTGTGCACAGGAGATGCCAACGCAATCTGACAGATTTGAAGTGTTTTTGCAAAGAGTGGGCAAATATTACCAAGTAAAGATGTGTGATATTGATTCTTATACCCAAAAAGACTGAGTGCTGTAAAAAATTTTAAAGTTGCTTCAACAAAGTATTAGTTTAAGGGTCTGCACACTTATGCAACCATATTTGTTTTGTTTTCTATTTCTACTTTCCCTTCCTTACTAAAATATTTCTGTTTGTTGTTCAACTGAGTTGTACAGTTTATAGGTCACATTAAAGGTGGAAAAAGTTTCTAAAATGATTTATCTTTGTCTAATTTTTTTTTACATCACAGAATCCTGACATTTTAACAGGGGTGTGTGTAAGACTTTTTATATCGCACAAAAGTGAGTACACCCCTCACATTTTTGTAAATATTTTATTATACATTTTCATGTGACAACACTGAAGAAATTACACTTTGCTACAATGTAAAGTAGTGAGTGTACAGCTTGTATAACAGTGTAAATTTACTGTCCCCTCAAAATAACTCACCACACAGCCATTAATGCAAAAATTTAACAAAAAGGCACTCCAATGAAAAATTAATTTTTTGTTATAATAAATCCATGCAGCAAGGATAAAAACACTGACACGTTTCACACTGTTATAGCAGGTTCTTATTCATAGATTTCATGAGCTATGAATAAGCACCTGCTGTAACAGTGTGAAATGCGTCAGTGGTTTTATCCTTGTTGCATGGATTTATTATAACAATAAAGAAATCGTTTTCATTGGAGTGCGGCCATCCGGACCTTTTTGTAAAATTTTTGCAAATGGTTGCATATTGGACCTTTTTTTTGTAAATTAATTAAAAATGTCCAAATTGGGACTAATTAGCCATTTTCCCTCTCCAGTGTCATGTGACTCGTTTGGGATTGAGCTGCACCCACGCCTGGAGAGGGGAAAGATCATTAGGAAGATTGCCAAGATCCTGAAACTGAGCTGAAGCATGGTGGCCAAGACCATACAGCGGTTTAACAGGTCAGGACAAAGAAGTTGAGTGGGCTCTTCTTTTTGACACAGCCATTAATGTCTAAACTGTACACTGCATCAAATTGGATTACTGGAACCATGGCCTGTGGTCTGATGAGATCAAGATAAACTTATTTGGTTCAGAGGGTGTCAAGCGTGTGTGGCGGCAACTAGGTGAGGAGTACAAAGACAAGTGTGTCTTGCCTACAGTCAAGCAATATGGTGGGAGTGTCGCACTGGGGAGTGCCGCACTGGGGAGCTACAGTTCATTGAGGGAACCATGAATGCCAACATGTACTGTGACATACTGAAGCAGAGAATGATCCCCCTCCCTCAGAGACTGGGCCACAGGGCAGAATTCCAACCTCAAACACACCTCCAAGATGACCACTGCCTTGCTAAAGAAGCTGAGGGTAAAGTTGATGGACTGGCCAAGCATGTCTCCAGACCTAAACCCTATTGAGTATCTGTAGGGCATCCTCAAATGGAAGGTGGAGGAGCGCAAAGGTCTCTAACATCCACCTGCTCTGTGATGTCGTCATGGAGGAGTGGAAGAGGACTCCAGTGGCAACCTTTGAAGCTCTGGTGAACTCCATCCCTAAGAGGGTTAAGGCAGTGCTGGGAAATAATGGTGGCCACATAAAATATTGACACTTTGGGCCCAATTTGGACATTTTCACTTAAGGGTGTACTCACTTTTGTTGCCAGCGGTTTAGACATTAATGGCTGTGTGTTGAGTTATTTTGAGGGGGACAGCAAATTTACACTGTTATACAAGCTGTACACTCCTACTTTACATTGTAGAAAAGTGTAACTTCTTCAGTGTTGTCACATGAAAAGATATAATAAAATATTTACAAAAATGTGAGGGGTGTACTCACTTTTGTGAGATACTGTATGTATGTATGTATATATATATATATATATATATATATATATAACCGTATTTATCGGCGTATAACACGTGCCGGTGTATAACAAGTTTAAGGAAAAAATATTTTAGGAGGCAAGTTTAAGTAAAAAAACTTACATTTGAAATGCCCACCAATGCAGCCTTGCATTGTCCACCTGCAGCCTTCCACTGTCCCCCTGCAGCCTTGCAGCCCTGTCCCCCTGCAGCCTTGCAGCACTGTCCCCCTGCAGCCTTGCACTGTCCCCCTGCAGCCTTGCACTGCCCATCTGCAGCCTTCCCCAAAATTGCAGCATGGTTTCGTTTTAAATTTACTGCAACTGTCGAGTCCTTCGGCTCCTCCCGCCGCCGCCGAGATCTTCGGCTCCTCCCGCCGCTGACATAGACCGAGCCGAGTTGCAGTAACGCCCCCGTACCGCCCCTTGGCCCGGCTCCTATGATGGACACAACACCAGGCCAATGGCAGGACGTAAAGGCTAGGAGGCGGGACTGGGCGTGACTGCGAGCGGAGCTGAGTACACAGTACACTCGGCTCGGTAAATGTCGGCGGCGCTCCACAGACAACGCAGATCAGCGGGGGATCGACGTATAACACGCACCCACGATTTTGCCCTGATTTTAAGGGGAAAAAAGTGTGTTTTACGCCGATAAATACGGTACACACACACATACACAGTGCCTTGAAAAAGTATTCACACCCCTTGAAATTTTCCACATTTTGTCATGTTACAACCAAAAAACGTAAATGTATTTTATTGGAATTTTATGTGATAGACCAAAACAAAGTTGGTAAAGAATTGTGAAGGGGAAGGTAAATGATAAATGGTTTCAAACATTTTTTACAAATAAATATCTGAAAAGTGTGGCGTGCATTTGTATTCAGCCCCCTTTACTCTGATACCCCTAAAGAAGTCACCTAATTAGTAAATAGAGTCCACCTGTGTGGAATTTAATCTCAGTATAAATACAGCTGTTCTGTGAAGCCCTCAGAGGTTTGTTCAAGAACATTAGTAAACAATCAGCATCATAAAGGCCAAGGAACACACCAGACAGGTCAGGGATAAAGTTGTGGAGAAGTTTAAAACAGGGTTAGGTTATATAAAAATATCCCAAGCTTTGAATAGCTTTCGGAGCACTGTTCAATCCATCATCTGAAAATGGAAAGAGTATGGCACAACTGCCAACCTATGAAGACATGGCTGTCCACCTAAACTGACAAGCCGGAAAGGAGAGCATAAATTGGGGAAGCAGTCAAGAGGCCCATGGTAACTCTGGAGGAGCTGCATAGATCCACAGTTCAGGTGGGAGAATATGTCCACAGGACAACTATTAGTCATGCACTCCACAAACATGGAGTGGAAATAATAAAGCCATTGTTGAAAGAAAGCCATAAGAAGTCATGTTTGCAGTTTGCAAGAAGCCATGTGGGGGACAAAGCAAACATGTAGAAGAGCGAGTCAGATGAGACCAAAATTGAACTTTTTGGCCTAAAAGCAACACACTGGTGGAAAACTAACACTGCACATTATCCTGAACACATCACGTGAAAGATTGTGGTGGAAGCATCATGTTGTGGGGAGGTTTTTCTTCATCAGGGACAGGGAAGCTGGTCAGAGTTAATGGGAAGATAGATGGTGCCAAATACAGGACAATCTTAGAAGAAAACCTGTTATGCCAAGGACACACGACCGGATTTTCCGGCAGACTAGGTCTGACTGTCTTTCCGACAGTCTTTGCAGCGGAGTTCCGGCAGACTTTCAAATGAACGGACTTGCACACATATAACGATAACGGGGGCACTGGAGGTACCTCCTCTTCCTTGGATGGCTGTGCGGGACAGTCTGAGAAGGAAAGGAGATGTCCTGTAGGACTCTCCCTGTGTCTCCCCATAAATAAAGTTTCCCGGATCCGGCTGTCTGATTATCCTCACCTCCCCCTCCTCCCGGGATGACAAGCAGCTCCTGTCTGCAGTATCCCCCAGCACGGAGGGTCCTGGCGGAGTGCCCAGGAGGAGGAGTCTGATCTCTGGTTCTCGGATTGCCTGGCCGATGCCTGCAGCTTCTCCCCCGTGCACCCCCAGTAAGCCTTCTGCAACGCTGACATAGGTGAGGCCACCTGCCTGTATACTGCCCTAGCCTGCCTGTATACAGCCGCAGCCTGCCTCTATACTGTCCTAGCCTGCCTGTATACTGCCCCAGCTTGCCTGTATACTGCCACAGTCTGCCTGTATACTGCCACAGTCTGCCTGTATACTGCCACAGTCTGCCTGTATACTGCCACAGTCTGCCTGTATACTGCCACAGTCTGCCTGTATACTGCCACAGTCTGCCTGTATACTGCCACAGTCTGCCTGTATACTGCCACAGCCTGCCTGTATACTGCCCCAGCATGCCCGTATACTGTCCCAGCCTGCCCTGTATAATGCCGCAGCCTGGTCTGTAGGCTGACCTAGCCTGGTCTGTAGGCTGACCTAGCCTGGTGTGTAGGCTGACCTAGCCTGGTCTGTAGGCTGATCTAGCCTGGTCTGTATGCTGACCTATCCTGGTCTGTATGCTGACCTATCCTGGTCTGTATGCTGACCTAGCCTGGTCTGTATGCATGGGTCCAGAGGCGCAGGTGCGGGCCTGCGGACCATGGCTGAAGAAATAGGCAGGGCAAAGGTGCGGGCCTGCGGACCTCAATTGAAGAAATAGGCAGGGCAAAGGGGGAGTCAGGGGCTGAGCCAATGGAGGGAGGCAAAATGAGGTGTCGCCTAGGGTGTCAAAAATCCTTGCACCAGCCCTGAGCTTACTGAAGTGTTATATATTACAATTGTGGGAAAATCTTTATAAACAATGGAAATTGTCCAGATTTACGCATCAGCGGGTCCTAAAATGTGGTCTGGTCTTTTCCTTACTCATAACAACAAAAACAGATGCTCTTAAAAAGGTACACTAATTTTTTCTGAATAATTTCTTAAAGTGGTAGTAAACTCTGTTACACTAATTGTACCTACATGAAAGGCTTACCTGTGGGTACTGGGAATATCTCCTAAACTTGCACAGTTTAGGAGATATTCCCTATATGCGCTGCTGCCAATGTCATCGGAGCATGCGCACTGAAGAAACGGCCCGCTGGGGATGTTTTTCAGGCGGCTCCCACGCATGCGACTCTGGCCAATCACAGTGCCGGAGCCCGCAAACCCGGTAGTAACTGGTGAAAGATGTCGGCCATGGGAGCGGAGTGCAGGCAGCACTGTAGGGCATCGTTCTAAGGTAATTATTGCATAATGAGCTAGTATGCAATGCACACTAGCTCATTATGCCTTTGTGTTGCAGGTTTTGTGAGCACACTCCCAGCCCAAACAAGGGGAACATTTATATGTGGCAGCTCGGCTTTAAGGCCCTTCACTGTGCTGCCACATATACACTCACTGGCCACTTTCATAGGTACACCTGTTCAATTGCTTGAAACACAAATTGCTAATCAGTCAATCACATGGCAGCAACTCAATGCATTTAGGCATCTAGATGTGGTGAAGACGAATTGCTGAAGTTAAAACCGAGCATCAGAATGGGGAAGAAAAGGGATTTAAGTGACTTTGAGTGTGGCATGTTTATTGGTGCCAGGCAGGCTGGTCTGAGTATTTGAAAAACTGCTGATCTACTGGGCTCCTTAATGGCAAAAAATGGCAAAGGCAACTCAAATAACCACTCGCTACAACCAAGGTATGCAAAAAAAAAACCATCTCTGAACGCACGACACATCAAATTTTGAAGCAGATGGGCTACAGCAGCAGAAGACCACACCAGATGCCACTCCTGTCAGCCAAGAACAGGAAACTGAGGCTACAATTCACACAGGGTCACTAAAGTTGGACAATAGAAGATTGGAAAAATGTTGCCTGGTCTGATGATTCTCGATTTCAGCTGCAACATTCAGATGGTAGGGTCAGAGTTTAGTGTAAACAACATGAAAGCATCGATCCACCCTGCCTTGTATCAACGGTTCAGGATGGTGGGTGGCAGTGGTATAAAGGGTGAAGGATCCCAGAATCTTGCTCCTGCGCGCCCCCTGGGGAGCGCACTTGGGAACATCTGAGACCGCCGGGCCTGATAGCGGCCATTTACCACGTGATCGATCTGTCAAATGACGGAGCGATCGCATGTAAACAAACCGGCATCATGTCATGACGCCGGTTCCTCCCTCCCCTCTCTGTACCAATCGGTACAGTGAGAGGGGAGAAGCGGAGAGGGGGAGAGATGGCAGCAGCGATGTGGGCTGGATGCGTAGTGCCCACAGCGCTGCTCAGTGACAGTGCAACACTGTGTGATACTCTGCCAATACTGTGCAATACTCTACGAATACTCTGCAACACTGTGCAATACTCTGCAACACTGCAATACTCTGCCATTACTCGGCCAATGCTCGCCCAATACTGTGCAATACATTTTAATAGAAACAAAGAATTTTTATAAATTTTTTTACCCAACATTCAGTCTTTTTTGATTTATAGCGCAAAAAATAAAAAACACAGCAGTGATTAAATACCACCAAAAAAAAGCTCTATTTGTGTGAAAAAAAGCACAAAAAATGTATTTGGGTACAGTGTTGCATGACTGAGTAATTGTCATTCAAAGTGTGAGAGCACCGAAAGATGAAAATTGGTCTGGTTAGGAAGGGGGTTTCAGTGCCCAGTGGTCAAAGACCAAACCTTTTCTGACATTTGTTGATTACAAGTAAAAATCATTATTTTCTGCTAGACAATTACTTGGAACACCCAAACATGATATATATATATATATATATATATATATATATATATATATATATATATATATATATATATATATATATATATATATATATATATATATTTTAGCAGAGAACCTATAGAATAAAATGGTGGTTGTTGCAATATGTTATGTTACACTGTTCATTCAAACGCATTCAAACACAAACATTGCCGTCTTAGCAACTTTGCCGGATTCATAATTTTCGTATTACATCAACAGAGGCATTAATAAGCATTAATTATCAGGCCACTGTTATTTGAAGGTGGTTTGAGTCATAACAGCTAGCAAGGTTATCTGTTCATATAAACTGTTCCAAGTTTTATGTAAATTACTGGTTACACCAAACAAGAATTCAGGATTGATAATATGTGCTGACTATTTTAAACCATGCAGACTGTTTTAGCTATTCATTGGCAGTATTTAAATACAGTCACAATAGGATTCATTATAGTGCAATTTCTTTCTTTCTTTTTTTTTTGTGAATGCAGAAGAAAACAATGTCATGAAATTCTACTTACTGTAAAAGCTTTCAATAACCCTGTTGTCACCAAGTAGACATTTGTATTTTTTCATACTTTTTAAATGCACCATTCAAAGATTTCATTAACAATTTAAAAAATTTTCAGCACTGGCATAGTTTACAAATCCACAGTGATTTATTTTCTAAGACGTTGTAAAAGCCACTGGCTGTAAAAGACTAGTGTTAAGTAGGCTCAACCTGGCTGATTATGATCCAGAGGAAGGCAAAACAAACAGCTTGAGGCCTTTATTGCTCAATTTTCTCTCACTGAAAGAATACATGTAACGCATGACCCCCCACAGGGTAGTTAAGATTAAAGAGAACGTAAACCCTGATGGGTTATTCCCCTGCAAAATCAAAACATAATGGGCTAGTATGCATCGAAGCCTGCGATGTCGCCGCTGGTGGCCGCCTCCATCTTCACCCCTCTTCCTTCCAGGGCTGTTGACTCCGGCTCTGTGACTGGCCGAAGTCGCATGCAGTCGACGGTCATGGCACGGGCCCTATAGAAACGGCACGTGCCCTTTTTTTTAGTGTGCATGCACCGATGACGCCGGCGCAAGCGTATATGGTAAATATCTTCTAAACCGTGCAGGTTTAGGAGATATTTTCAGTACCTACAGGTAAGCCTTATTATAGGCTTACCTGTAGGTAAAAGTGGTGTGTAATGCCGCGTACACGCAATCGGAAATTCCACCAGCAAAAGACCGATGTGAGCTTTTGGTCGGAAAAATGCTACCGTGTGTAGGTTCCATCAGACTTTTGCTGGCCGAATTTCCGACAGCAAAAGAATGAGAGCATGTTCTCAATTTTTCCGACGGAAACAGTTTCTATCGGAAATTCCAATCATCTGTGGCAATTCCGACGTGCAAAATTCTGACGCTTGCTCGAAAACAATTCGACGCATGCTCGGAAGCATAGAACTTCATTTTCGCAGTCAGAATTTGGTGTGACCGTGTGTAGGCAAGACAAGCTTGAGCGGAATTCCGTCGAAAAAACCTTCAGAGTTTATTCCGATGGCAAAACCGGTCGTGTGTACACGGCATTAGGGTTTACAACCACTTTAATTTTCGGTATCAAACAAAAATTTTACTAAGTTGGATACCTTTAGTTAAAAAACACATTATACACCCAATAATGGCTACAAAAAGGGTACCAAAATGTAATGGTGGTTTGCTAAAATAAAATTTTTGCTAATTCACTGGCTTTAATACTTTGTTAACAGGCATATGGCCCAAAAATCTGATGATCCAATGCTTTTTTCTATGTCACTAAAAATGTGATAGGATGAGCTGGCAAGCAACTTAAAAAAAAACACATTAACAATATCAGTTCCCAAAACAAAGTGATTATTGGATTTAATAGAAGCATTGGGGTTGATTTACTAAAACTGAATTGTGAAAAATCTGGTGCAGCGGTTCATGGTAGCCAATCAGCTTCTGAGTTCAGCTTTAACAAAAGAACTTGGAAGCTGATTGGTTTCCAAGTTCTTTTGTTAAAGCTGAACTCAGAAGCTGATTGGCTGCACCAGATTTTGTACTCTCCAGTTTTAGTAAATCAACCCCATTGTCTATAGCAACCAATCCAGTCTAATGCCGCGTACACACGGTCGGAATTCTCGTCGGAAAAAGCTCTGATGGTTTTTCCGTCGGAATTTCGCTCAAACTGTCTTGCCTACACACGGTCACACCAAATTCCGACGGTCAGTAACACAGCGGCATAAAACACGTTCGACAGCACTATAATAGTCTCTCTAGCAGCAGATAGTAAATCTTTGCAGCAGCAGCTCTCCATCAGGTTACACAAACAGCGATTAGTCCTCTCTCTACTATGCAAACAGATGACTCTGGCTGTTGGCAAACTTGGACTTGGCACTCCAGATCCTGCTTAGTCTGCCATTATGCAGCAGTGGTGGTGAACACTGGACAGCGATGTGCACTATCCGGGCTCCCTCGTGGCAAAAGGAAGCTGTGTCCTGTACAGCCTGGGAAAATGACATTCTTTCCCCTCCTTCTGCAGGGTCTGGTGTGGGCAGTAGTTCATGCCCAATACTTTCGGTGAGCAGTGCTCCCAGGGGGACAACATGTTCCATGATCCTCCTCCAGCCTTTCCTGATTGGTCCAGAGGGGGATCACACAGCTGGCAAGGCACCTGGCTGAATAGTATTTTAGAAGGGCTGTAGACAGGGCCGGTGCTCCTGCTAGGCAAACTAGCCTAGGGAGTGAGCAGGTCAGCTCGGATTGGATGGATCATTTATGTTGTTTGCCGGCGCCACACCGTGAGACTCTGTGGCTTTGCCGTAATAATGCTGACTTGTCTGCCCGCGTTGAGTTTGTCCCAGCCTGTGTCCCGATTTTTCAAGTAGCATGAACAGCAGCCAAATCCCTGCCTCTGACATTCATGTGTCGGGTCCTCAAGCCCCCCCCCCCCCGCCTCCGTCTCCCTTGCAGCAGTCGGCAGTGTTCTGCATTGCAAGTATGAAGTGATCTGCTTGCTCCGCCTCATCATTTGCCTCCACTCTGCCCCCAGCTCCACCCCCTCCATACCTCGCTAAATGAACTGTACAGTCCTGTGACTGCTGCAGAAGGATTGCTACTGCAGGAGGGGGTGTGTGTGCTGGGGGGGTGGGGGAGCAGAATGTTTAGGAGAGGGGATGAATGTGTGAAGAGCTAGCAGGCAGAAGGGCTGCTGTGTGCTACAGCCTCTGTATATGTCACTGCAGTGCTGGAGCTGGGGGGGGGGGGGGGCAGTGAAACTATCTTTTCCTCCACCTGACAGATATCTGCCCAGCCATTTCATACTCCACCCTCCACCTCTAAGGGCTCTTTCACATAAACATCCAGTGGGGCGGCTGACCTGTGATTTTTACCGCATCCTGCTTATGTACCCAAATCCTACCCTTGCAGCCGCTGCTGTGGCATTTTTACCTGAGGCAGCAGAGTTTTATTGGCAGAACTGCCTCTCAAACTCACCCATTGAGTTCAAAAAGGCCGCTCTGCAACTGCGAGCCAAACGCTTGGCTCACAATATCAAACTGCTATTCAGCAATTTAAACAGAAAGTAAAAACACGCACTAGGAGCCAGCGATAGCACCTCCTGAATGCCTGTCAGCGGCTGCTATATCACCCTCTGAAAAGCAATCCACCACAGATTGCTTTTCAGAGGTGTTAAGCATTACCACAAACGTGAAAGAGACCTTAACACTGCCACACATCATCCATTTCACACTCACCATTATCCAGAACATTACTTCCCAGGCACTTCCCATGTTACCCCCCCCCCCCAACTTATATCAATGAGCAACCATTTCCCAACCCACAGATGACCTATATCATTCATCAACCAATTCCCACCCCAGCATACATACACCCCACAGGCCTCTCCATACCTTCTGCTGACAGGCATCACTCCCAGCTTCTTCCTACCCCCCAATTGACAGACATTATTCCATAGTAACTTTCATCCCCCACCTCCCCAATATCCCTCCCTGGTAATTCCACAGACTCCACCACTGAATGTCATCCTTCCTCAAGTGACTCACCTCCACCCACAGACATTTCCCACACTGTCATACCTCCATACTCCTCTCCTGTACTTAATGCTCACTGTCATACCCTCCACACTCCTCTCCTGTACATACTGCTCACAGTCATACTCTCCACACTCTTCTCCTGTACACACTGTCATACCCTCCACGCTCATCTCCTGTACAGAATGCTCACCGTCATACCCTCCACATTCCTCTCCTGAACATACTGTCCACTGTCATATTCTCCACACTCCTCTCCAGTACATACTACCCACTGTCATCGCCTCCACACTTCTCTCCTATACATACTGCCAACTGTCATACCCTCCACACTGCTCTCCTGTACATACTGCCCACTGTCATAGCCTCCACACTCCTCTACTGTACATACTACCCACTGTCATACACTTGAGCTTTGGGGTGCACACCCTAATGTAATAGGCTGCACACACCAATGATTATATATATATATATTATATATTTATTATATAAAAAGACTGCTGTTTTTGTTTAAATCCCCTTTCAGATCCCCTTACACACATATACTACGGGAGGGCAATCCTTCAGCACGAAAGCACGCACAGGTTAAAAGCTTGACTAAGAGCGTGCCATGCTCTAAACTGTTGCTGTCACCCTGCATCTGGCAAATCCAACAAAAGAAGTGTGCTGCAACTACTACCTGTTAGGATTTCTGTATATAGAAGGTGGAACACACTACTGACCAATAACATAAGAGAGATGTTTCCTATAAACTTTTTCTTGTCTTTTTATAGACTAGCGGTCTCCAAACTGCGGCCCATGGCCAGATGTGGCCCTTCGTTTGCCTTTATCCGGCCCTTGGGACATTATTCCTCCCACTGACACCAACAATGGGGCATAAACTCCTGCTTCTGACATCAACAATGGGGCACTATTCCTCCCACTTACAAAAAACGATGGGGTGCTATTCCTTCTCCTAGTACTTGTACTAGGGGGAGGAATTGTTTGCATTGCTTACTCCCACTGAAGCCAGGATAGTTTCTATTCCCAATGATCATAGTTCCGCCCCCCAAAAGTCTGAAGGACAGTAAACTGGCCCTTTGTTTGGAAAGTTTGCAGACCACCGCTATAGACTGTACCCAAAAATATTTTTTTTGTTTCAAAATGACTTTTTACAGTTGAGAGATGCAGAATGTTGCTCACATGTCCCTCCCCTCCATATGCCAATGTATTCATGGATATGGTTAAAGAACAATTCATACTGTATATCTACATCCAATGTTCAAGCAGAACTGTGTGGTAAAGTATTGCTTCATTGACAATATTTTTGCTAACAGAGGAAAACAGTGGGGGAATTATTTAAAAGCATCCATCACAAGTTCTATGTCAACTGGTGTTGTTGCCCATAGCAATCAATCAGCTTCTATCTTTATTTTTTTTCCCACACTGCTTAGAAAGTGAAATCTGATTGGCTGCGGACAACATTTTACCAGGCATCTTTTATTAATTCTCACATTGAGTCCTCACAAGAATTTAAAGTGCAATTAAACACTGTCTCAGCTACATACAGCACAGTGGTCTGATGAAAGGTCCCTGTCTTACTGCTGGAACACAGTGATGTACACTGTATGTAGCTAAGGGAACATACAGTTTATACAGTGCATCCAGCAAGGGCGCCTGCAAGTGCAGTAAATAGTTTGGACCAGTTTAGCCCAAACAACCTATTTAAATAAACAGTAAATGTGGAGTCAGGCTTTAAATGGAGGAAGGTTAAAGTGGACATCCACTCAAAAGTGGAACTTACGCTCTAAGCACTCCTCGCCCCCTTACATGCCACATTTGGCATGTCATTTTTTTTTGGGGGGGGGGGGGGGTGTGGGTGCCTTCTTTTTAGTGGGACTTCCTGTCCCACTTCCTCCTATCTCTTCATGGCCACCTAGGCGACTCCTCCTCTCACCCTAGGCAGCCCCTCCTGGCCGTGACAGCTTCGAAAGCTGTCACGGTTGGATGCCCACAGTTGCTATGACAGCGCCGCAGAGAGGAGGGGGAGAGGAGCGAGGCACCAGGCACACGCATCGCTGGACTGTGGGGCAGGTAACTGTTTTTTTTTTGTGTTTTACACTTTTTGTAGCTGATGACTATTAATAAATAAAAAATGGGTGCAACTCCGCTTTGAATGGATATCTGATTTAAATATAATTTTTCTGAAAGGTCTTATACACAGTGATGTTAATTTTTGACTATTATCTTACTTTCGTTTTTAAATATTACTTATTTTGAATTACCAGTGGACACTGCTACAATGATAAATGGACTAACAGTGTAATTTTATGCAGGCGATACTGGTTTGGCAGGGCATGTTATATAGTAAGTTTTCTTCAATGTTTCTTAAGCTTCATATAATTGAGGAAAGGTCTTTACGAATTTGAAACTGTTGTATATGCTTTTTCTACAAATCTGATTTTTAATAAATACACTTGGTGCTGCAGACTCCATGCTTGTTTAATATAGACTCAGATTCAAAATACCTGTGTGTGTTTTATACATGTACTGTGTTACCATAACATTAAAAAAAAAAAAAACAACAATTTATGTATGTAACATATTTGAACAAGCAAGCATTCGATCTTAATTCAAATAATGCCTAAGTGATGGACTTGAACAAATGACATATAGAATTAACATGTTATATAACATTTCAAATGTAAAAAGTAAATGCACCCCTATATTTACCACCACTTCAAATCCATAAAATTAGAATCTGGTGCCAATAACTAGAACCTCCTTAAGAAATATTCCAGAGGAACCATTTTTATTTAAACCACATGAAGGGTCTATTAGTCTATTTGTTGCTGACATGTGTGGTGTCCTCATGTCAAGGTCAACAGAGCTCTCCAATGTCCTCAGAAATAAAGCTGTGGATGCCTAGGAGTGTGGCAAGGGTTTTTAAAAGTTTAAAAAATTATTTAAAATCATTCAAGTGTAGGGAAAATAATCTACAAGTCACTTTGTTTTTAAATAACTGCTAATTCATCCCAAGAGCTAGCTGATGGTTTGATGTTAAAAGAGGTCTCCAAGAACTTCAACATTTTATTTTGGGGTGTTCAGGGAACTCTTGCAACAGTTGGGGTCAAAGTGTAGTGTTTACCCTGGAAGAAGCCGCTTGAAGTTTTAAGTCTCCTGTTCCTATGCCCACGGCTCTTCAAAAAGCACCACACACATTGACATACATGGCTAAGTAGGGAATGTTTACTGCAGATATCTGTATATACACTCCAATGGCTAAGGTACATAGACACCAGTAATGACACAGCAAAAGGTTAAAGTGGATGTAAACCCACTCTCATCCTTTCTAAACTACTGCAATATTGGTTATCTAGAAGGATATACATGCCTCCTGCATTTATACTTATCTGTCAACACCCACCTCTACACTCCCCTTATCAATATTGCATTTTCTCCTGTGTACTTCTTACACTGAACTTCTGCTATGATCACTAGCATCCAGTCAAAACCCAGAAAAGTCCCCACATGACTTCAGCATGCCAAACCATGCTGAGGTGTGGAACAGCCAATCCTTGCAGAGCTGCTGAAGAAAGGAGTGGGGTGGGAATTAAAAAATAATGCATGTCTTAGGCTAGTGCACGAGATATGTAAATCACCTGTCAATCACAGCAAGGGGGAAGAACGGACAAAGTTTTCACAGTTTTTATTACATGTTTTATTTCGATGAAAAAAAGATATGAGGATTGCTCAGAGCTGGATTAACTCTGTGACAAGACTGGGCACAGCTGATCTGAAATCCCATACTCTATATTGTGCCAGACAAAAAAATAAGTGGGTTTACATCCACTTTAAGTAATAGCAAGAAGTATATTTTAATAAGGTAAACAATAGAAGACATATACTGCAATGGTTAAATATTTAAAGACTGCCCACCACATATATACTATGGCAGGGCAGCTTTATTACACGAACGCCATACTTGTACGTCGTTTCGTGCAATAGATAATGTGGGCGCGGGAGGCTCGCACGTGCGCTGATTGGCCAGAGGGGGAGCCAATCAGCAGGTCCGACAGACGCAATGTCCGCCGGGACCTGCTGATCATTCTCCAGAGAAGCAGAATGGTGATCTGCCTATGTAAACAAGGCATATCGCCGTTCTGACAGGGAAGTACACAGTGATCTTATGTTCCTGCTAAGCAGGAACACGGATCTCTTTGTTCTCCCAGTCAGTCCATCCCCCACACAGTTAGAAAGCATCCCCTAGGGACATGTTTAACCCTTTGATCGCCCCTGTGTTAACCCCTTCCCTGCCAGTGTCATTAGTACAGTAACAGTGCATATTGTTTAGCACTGATCACTGTATTAGTGTCACTGGTTCCCGAAAAAGTGTCAAAAATGTCAGTTAGGTGTCCTATTTGTCGGCTGCAATGTCGCAGTCCCGCTAAAAATCGCTGATCACCATTACTAGTAAAAAAAATGTAATAAAAATATCCCATATTCTGTACACGCGGTAACTTTTGCTCAAACATTTTTTTAATTTTTTTGTTGGACATGTTTTATAGCAGAAAGTAAAAAAAAAATATATTTTTTTTTCAAAACTGTCATCCTTTTTTTGTTTATAGAGCAAAAAATAAAAACCGCAGAGGTGATCAAATAACACCAAAAGAAAGCTCTATTTGTGGGGGAAAAATTACATCAATTTTATTTGGGTAGAGCATTGCACTATCACGCAAATGTCAGTTAAAGTAACGCAGTGTCGTATCGCAAAAAATGGCCTGTCATTAAGGGGGTAAAAACCTTCGTGGTTAAACAGCAAGAGAAATACAATGCAAAGATTAAGCAATAAGAGTACTATGCTGCAGAAACAATAATTGTTATAAAGGACAACCCCTCCTGAACCCTGTACTGGGCAACCCTAACTAGGAGAAGATGTATACACACATGCACACAATAACAGTTCAGTAGTCCATGATATGATACTCTATTTATTTTGCTGGCCAGCTTGTTGGAGCCCCGTTGTTATGGTAGCGTGCGCAAGGTAGTATCCTCTCAAGAACTGACACAGGAACAGCCACTGCGTTTCTTGCAGACATCTGTCCCTCTTTTATCAGTGTAATGCAGGGTTGGCTATAGGCTCTTCACCACTCTGTGTCAGCAGGGGATATCTGTCTGCTCATTGACAAAGTGTACCCCCGGTCGGTATTCTCAGCGTCCAGCTCCTCAATCAGCCAGTAGGCACAACCAGCATCAAGGGTGCCCTCCAACATACCAGAATGGCTGCCACTGTGTCCTTCTTTCACTCAAGTGCAGTAGTCCATTTGCAGCCTCAGTTTCTCTGTAAGTCATCCTTCTTTATTCTCCTCGCCCTCCTCTCCCCCACAGTGCTGCTGGGAGCTTTCCTCTTATAATCCAAAGTGAGTTCAGTATGTTTAAACTACATCTCAAAAAATACTCTACATACTTCTATCCAGAATCTCCAGCAGTCTGCATCCTCAGAGCACCCCCTAGTGGATTGAGGGTGGCTTAACACTGCCTGTTCTATGTTCTGCAATAGGAGTCTCTCCTACAGCCATGCCTGTGTAAAAGTCTCCTCTGCAGCACAAACACAGAATCCTTTTCCTGACAGAGCTGCAGACTGAGCTACATATTCATCTACAATCAAAAATAGATTGCACCAATTCATCCTGAATAACAGGTGAAGAAAAAGCCTTTGCAGTCCAAAAAAGACATCACAACAGGATTCAAATTTGCAAATGAATATATGGGCAAAGACCAGGCTTTCTAGAACAATGAGCTGAAGATGAATCAAAGATAGAGCTGTTTCGTTCATCATAACAGTAGACATGTTTGCCACAAACTGTACAGCATTTCAGGTGAAGAACCTCCTAACAGTTAAGCATGTTAATGGAAATGTTATGGCTTAGGGTTATTTTGCTACTTCAGGTCCTGGGCAGCTCACAGCCTTTCAGTCAACTATATATTCTGCGTCATATCAAAGTGCATTTGATGAGAATGTGAGGCCATCTGTCCAAAAGTTGAAGTTGAATCAAAAATTAGTCTTTTAATGATTCACAACTAGCAAATCCACCAGGAAATAGCTCAAAAAGATAAAACAGAGGGTTAGGGACTGCCTTAACAAAAGCCCTGACTTGATTCACTTTGACATTTTACAGGGGGATTTTGAAACGGCCAGTTCAGACAAGGATAACCCAAATACCGTATTTATCGGCGTATAACACGCACTTTTTCCCCCTAAAAATCGGGGGAAAGTCGTGGGTGCGTGTTATACGCCGATACCCCAAAAAAAAAATTCAAAAATGGCAAAAATGGCGAGCGCCGCCAAAAAATAGCGAGCGCCGCCGAAAAAAAACGAGGCGCGGCCGAAAAAACCCGAAGCCGCGCCGCAATAGACCGAGCAGACTGTTCGGCTCTACTCGGAGTCCCGCCTCCCTGCGCTCGTTCCGGAAACAGCAGGGAGGCGGGACCGCGATCGGAGCTGAACAGTCGGCTCGGCCTTTTCCGGGGCCGCTTCGGTCTTTTTCGGCCGCGCCTCGGACTTTTTCGGCGGCGCACGCGACAGAGTCTCGGCGGCGGGAAATTTAAACCCGGACCGGACTTCTAATGTCGCTGGGATGGCTGCAATGACCCTGGGCAAGGTACAACGTCCCTGGGCAAGGCTGCAACGATGCTGGGCAAGGCTGCAATGACCCTGGGCAAGGCTGCAATGACCCTGGGCAAGGCTGCAATGACGCTGGGCATGGCTGCAATGACGCTGGGCATGGCTGCAATGACGCTGGGCATGGCTGCAATGACGCTGGGCATGGCTGCAATGACGCTGGGCATGGCTGCACTGACGCTGGGCATGGCTGCAATGACGCTGGGCATGGCTGCAATGACGCTGGGCATGGCTGCAATGACGCTGGGCAAGGCTGCAATGACGCTGGGCAAGGCTGCAATGACGCTGGGCAAGCTGCAAATGACGCTGGGCAAGCTGCAAATGACGCTTAAATGTAAGTTTTTTTTTTTCCCTAAACTTCCCTCCTAAAACTTTTTTTCCTTAAAATGCCCTCCTAAACTTGGGGTGCGTGTTATACGCCGGTGCGTGTTATACGCCGATAAATACGGTAACTTTGCATGCAGAAGTTGCTAAAAATATCAATGATTCGCTGTGTCTAGAGTCTGATGGGTAAGTAACAACAGCTTTTGCCCTTTGATCCAAATGGTATAGATAGATAGATAGATAGATAGATAGATAGATAGATAGATAGATAGATAGATAAATACACATTTATGGATGGGAGATATATGTCCCCACTATTTGGTTAGTGGTCCCTTTACGAGAGATGATAGGAACACATTTTTAGTTCACATTGAAAGGTTAGGGGGCCTTTGGGTAGTCGGGAGGGAAAGAAGAGTACTGGTCAACAGTGTTCTCTGGGTTGGTAAGTCTGGATTGAATGGGTCCCTCATTTGGGACCTGGAATTCAGAAGCTCAGAGAGACTTTGCGTAGGAAAGAGCCTCCAAACCCTGATGACAGGGACTTTGGTACCAAATAGCTAACCCACTTGCACAGAAGTCCTGAAAAATAAAAACAAGGAGTCAACACCTATCTGTGAGGTATTTGTATTTGTATTTGTATTCACTGTTTAATGTGAGTACCCATTTTGCTTACTTGTTTACCTGTTTGATTGTAATAAATGCTCTTTTACTGCTGACATACTACACTATGAGGCAATTTTATTTCATGTGCATATTGAGGTGAAAACCAACCCCCCCTGCCCCTGCCTGGATAAGGAGTAAGCTGAAGGGAACTACATGGGACACACAGATAGAAACCACCTGGGACAGACAGCTGAAAAACCGGAAAGACATCCCCGAGAGGACGGTCACCTATGACCATAAAGACCCATATTATACTGCTGTAACCTTACAGCTGTAAGGTAAGGGGCCACCCATATCCCCATTAGGATTGCACGAGAAAAACACACGGATCACTGCACAGGATTTATAGATTATTCCCTATCACTACCGGATACCTCAGCACTGACACTTTGTCTCTTTGGATAGAAGATACCACTTTCACCTTGTACTGATGCTATATATGGACTTTTTATTTGGACTTTTTTACCATGCGATTTTTTAATCGCCATTCACAATTATAGCACTTGCATATATTCTTTCACTTCAGTCTGCCATTACGTTATAGGTGGCACGGATCTGATACTACTATATATATATTTATTTTTTTACCCTGGCATTTGAGAATTTTCAGTCTCTTTTGTTCCTTTGTACTTTATATTATTCAATTTCCTATATCACTTTTATGATATATTGATTTTGTCCGTTTGGATCACTTTCTTCATACACACATTTGGATGCACATTATATGCCTTTAAGGATCTCCATCACGTTTATTTATATCACATCACTGGTTTTATATGCACTTGGATGCACTGTTATTTTATTCAGTCACATCATGCGATTTTTATAAAACTTTTTTAACTAGGATTGCTTTTATCACATGATTTGGTTTTTATCACACCACTATACGCACTATTGCTTGATACATCATTTATATTATATGTATGCTTAATTATTTTAACCAGGAGGTTTTAATTTGGAATTCTTATGTCTATTACCTGTCAGCTTTGTCTTTTTAACATATAGTTTAATTTTGCGCGCCACTATCTCTCTTTTTTATTACATGTGAGGTATTGCTGCGAACGTTAGAGCGAGAGCAATAATTCTAGTGCTGGACCTCCTCTATAACTTTAAACAGGTAACATGTGAAGGCATTTAAAGTGTTCCCTATGGAGATTTTTTTTTGCACGGGCAATTTTAAATTTTCATTATGCATTTATTTACTCTGCGGAACTTCATCTTTCCTATTATACAAAAAAATTGGGGTATATATTGTGTTTTTTTTTTTAATTCATTAAAGTGTATTTATTCCCCCAAAATTTTTGTTTTAAAAAACGTTGCACAAATACTGTGTGACTTAAAAATTGCAATGATCGCCATTTCATTCCGTAGGGTCTCTGCTAAAAAAAAAAAAAAAAAAATATATATATATATATATATATATATATATATATATATATATATATATATATATATATATATATATATATATATATATATATATATATATAAAATATTTGGGGGTCAGAAGTAATTCTAATTTTAGCAAAAAAATACTGGTTTAAACTTGTAAACAAAAAGTGCCAGGACAGGCTTGATCTTCAAGTGGGTAAACCATCACTAAACAAGAAGATCTAGATGAGCAGGCAAAGATCCTTGTGCCACTTTATGCATCTTTGTCTTTACATTAACAACCTATTTTTATTTTTTTTAATAAACTGTGTTTTTTGATGTCCACTGTACTTGGGATTTTAGTGCAATTTGCATCTTAAAACAGTTTTTTTTTTTTTTTTTTTAAAGTTTCACCTCAAATACAGTATATTCAGTTAGCCAACGGAAGGTATCACCTACATTTTTACTATCCTGAATGAAACATGAGCAGTAAAAGAGGAAACCAAGTCTCTTTTGACTTTCAGTTGAAAACAATGGGGAATCAAATGAATGTTTTTCTCCATTCTAACCTTGTTGTTCTAAAAGGATTGATTACACTAGACACATTGTCCAGTTTTCACTAAAACTCCAGAATAGCTGATCTCATACAAAATAGATTTCTGTGTTTTCTGTGTTCAGCTACCTTTACATGCCTCTGTTCTATCATGTAGGGTGTTTAGTGATCTCACTAAACCATCTTCAGCCACAGTGATCATATATATCAAATATATGGATATGAGAAAAATAATAGATTTTTTGCTGCAAAGTTACCCTCAATTCATATTTATAATAGGGGCCAGGCATTTAAAGTGTATTTAAACCTTAACAATGTACTTCTCTTATTTTCTTTCTTTTGGTCTGTTAAAGAGCAATTTTTATATCTGTTTGATAAACACATAATAACAAAAAACATGAGCGCACACTTCCTGTGTTATCTTAAAGAGGCTATTTGGCCCCTCTAGTTCTTACTGTGGACTACAGAATTATTTTTCTTTATGTAGTAGAGATCCAAGAGTGGAAGCGGTTGAGTAGTTTTTTTTTTTTTATTATTTGATTTTTATTGGGTAAAAATGTTTTTATAGTACAATTTCAAAAGAGGTAAACTCAAAACAAAGGCCAAAAAAACAAACTAAGTAATAATAACAAAAGTACAGAGCTGGAAAATGTTGCATATTTACCTTATGCACAAGTGAGTATGTTTATCCATCTTGCATACAATAAAACAGTAATTATATACTTTTCCATATAGAAATAATTATATAGTATATCATTGACAGATTGCGGTTAGGGTTCCTAAACTGTACATCTAAGTGTATTTGTGCCCTTTAAAACACATAACTTTATGAATGAAGAAGAAGCAGCAACTGTACATCTAAGTGTATTTGTGCCCTTTAAAACACATAACTTTATGAATGAAGAAGCAGCAAGCAGCAACAATGGGGAATCAAATGAATGTTTTTCTCCATTCTAACCTCGTTGTTCTAAAAGGATTGATTACACTAGACACATTATCCAGTTTTCACTAAAACTTCAGAATAGCTGATCTCATACAAAATAGATTTCTGTGTTCAGATACCTTTACATGCCTCTGTTCTATCATGTAGGGTGTTTAGTGATCTCACTAAAACATCTTCAGCCACAGTGATCATTATCTATAATTAACTGCAGTAACTCAGGATCCTACACATAGTATATATATATATATATATATATATATATATATATATATATATATATATATATATATATATATATATATATATATATTATGGATATGAGAAGAAATAATAGATTCTCTGATGCAAATTTCAAGTATTTACATATTGCTAACAAGTCCTTACAGACCTTTGCAATTGCAGACACGGTCAAGCACTTTATCTTCGTAATTCTCTCAGCAGCTCAGCTAGCCCTTCTTCCCCTCCAAAGCACCTGCAACATTGCAAAATAAACAGCTGGCAGGGTGCCTAGTCACCGCTAGGGTGGAGGAGCAGAGTGAATTGAACTGCTGAGACAACAACTTGGAGGACTTCTTCTGTGAACTTTGTGGATGAATCCATTCACACTGCCTGCAGCTTCAAAGGGCTGGTTAGGGTAATTTACTGCTTGTACAGAATATCTAAATACATGAGTGTCTGTAGCCTAGGCTGCAGGTTAATTTTAAGGTGAACACATTACTGGCATAAGGATAGCCAAGATGCGATGATGTTCTTTCTCACTTCTTCCTTTTCTTTCATCCAACAAATAGTATAGGTTATACTAAGGCTTGGTTCACACCTATGCAGTTTGCTTCTTTCCCATTTCTGCAATGCTTTTTGCAGTGCATTTTTGCACACGTTTTTGAAGCAATTTGTGTTTTGCACTTTTGTATGCTTTTTTTTTGGCCAATTTGTTGTTAGGCAGATAAAAAAAAAGGCTAAACACAAATCGCAGCAAAAACACACTGCATGCTTTTCTGCAGCTTCTCCATTGAAGTCTATTAAACCAAAAAAGCACAATTTTGCATTTGAAAAAGTCCCTGACACTTTCCAAAAATGCAGTGGCTGAAGAAAGCATAGATGTGAATGTGTCCCATAGGAAACCATGTTAAATGCAATGTAGTGCGTTTCTGCAAAAAGCACCAAAAAGTGTATAGGTGTGAACCAGGCCTATCAATTAGGGTTGTGCCGATACCGAGAATTTCCACGAGTACGAGTGTAAATGCCCAAAACTGATACCTTTGCAGTGCGATTTGAGCACATACAAAATGAATGGGCTCAAATTGCACTGCAAAGTATTGCATGTGATTTAAACAGGAATGCAGTGTAGTTTCCAGTACTGCTCCTGTGTGAACCCAGGCTGAAGCCACTATGACAAGACTGGGTTCACACAGGAGCGGTGCCGGAAACTGCATGCGATTCGGAAAGGAATGGCACTGCATTTATGTTCAAATCGCATTTGATTCGTTGTAGTGCAATATGAGCCCATTCATTTTGTGTGGGCTCAAATCGTACCGCAAAGGTATTGGTACTCGATATCGGCGAAAAAAACGGGATTGGCGCAACCCTATAAACTATACTATAAAATATAGAAAACATGTTACCAATTTTATGCTTACCATCATTTCTACAGAAGTTTGTGTGTGTTTCATTCTAAAATACTGCAATAACCAAAGCAGATACTTTAAACATATTTAACTTTCCTTTATGGATTCCATTTGAGACACACCGATTTTCGTAAAACCTTTCAAAATGTCAAGTAGTCAAAGAGTAAGAGCAACCTTTATTCTCTCGGTTTCTAAGTATGTCTCTAAAGGTTTTTTAAATTGACGGGTTCTTTCCAAATATTTTTAAAATGGTTACTAAAACTGAAACATTGGTCAAGTAATGCATTTGTTTACTTGCAAAGAGGATGACCAAAATAGCTTTCCTGTCTGGGAGTTTGTACAAATCTTAAGAGTCTTTTGACATACTAAAAGCAAGACAACAGAACGCGTCTGAGTACATACAAGATTTTCTTTGCAATATAATTTAGGTTAAGTAAGGTTATAAAAAAAAGAGGAGAGTTATATAAAAAAATTGTAGACAAATGCCTCCTATGTATATTTATGATAGCATATTTTTTACTTTCCAAAATTTCTGACATTAATCAAATCTGGGTTTATTCTCAGGAACAAATAAGCCCAGGACTGTCACTGGGAATTGGGGATAGTTAAAGCGGTTATTTTTACCTTAATGCATTCCTTGCATGTTTAGGTGTCAGCATACCCCCACCCCCCTTTTACTTACCTGAGCTCTTATTCGATCCAGCATGGTGCACATCGGTAGCTCTTCTCTCCCCTCACTTCCATGTCTCGCTGGTTTTGCTGGGGCACCAGGAGCCATTGGCACCCGGTGCTGTCAATCAAAGTCAGTGACGAGGAAGCAGGGGACGGGGCCAAGTCCACGGGAAGCGGTTTCCCATGGGGCAGTGGACAGAGGGGAGGGGCCAGGAGCGCCGGCGGGAGACTTGAAAAGAGGAGGTTCGTGGCCGCTCTGTGCAATTCCATTAGTATAAGTAATAGAAGTATAAGTATAGACATTTATTTTTATTCTTTGTTTTTTTACCTTTAAAATCACTTTAATATCTAGCTTGAGAAAATATTGGTAATCCTACCTATCCTATTAAGCAAAGAACAACCCTTCAGTGAACAACCAGTAAGAAGCTAGTGTCTATATATTGTATAGACCAATAACTCCTGATTGGTCATTGTGTGGAGACCAGTTAAAAAAAAAAAAAAATAGCTGTCCAACACTTAGGTATAAAGCAGAATGTAAGGAAAAAAGGGGGGAAAGACGGTTTCAAGGCCCCCCTTTTTCTCATGGGATTGGGGCGGTGGCAGTTTCTAGCTCCCCGAAGTAGCAGAAATAATAGGGAGGTGGTTCTGATAGGTCAGCGAAGTCAGCTGGATAAATTCTTACCAATGGGATGCTCTTTAGCATGCTATTACTTTGAAATATTTTCCACATTTATAGAATGGGTAATATCAAAAGAAACAGGTTCTAATTTTTATTTTACATTACCTACAATTCCGATTTTTTATTTTTAGGCCCTACGAATTCAGATGATTGCATTAATATGTTAAATAACTTGCCTAGAATTTTTGGGTATAACCATAGACACGATGCACATGGAATTTAGGTTGCCTTCTGAAAAAAAATTATAAAATTAGGAAGTTATTGACCACCTTTATCAGAAGAAAAAAGTGACACTTAAGGAAATCCAGTCATTACTGGGTCTATTGGCATTTGCCACTAGAGTTTTTCCAATAGAAAGGGTTTTTTCTAGACGTTTGTACTCCCTGATTTCAGGTTTAAAAAAATCCTTCCTCTCATGTTCGATTAACCAGTGATATAAAAGAAGATTTATTGGTATGGTTGGGTTTCCTTGAGCACTATAATGGCTGCACTATATGGCAAAGGGAATTCATAACAGAAGAGTTTTGCTTATTTACTGATGCAGCTGGGTCTGTAGGATTTGTGGCAATCTGGCAAAAACATTGGTGTGCGGATCTTTGGCCAAAAAAAAATGGTATTTTAGAGGACTTTGTAAGAATATAGTATTGTTTGAGCCAATTCCAATAACAATAGCTGTTAAAATTTAGGGGCAATTACTTCAAGAATAGGCGTTTACTGATAAGTACAGATAACAAAGGAGTGTTATTTGCAATTAATTGCCTTTCATCAAAACGCGACCCAGTCATTAAGTATTTGCGATATTTAGTATTTCAAAGTTTATCATTAAACATTTGGTTAAAAGCTTGTTATATTCCAGGGAATAAGAATTTCTTGGCAGATTTGCTTTCTTGTTTCCAGATGGATCGATTTTCCCTGATGTCAGAGGCAGATTTATGTGAAGTACCTTGCCCTCAACATTTGTGGGAGCCGATTTAGTGTCGTCTAATATCTGAAAATCTATAGTTAACTCTACTTGGTTAAGTTACGTATCATCATGGATGTTATAGTCTAATATCGTCTAATATCTGAAAATCTATAGCTAACTCTACTTGGTTAAGTTACGTATCATCATGGATGTTATAGTTATCATTTTTAAGCGCTAATAACTTGGATATTTCCCCCTTTTTAGAACAAATAGTTTTACTGTTTCTTAATAGTTTATTGGCTAAAAGTTATTCTTGGTCTCATAATAATAAGACCTTGTCTGGAGTTTCTTTCATCCTTAGACTGAATGCATTACCAGCCTGTTTAAGTTTATTTTCCATTAAACAGGCTATGAAGGGTTTAAAAAAGGCTAACTTCTCTCTTGATAGCAGAGCCCCCATTACCCCAGATATTTTAATGAAATTGTGCGTAATCACTCGAACAGTTTGTTGGAGTCAGTTATGTTTAGAGCAGTGTTTTCTTTATTGTTCTTTGCGCATTTCAATTGTCCAAGGTTGTGGCTGTCTCAAAGAATGACAATAAGGGATTACAGATTAGAAACATACAGTAATTATTAGAGATGGCCAACTGGAGTATTCCTTCCCAAAAGCAAAAATGATCGACTTGGCAGAGGTCGATGGATCTCATTAAACTCTTGTCCCAATTCAAATATATGCCGGTATTTCTTTTGCAACAATACTTGCTCAGTAGACCAACTACTCGGGAATATTGTTTATCCATGAAAATGGGTCATCGCTGACTAGATTTCAGTTCAATTGTGTGTTGAAGAAATGTCTTTCAGAATTAAATTTAAACCACTTAAAACTGTCATCACGTTCTTTTAGTGAAGCGGATAAATTAGGGTTTAGGGAGGAGAATATTAAGAGGTTAGGCAGATGGAGATCAAATTCATATAAGTTATATATTTGTCCTAACCACTTTGTTTAATATTCGCAGGTCATCTGTTTATAGCACGAATTCTCGGCCACTCTAAAGCCCCATACACACGGTCGGATTTTCCGATGGATTCTGTCTTATCGTACAATGTTGTCGGAAATTTCGACCGTGTGTAGGCACCATCGGACAGTTTCCATCGGATTGTCCGACGGACAAAGTTCTATCTCCTGCTCTATAAATATTCCGACAACAACGTCCGATCATACCAATTCCGATCGTGTGTAGCGAATTCTGACAGACAAAGTGCCACGCATGCTCAGATCACATTACAAGACCAAAGCTATTGGCTACTAGCCTCTACGTAGTCCCGTCGTAGGCAACAAACGTCACCACGTTCAGAATGATCGGATTTTCCGACAACTTTGTCCGACCGTGTGTATGCAACGCCAGTGTCGGACTAAATCCGTCGGACCAAATCCGATGGATTTGGTGGTCGGATTTTCCGACCGTGTGTATGGGGCTTTACAGTACATATTTTGGGCTAAAGAGAGAGCGACTGCAAGAGTTTATACATCAAACTTGAGTCTGGATCCTGCTTTATTTCAAGTCCTATGGAGTTGCCGGAGAGGAAAGAGTTGGGGCGATAAGAATTTTGAATTAGGAAGTTTAATTGTTGACCTCAGACATTGGTTATGATATTTAGCATTCATCATTCGATTCAACAGATACATCTATTGTCTCTTAACACAGTGGTTGTGTTCTCAGAGATTTTACAAAGACTTTGCTGGCTACATTCATTCCATTTGAGATCTTTTGAAAAAATTTGAAAGAGAATCAAATCGGAATGCTAAGAGATTTTTAATCCCACCGGCAGGGTTCTCTTTTAGATATGTGGAGTTGGAAGGAGGTCTTCCCGGACTCTATTGAGATTATGGGGTACACTTATCAAACATTGGATTAGATATCCTTAATACTCATTTTCAGTACTGCATTGAACAGGCTGCGGGCTGGGGGCTAGGTACCAGGCATTATGGTAAACTTCCCGCCTGCCTCATGGGGGAAAGAAATAACGTTTGTTAAAAGTAATGAATTATTAGGCCTGAGCCGTAGTGGCTGGGTCATGTTGAAATATTCGGTACTTTGATAGGAGATTATTAAAAGTATTTATTGCTTATGTTTTATTTGTAAATGGCAAAAAAACATTAATAAAGCCATCTCATTGGTGTGGTTTAACCACTTCAATACAGGGCATTTTCACTCCCTTCCTGCCCAAGCCAATTTTTAGCGCTGTCGCACTTTGAATGACAATTGCGTGGTCTTGCAATACTGTACCCAAATTATTTTTTTATAATTTTTTTCCCCACAAATAGAGCTTTCTTTTGGTGGTATTTGATCACCTCTGTGGTTTTTATTTTTTGCACTATGAACAAAAGAAGAGCGACAAGTTTGAAAATAAAAACCACAATATTTTTTACTTTTTGCTATAATAAATATCCCAATTTAAAAAAAAATATATAATAATACATTTTTTCCTCAGTTTAGGCCATATATGTATTCTTTGGTAAAAAACTAATTTGCATATAGCGTCTATTTATTGGTTTGCACAAAAGTTATAGCGTGTACAAAATAGGGGATAGTTTTATGGCATGTTTATTATTTTTTTACTAGTAATGGCGGCGATCTGCGATTTTTTTATTGTGACTGTGACATTGCGGCGGATAGATCGGACACTTTTGACACCATTTTGGGACCATTGGCATTTATACAGCGATCAGTGCTATACAAATGCATTGATAAATGCCACTGGCAGGGAAGGGGTTAACACTAGGGGGCGATCAAAGGGTTAACTGTGTGTCCTAGGGAGTGATTCTAACTGTAGGGGGCGGGGACTCACAAGGGGAGGAGACGGACCGATGTTCCTCTGTACTGGGAACACATGATCGGTCTCCTCTCATCTGACAGGATGTGGATCTGTGTGTTTACACACACAGATCCACAGTCCTGCTCGGTTAACGGGCAATCGCGGGTGCCTGGCGGACATCGAGGCCGCCGGGCATGCACATCGGGTCCCGAGTGATGCGCGCACCCCCCCAGATGGCTGGGAAGCCCAGGACATTATCTGACGCCCACCCAAGATTGGAGATCCCTCCTGCGGACGTCATATGACTATATGCAGAATGTGAAGTGGTTAATATATGTAATTAAGGTTTTAATATTAGAGTTATTGTTGCCTACCGCTTACTATCCTTACTATGTAGGGAAAAAAGGGGGGAAAGCCAGTTTCAAGGCCCCCCTTTTCCTCATGGGATTGAGGCGTGGCAGTTTCTAGCTCCCCGAACTAGCAGAAATAATAGGGAGGTTCTGATAGGCCAGTGAAGTCAGCTGACCCAAGAACATTCTGGAATCTAAGGGGGGTCATTCAGGATTGGTCAGTAAAGGCCACATGACCCCCTGGAAGATTCTAGAATTCTTGGGGACCCCTATAGAAAGGGGTTCCAGACACAGGCTTTTGCCAGTCACCAGAGGGGATTAACAGGACAGCTCCCCGCCCCCCATCCCCTTTTCACGGCTTATTATGAGGTGGGACCCCTTACTCTTTTATAGTAGAAAAGGAGGAAAGAAATAAAGTTTGTTAAAAGTAATGAATTATTAGGCCTGAGCCGTAGTGGCTGGGTCATGTTGAAATATTCGGTACTTTGATAGGAGATTATTAAAAGTATTTATTGCTTATGTTTTATTTGTAAATTTCAAAAAAAAAAAATGAATAAAGCCACGGCCATTATTCATCAATTTCAGTGCTGTGGTTTCAAATAAATTTTAATTAATATATGCAATTAAGGTTTTAATATCAGATTTACTGTTGCTTACCGCTTACTATCCCATAAGGACAGCCACTGACATATAGTATAAAAAGACAAGCACTATAATGTTGTTGTAGGGCAAAACTCACAGCTATGTCAACTGCAGTAGGTTATATAAAACTTTTTTTTTGAGCGAAACATTCACATATAAAAGAGCAAGCCGGTACATTTCACACTCCGAAAATGTAGCACAAAGTATGTTTCCAGCTTCAATTATCCTTTTATTCCTTTAGCTTAAATACAGGTAATTTTATGTAAAGCATACAGTAATTTAGCTGGATATGAACCAAGTTACATAGCAGCCGTGGGGAATTATTGATCAATACAGCTGCTCATAATAAACCTCAGAGAAGATGAATAATGTATTTCCAAGCGGTTCTAATGAGCAAAAGGGGCAGTCTGAGTTTAAATAAATCAACTTGACATCATAATTAGAAAAAGAAATCTACCTACAAGGTATGTGTATCAAACTGACAGGGCATATTTCAGATAACTATTAAATACGACCTGAACTCAAAAGGGGAGTAAGCTGCAATGTTATAGGGAACATTTGGAAATTATTACTTGTCCCTAAGCAGTACTCTGAGAACAGTAAACTTTTGGCTTGAATTGCTGTAGTACAACCCTGGTACACAATCGTTTCAATCCCCTCTGCTAGTCTCACCACATTTGGAATGAGATTTGCTGATCTCATCACTGTGCTGCTCACTGTTCTCCTTACTGGAGACCCTGACATGAGAAAAAAAAAAACCCTACTGCTACGAAGATGGCCACCTCTACATCGAGACACAGTGGAAAACAAAGACTGGTAATTCAGCGATGGGGAAAGATCAGGATCAGTTGCAGGGAGATCACAGGAATTTTTGACCCAGACTATTTGTAGTGCTAATGCTAGGGCTACCACTGCAAAACAAGAGATCCCCACCTGCTGCTGAATGTAAAAATATATGCTGGGGTTGCTATAGTTGGTCAATGACATCACCCAGGATTTACAAACAGTAGCAAGTGGGAATCTGTAATTTTGTATCAGTAGTGTTACCCCCTTGCTAATGCTACCACTGCAAAATAACAGATCTCTGCTGGTCTCTGTTTGTAAACAAGCTATCAGGGATTGTGGGTGATGTCACTGATCAAATAGGGTCATGACCATATTTGGTCAAAGATGTCACTCAGGATTCTCTGACTGTTTGTTTACATTCAGCAGTCAGTAGGGATCTGTCATATTACAGTGGTAGGGCTTGGGTTTGTGTGGTGGTAGCACTACTGCTGCAAAATAACAGATCCTAATAAGTTAAAGCTGGAAAGAATGCACTTGCAATGTGCCTGTGGTGGATGTGCAGCACCTTGAGCTGCTTTGAACTTATTTCAGGATTCTGTAGCTCTTTCTATGCTACCGCCTTGTAGGATTTCACCTACCCTATAGTATATCTGCTGCTTATTCCCTCCACTGCTGTCAGGTGTCGCACTGGTGGAGGCAATTAATAAAAAGTGTCTAAAAAAAAACTGTTGTGGTGACGCACAGGAATGCAGTGGCTTCTCTGGCTCTTATTTGTGGTGAAAATACAATAAATGCTATGAACAGCATAATTAGGCCAAGAAGGTACAGTACATCCAAACTTTCCATTGGAGCTTAAATCAGCACTTAGCAGACTGCAGCTGCTGCAGACACAGAACAGTGGTAGCAGACGAGAGTAACGGACTACAATGGTTTGGAGGCAAAATGAAGAGGTGTGCACAGAAGCAAAAGCGGTGTAAATGCGCTAGTTTGTTGGCTAAGTTAAGGATCAACATGACCAGACCAGCTAGGCCATTGCTTTTTCTGGCCAATGTTCATTTACTGGCTAACAGAATACATTTGTTTAGACTGAGATTGGATGTTTGTTGAGAGATGAGGAATTGCGGTGTCTTTCGCCTGGCTGAAACATGGCTAAATAACAATATGCCAGACTCGTATTTACAACTTGATCGGATGCTACACTTCTGGTCAGATTGTAATCATCTGTCGGGGAGAACTCAAGAAGGTAGAGTTTGTATTTTATATTAACAAAGGTTGGTGCATAAACTGTTCCCTGGTTGGTAGTCTTTCCACTCTAAGGCAGTAAAAATGCCATCCACTTTACTTGCTATAGGCGTTTACAGTAGTGCTCATTGTTGTCTATGGTCCCTTGAGTGCTAGGGTTAACGATGCACTGAAGACACTGCTTGATAACATCTGCTCAACTCAAGATAGGTACCCAGAGGTTCTCTATGTGATTACTGATGACTTTATTCATTTCAGCTTGATAAACTTTCTACCAAAGTTTCCTCAGCACTATTAAAACCTGGGGAGTGAACACACTTGATTGAGTATATACAACTAGATAGGGGGCATATAGAGCTGTCCATCATCCCCACCTCAGCCTTTCCAACCACATTTCCATCATGCTGGTCTGTGTCTACTGACCCTTACTGAAAGTCAGTAAACCTAAAGCAAACATTATTGTATCATATGGTGAGGTCTAGTGATGCTGTCTCACTGCTACAGGGCTCTTTGAATGTACTAACTGGTAATAAGAGGAAGCGTCAGAGGTGTGAGCATGGAGGAATATGCACCATACCTAAAGGGCTATATCAGCAAGTGTGTGGGGGATGTTCCTACAACTAGAACAATTACTATCTCTGGAATGCACATGTTCACTCTCTGCTGAAAACATGTGATTCCATTTTCAGGTCTGCAGCAACACATTTGCATGTAGAACAAGAAGAAGTCTCATTGCAAGTTAAAGGAAGGTTAAACTATGATTAACTAAAATTCAGAGTTACATTTCCACCAATAACCCACAGAGCATGTGGAGGGACATTAAGAGCATCACAGATTAAACTAGCGAAGATGCAAAATGTCTTTCTAAAGATCTAAACACTTTTTATGCTTGTTTTAAGGATTCCAACACTTTCCTGGCTTCAGGCTCTCCCCTGTACCAGGTGAGTTGCCCCTCAGGGTGACTGTAGTAGAGGTGAGAAAATATCTGCAGAAAGAGAAACTCCTGAAAGGCTGCAGGTTACGATAATATTCCAGGGCAGGTCCTTAGGGACTTCGCACACCAGCCTTCAAATGTGTAGATGTAGATCTTTAATAACTCCTTTTCTTAGGAGACTGTCCCACATGCCTTAAGTCTACTACAATTGTTCTAGTTCCAATAAGCAAAAAACAGTGTCATGTCAATAACTTGCAAAGCCTCCCACAACCTGCCCCCAGCTACATAGCTAACCTAGTCGTTCTCTTCGCTCCTCCCAAGACCACCTGCTCGCCAACTCCTTTGTCACCTCATCCCATGCTCGCCTTCAGGACTTCTCCAGAGCCTGCTCTCCCGTCCTCTGGAATGCTCTACCCCAATCTGTCCAACTTTCAGAAATCAGAAATTTGACTATAAGTGGACTAGGAAAGGCCAAAGCAGGGCTGCTGTTTAACTCTTGCAATTAAACCCCTAAAATCCAATAACACCCCAAGAGAGGTTGGGAGAAGATAAGAGGTTGTCTGTCCCCAATGGGCAGAGTGGTTTATTTTTGCAAAAGAAAAACAGAATCCATAGTACTTGTTTGTCTCTATTTCCTACCCGCTACCTTTCCCCCTTACCCTTTCTTCTTTTGTTCTTTAGAGTTTTTATTTACTTGGTTTAAGTATATTTTCAGTAGCTTTGTTGTAAATGATTCAAGTACATTGCGTATAGATTTAAATGCAATATTATTTTTTTCTTTCTCATGTGCATTGGCAAAGCAAAACCTGTATGCTCTGTCAAGTGGTAATGACCAAACATGAAAACATGCATATTCATGATCTTGCAAATCTCAAAAAAAAAAAAAAAAAAAAAGCTCAAAACAGAAAAACAAAACAAAACAACAACATACCAGGGGGCTTACTCATGGGGCTGCACTGAACAGCCAGTCAGAATATGAGCTCCATTCTGATCACCAATTTAAACTTGCATGGCTAAGTGTGAGGCAACTGACACAGAGGAGGCACATAGGGAGTCTCCTGAAGCTTATTCAGCTAGAATTGAAGACCTCTACCCCAGCTGTTAAGGAGATGGCACTATTCTCCTTCAGCCCTTCTCCTCAAAACTGACCAAAACATGTTTCAGATAGAACATATCTAAGATTACTGTCAAACCATGGAATAATAAGCTTTCTAAGGAACGACAATGCATCATGCAGTGCATAGTGACAGCCAATGGGCAATATGGCAGTGACCAGGAAAGATAGAAGAGTATAGTTGCCAAAGGAGGCAGGGGACAGCCATTAGGAGCATACTACAGTGAAAGCTGCTACACTAACTTCTTCAAAGCAGGCACAAAAAACAGGTAAGATATGCTCCAGGTATGCACAGGACAGTGGTAAAAGATGTCAAGATTAGGGTAAACATACAGTTACAACTGGCTGCCCTTCCAAGAATGGTTCATGAAAGAGCCAGTCACAGGAGGTCAACCACAGCATTGATAAGAATTGTCAATGAGATGCAAGTTTTAAGAAGCAAAATCTACTACATCTGAACACTTTTGCAAGAGTTACAAAAAGTAGATAAAGTCTTGGAACGCAACAGTCTTGACTTGAAAACTGATCTGCTGTTATAACTGAGTGTATCTTAATGTGTAATGAAGATAAAGCGTTATCTGAAGCTCAATTTAACAACTCATCTGCTTCCTATAGTGCATAAACTGCACTGCTGAGATCTTTAAGCAAATCTAAGCAATAATAAGAAATTTAAACCAGCTCAAGTTGGCAAACATGGTCTAAATTTTTGCTGAACATGCATCATTGACTTTGGGTAATTGTAAAAAACTATGTTCACATAAAACCACATCATTTCTGTTCAGATACCATGTGCAATATAGGTGGGGATTACTGCTCTACCTATTTTTTCATTAAAACTGCTCATTCACAATTAAGAACCTTGATAAAGGTTACCAGGTACTTAAAGAACTCTGAAAATCCCTATTTGATTTGAGCTGACCACATAAAATAACTTCAATGTAGATTTCAGAAACACTATGCTCCCCAGCCCTTTCATTAAACTTCAGATGCAGGATATTAAGCTGGTGCAAAAGATAGGCAAGTCTACATGATATGTTGTGTGGTATACTATATTTAGACCACAGAAATCAGTTTCTACCATGAAAAGGGCCATTTGGTTGTAGTTGCCCCCAGGCCAAAGTTTTTCATCCTCATCAGCTTGCACCTGCACATACTACTACTTTAAAGCAAAGCTGACAGGAGCAAGAAATTATCCAATCCTAAGAGAAACAAACATTCACTGAGAGAAATATGTGTGAGGCCATTGCTGATTTCTGCTCCCTAAAACATTAGCTGCCTGGCTGTCATGTTGACCTCCGTATCTTGAGTTGCTGACCAGAAGAGGTATGCAGATCAAGTGCTCTGACTTCTTCGGATGCTTACTTGTTCTGGAGCAATGACTCTGGAAGAATTTAAGCCAATTACGTCCAGGCAATTAACATTTTGAGAAAATCAGCAATGCTATGCGTTCTTCTCAACACATGTTTCCACCACACACTGCCAGAAAGAAGGCATGTGGTGGAATATCGTTCCATACAAGTCTTAAAACATTTTACTAACTTACACCAAATTCTTCTTGAACTTGTTTCTGCTTCATAACACATTTTAAACACATTCTCATTTCCATGGTCATGTGAATTTTCAACTGCATTACAATGATGTAACAAAATTGTCAAGGGCTTCTGAGTGATCAGGATGCTTTTAAAAAGTATCTAAGGTTTACCTAAATTTCAGGTGGAAATTTCAGCTGCAAACATAAAACACAGTAAACATTGCAAGCAGAGCCACTTAGCTAAATGTGTGCGATGAAGGTAGAAAGTGACATTTATTATTATTGATACTAAGTACTATGTACTTCTAGTGCCAGGTGACAAACGGGGGTTATATTACAATCTGCTTAAACAATGGGAATTATGTACACTAAGTTTGCAGATATGGGGCCAGAGAATATTAATATTCATCAGACTGTTCACCAATCTACCCATGCTAACAGTGCCCACAACAACCCTCCAAAGGTGAACACCTATAATTTCAGCTGGACATGGTAAGGTACTGCAGAAAAAGCTATCTGCCAGACTTTCCATATTTTGAGACAGGGCCAGTGCCAAAAAAGTTTTCTAAACAAATAACACAAATGTGGAAATTCACAAACTTGCTGGGGAAGCATGATCATTCATATAATATCCAAATTTCATCCTAATATATATTGATCAGCTTTAGCTGAAGCATTACAGATTAGAATACATTCTGTAATGAAACCGTCTTTGTCTATGTCAATTTTTCCCAAATACAAAAGGGAGGGAACACATCTATTTGATGCTTACGTTGGTAACCTATCCTATGTCTACAATAGGGGGATCCTCAGGGAGGCCTATTCTCTAGACATGTGCATTCGTTTTTGTCCGAATGCATTTTCGTCCGAATTTCAGGTATTTTCAGGTATTCAGGTATTTTCGTTATCGTTTTAACAAACGATAACGAAAGTGCAGAATCCGAAAAACGAAAGATCCGACATAAACAAATGCTTTATTTTCGTTGTGACAACAGTTCGATATAGATAGGAGATTCAACGCTGACAATAACAATCTGTGTCCATTGAACCTGTGGTCGAATGTGCCTAACCTTAACTCTATTAGTCCAAGATTATTCTACATAGAGAGAAAAGATTCGACGTAGAAAGGAAAGATTCGACGTAGAAAGGAAAGATTCGACGTAGAAAGGAAAGATTCGACGTAGAAAGGAAAGATTCGACGTAGAGAGGAAAGATTCGACGTAGAAAGGAAAGATTTGACGTAGAAAGGAAAGATTCGACGTAGAAAGGAAAGATTCGACGTAGAAAGGAAAGATTCGACGTAGAGAGGAAAGATTCGACGTAGAGAGGAAAGATTCGACGTAGAAAGGAAAGATTCGACGTAGAAAGGAAAGATTCGACGTAGAAAGGAAAGATTCGACGTAGAAAGGAAAGATTCGACGTAGAGAGGAAAGATTGCTGCTGGAATTGGGTGGAATTGCAGCTAAACTATACAGAGTAATACAGTTTAGCTGCTCCGTCGAATCTTCTTTGAACTTTCGACAGACACCATAAGCCTTCAATGACAGATTCGACCTTAATTCATTTGGATTTTCGGACGAATGCAATTTTTAACGAAAAACTACATAAATAAAAACGAATTTCGGGAGTAACTAAATAAATTTATTTTTCGGACGAAAACGAAACTCCAAAACGAAATATTTCAGTGTGCACATGTCTACTATTCTCATTCTTCCAACAGAACAAGAAAAAGCACAGTGGCTGTCCCCCCATCACCTCTCAAACCGTACTGGAGGTTCTCCTTTCAATCTTGCTTTCTGAAAAGGAATTACAATACTTTTAGGCCTCTGCATAGTTAAACAGTGAACTGACTGCCTGGTAAAATTCCAATGTAGTTTAGAGCAAATCAGCAAACCATAAAATGTCCATCCACAAATGGAAGCCTCCACAAGCTTTCAAGCAAAATCCAGCAGGAGCTACAGAGTATTGAAGAGAAGAGAGGCGCCTCTAAGTGTAGCAATATGTTCCTAAATATCGTACCTTTATTAAATGTAACCATATTGCTACACTTAGAAGCACCTCTCTTCTCTTTTATACTCAGTTGTGACATGACGCTACTTGTATATCAAGACATCGCTTTTTTTTTTTAACATGGGTTCCCATCAATGCATTTTTGTGCCTCTGCATTTTTGAAAAGGGTCAGGGACTTTATTTGCATTTTTGGTTCAATAGACTTCAATAGAGAGGCTGCAGAAATACATGTAGTGGCAAATTGCAGTTTCCAATCTGCCCAACAACAAATCCCCCCCTCCTCCCCAAAAAAAAGCACAAAAACTGAAAAATGCAAATCGCTGTAAAAAAAAAAAACGCAGAAAGCACTGCAGAAATGCTCAAAAAGCAACATGCATAGATGTGAATCGAAATAAAGGTGGGTATCAGCGCTAAAAACAATGTAACATAAAAAATAATAAAAGGAGTGAAATAGCAGCCAGCACAGTTCGTTGATCATCAAACTCAGTAAAATATAGTCCAAAATGCAGGTTATATATCCCAAGCTTTGGACATCTCACGGAGCACTGTTCAATCCATCATCCAAAAATAGAAAGAATATGGCACAACTGCAAACCTACCAAGACATGGCCGTCCACCTAAACTGACAGGCCGGGCAAGGAGAGCATGAATCAGAGAAGCAGCCAACAGGCCCCTGGAAACTTTGGAGGAGCTGCTGCGATCCACAGCTCAAGTGAGAGAATCTGTCCACAGGATAACTATTAGTCGTGCACTCAGTGACAAGAAGAAAGCCATTGTTGAAATAAAGCCAAAAGAAGTCCCATTTGTAATTTGCGAGAAGTAATTTTATTGCATTCCTGGAAGATGGCTATTGCTGTATTTCTGGAAGCCCAACGCTGATGCTTCAGGTTTAAGCTTCTTCAACATTAGAGTCAGTGCAGCTTCTATACTTGCCCCTCCCCTCCTCCTGCCCAATCACAGACACCTTTGTATTATGTGTGCCTCTCTCTCTGCTCTCACAGCCCAGAGTGTCAGTGTATGCTCCGACAGAGCCATAAACCTATCACATATAAATAATAGGGATACGTTCAAGGAATGTCATGCACCTACTTGGACTTAAGTCAGTGTGCCTGCACTTTTTACAAAGTTTTTTAAAGTCCAAAGAAAAAGAACCGCTGCTCCAGGTGCATATATCAAGCCTGAATGGAACCTCTCTCAGAGTGCCAGCCCCAGTCCGTCTCCATGGTAAACTTGAAAAAAAAAAGAAACGGCTGCACATCCAGAGGTACCGATTGCCTTTTTATTAAGCATCGTGGTAACACCAAAGACACCAACATAGAGTCACGTAGACGCGTTTTACACATTCATCCTGTGCGGTGCAGGTAAATCACTCTGCATCAGTATGCTATTATGCCCAGTGTACTACTTGACACTGACCTAAAGATCTCTTCTTTCCTGCTGCTGGTTCTACTCTGAAGACTGCTAGCAGGAATAAGAGGCGGAGTGCAGCTGGTATCACTCTGCCTGGGACAGGAGCCGCATTGGTTTATGCGGCTCTTGCTGCTTCTACGGCTGCCTGCTCCCTACGCTGCTGGCAAAGCTACAACTTTACAAGTAGTCTTGTTTGACACTCTGGGATGGTGGGTCGGCAAGCCCAGACCGTGATCTATCAGTCACCTGGCCGGAATCGACTGGTAGATCGTGATCGACGGGTTGCCGACTCCTGTTTTAAATTAAGATGTCTATATTCTGAGTGCATTATTTTAATATGTTTTTAGCAACAATAATAAAATTGCTTCAATTATTCTCTTGTGGATCACCTGCCAGCATTGCCTGTTTATGAATTTATGAGGTGCGTGCATGCGTTAGCTTTTCCCCCCCAGCATCAGTGTTTTGCTCCAGATTGCTCCATACACTATCGCAGTTCCATTATAAATCACTGATAGGTCGTTGATCGTCGCCAAAAAAAAAAAACCAATTATATATATATATATATATATATATATATATATACCATAAATTGTTAACTTTCACGCAAAACAATTAATATATACTTATTGGGATTTTTGTAGCAGAATACATTTTTGCCAACATTTTTGAAGACATTTGATTTTTTTTACATTTTTTTATTGGATACGTTTAATAGCAGATAGTAAGAAATATTGTTTTTTTTTTCAACATTTTTGGTCTTTTTTTGGTTATATCGCAAAAAAGAAAAAAATCCAGTAGTGAACAAATACCACAAAAAAAAGCTCCAATTGTGTGGAAAAATTATATAAATGTAAATCTAGGCACAGTGTTGCATGACTGTGCAATTGCCAGTTAAAGTAACGCAGTGCTATATAGCAAAAAATGGCCTGGTCATGAAGAGGGTAAAATATTCCAGAGCTGAAGTGGTTATATATATTGCCATTTTCCTAATGTATTAGTTACAAAATTCTATGGCCAGACTACTGGAATACCATCACATTTTATGCCTACAGCCAAAACTAAAGCTGGCCGTTGATGGATCGAAATTTGTCTGGTTCAGAAGGGACGTATTTCGATCCATCTATGGCCAGTCCGGCTCAACAGAATCCGATCCTATGATTGACTTCTGTCAACTGGGACTGCTGGAAAACTTTAATTTGAGCAGCGACTGCAGCCAATTGGCTCCAACACTGATCAGTGTATTCTGTCAGCAGAGGACTCAGCAGAGAGGATTCCTCCATCCACCTTGTTTCTGTGAATGGGGGAATCCATTCAATTTTTTTGATCTGCTATCCTTACAGAACCAGATGCTCAAAATGTCTGCTGAACAGACAGCCCCAGGCCTCACACTACTATTGAACAGGCTGAAGAAAATATAAACTGCAGGAGATAGGAGGCCCTGATGAACCAATGTTAAAAAAAAATAACAGGTGACTCTAAGAAGGCATCACTAAATGGCGGGCCGCGATCCGAAAACAGACTGCAAGGCAATACTGTCTGCCACTTAGCAGCCTGCGTGTCCTCTCCTGGCTGACAACTTCTATCTCCCACCGCCACCACAGCATCCATAGCAGGTAGAACGCGTGGCATGTCCGGATGGGGTGCGGGACATCCTTTTCAAGTTAACAAGCCGACATGGCATTGCTAGGATGCAGAGTGGTTCTAGCAACCAATCATCTGCCTATTAACATTAAAAGCATGTCCCGCCCTGTGTCTGGACATGCCGTGCCTTCTGCTTTGCCTGCTGTGTAAGGTAGGATCGGGAAGGTTGAAGGAAGATTGGAAGGAAGGGGGGCTGTTAAGGGGACCAGTATACAAAAAAAAGGGGGGCTCTGTGAAGGGGACCTGGATACAATGAAGAAGGTTCCTGTGAAGGGGACTAAGATGCAAGTAAGGGAGGCTGCAAAGGGGACTGAGGTGCAAGAAAGGGGGGCTGTGAAGGGGACTGGAATTGATGTAATGTGGGGGTGCTGTGAGGTAAAGGGGGACAGAGGACATTTAAGTAAAGGAGGTGCTGTGATGTAAAGGGGGGCAGTTATCTAAAATGGGGAGACTTGGATGCAAAGGGGGCTGTGATGTAAAGCAGGCACTGTAATGTAAAGGGGCTGTATTGTAAAGGGGGTGTTCTGATGTAAAGGGGGTGCTGTGATGTACAGGGGGGCACTGTAATGTAAATGGGGTCTGTATTGTAAAGGGGGGTTGTGTGATGTAAAGAGGGGTTTCTGCAATGTAAAAGGGGCAGCTGCAGTGTAAATGGGGGGGAGGGGGGCTGTGATGTAAAGGGAAGAATCGATGACGCTGATATAAAAAGGGAAACTGTAATGTAAGGGGAAGGGGCTGTGATGTGAAGAAACAGAGTCATAGCACAAACATGAGACTTGGACCTCTGCTGGATGAAATTTTTAATAGCCGGACCTTCGTGAATTTTAATTCACTACTCCTGAACTAAAGAAAGCACAAGCAGTAATATGAGAAAACTTGGTTATGATAATCTACTTTGAGAAATAAGTAGCTGGTTTGCAGGGAACTATTCATCTGTAGAACATTTAAATCATATATAATAGTTTCTAGTATGACTATTTACAGTATATTACAATAGTATATCAGTTCCCTCCTTAGTCTATTAGGCTTTTCTGGTACATCAGTAAAAGTATATAACCTGTCAGTAAAAACGCTATTTTATGCAGGTTAACAAGGACACTGCTATCTCCAGTCTACCTGTGCAGTATTGTATCTCAAACAGATTAAGTCGAATCATTTCCTGCAAAAAGTGAGGTATCAAACCTTTTTAAATGCATAAATGCGGGATCAGAACAGCAAAAAAATAGAGTGATGAATTTTACATTTACAAAGTAAATCTCCAGCTAATGCGCAGCGGCAACAACAAACATTAAAAAAAGCCGCTCTGCACTCCAAGGAATGGAGCTGCCATGGTAACAAAGATTTCAGATTTTCTAGCATTTTACCACTCATATCCCCCCTTATTACATTATGATAAAATGTCAGTGGTTTTCATAAAGGAAGAACCATCCAGTGTTAACCTCTTCTTGGTTTTACATGCTGATCGAAAGCTTAAAAGAGTTTAGCTGTACAAAGTGCCATCTAATTGATTTGCACCTCTTCTGTGTAACCACACCGCTATGTGTTTTATTAAATCAAGGCAACTGTTGAGCGATTGATGTATTGTGCTCTTACTTGGCTGTGACATCTCTTTTTTGAAAAGACTGGTAATTTGCATTTTGACAGAGATCACTCTTTTACCTGCTATTTATCCTTCAAGAGATGCACTCATAATAAGAAATGACAAAACTCTGGGAGACATTAATCTGAACTGGAGCAGACAGAATCTGGAGCAGCTGTGCTTGGCAACCTTATTCAGCTGTGCTTTGAAAATGAACGATGGAAGCCGACTGGTGGCCATGCATAGCTGCTCCAAGTTTAATGAATTCCTCTAACTTTACTTTAATGTTTGGAAGCACCAGCTGTTTTTCTCCAGGTCCCTTCCTTATGTCTTCTGTTAGGCCTCATTCATTCACACCACGGTGCAGAGACATCAGTTTTTCTGCATGCGTTCTGCAAGGGTTCAAAGAAAACAATGGTTCTCTATGTGCCCTGTTCACACAACGTGTATATTTTTCCTGAGCAGGAATCTGCAATGTGTATGCAGTTCTCTGCACAGAAAAAAAACAGACATGAAATCAACATTGGTGTGAACAGGGCACGTAACTGATGCACATGAAAACTGATGTCAATGTGCAAAAAAGCTCACTGAAATGCGCATGAAAACTGTTGTAAACTGATGTGAAACTGATGTAAACTCCTGACTCGGCAATTGAAATCCCTTTTACCATCAGTTTTCATTCATGTATGGTATGAACGAGCCTGTGAACTAATAAGCTGAATAACAGTAATGGGCCATACACACGATAGGATTTTCCGACAACAAATGTTGGATGTGAGCTTGTTGTCAGAAAGTCCGACCCTGTGTATGCTCCATAGAACATTTTTTGACAAAATTTCCGCCAACAAATGTTTGAGAGCAGGTTGTCAAATTTTCCGACAACAAAACTTGTCTGAAATTCCAATCGTGTGTACACAATTCCGATGCACAAAAGTCCACGCATACTCGGAATCAAGCAGAAGAGCCGTACTGGCTATTGAACTTAATTTTTCTTGGCTCGTCGTACATGTTGAACATAAACACATTCTTGACGTTCGGAATTTCCAACAACATATGTGTGACCGTGTGTATGCAAGACAAGTTTGAGCCTTCGGAAAAAAATCCACAGTTTTGTTGTCAGAAAATCCTATAGTGTGGTAACAGGTTAAAGAATAAGTCAGATTGCGGTATGTATGCAGCTGCAGAGGAGAAGGATGGGATTAATTGAGAGCCAAAAAGAATAAGTGCGCTTATTCTTTAACCACTTCCCACCCGGCCTATAGATAAACAACGGCTGGAAGGGACATTCACTATTCTGGGATGAATGTCATATGGCGTCCTCCCAGAATGTGCCACAGGCTGTGCTGCGGTGTGATCTGTCACCTGCTGTGTTTGCACACAGCGGATGACTGATCAGTGTACCAGTTTCTGCCAGTACCTAGTGATCACTGTGACCAATCACAGCGATTACACATGACAATTGTACACAATGGATGGCTTTCATTCATTGTGTACTATTGTGTTGATCTCTGTGATTGGTCACAGGGATAACATAGCACATACCGGTCCAATCATAACCCATCTGTATCATGTGATTAGCTGTGGTCAATCATATCTAACCACAATAGTAAACACTGAATGAATCAATTTTATTCAGTAAAAAATTATGCTTATACCAGTAAAATTCACTGGTATAAGCAATCATAATGTGTAAAAAACAAAACAAAACAAAATCCTGATCACTTCCCCAGAGTAGTACAGTGTTACTATGGTATGAATTAGAGTGGAGACTGCGAGCCAGGCCTTCTCGTCCACATCAGTACCTGACCTCACAAATGCACTTCTGGAAGAATGGTCAAACATTCCCATAGACATACTCCTAAACCTTGTGGACAGCCTTTCCAGAACAGTTAAAGCTGTTATAGCTGCAAGGGGTGGCCCAACTCAATATTGAACCTTACAGACTAAGACGTCATTAAAGTTCATGTGCGTATAGGCAGGCATCCCAAAACTTTTGGTAATATAGTGTATTATATCATAGTTTGTGGACTCTATAGCTTTCCTACAGACTAAATAATAAACACTGATTTGGGTTATTTTTACCATAGAAATGCAGCAGACTACAGTTTGGCCTAAATATATGAAGAAAGATTATTTATTTGCAAAATTTTATAACACAAATGAAGCAAAAACACTTTTTAAAAAAATAAAAAAATATAAAAAATAAATAAATAAATAAATAAATAAATTAAAAAAATCGGTCTTTTTAGTTTATTTCGCAAAAAATAAAAAACCCAGCGGTGATTAAATACCACCAAAACAAATCTCTATTTATGTGAAAAAATTATAAAAAGTTCAGATGGGTACAGTGTTGCATGACCGCGCAATTGTCATTCAAAGCGTAACAGCGATGAAAGCTGGAAATTGGCCTGGGCAGGAAGGGGGTGAAAGTGCCCGGTATTGAAGTGGTTAAGGAAGACTCCTACTCTAAATTGTTAAAGTTCACCTATCAGTAACTTTGCAAACCTGACATTCCTGACATAGCACAACGCACAACACACAGCAAAAGAATAATAAAAAAATTAACTGTATCTTATACTGGTAAAAACACTCCTTGTGCTTAAGTTAAGTGACTATACCTTAGCACAGTAGTCTCTCAAACTTTGCCTGAAAGGAGTATTTTCTAAAAATGATGGCATTTGTCTCCTGTAGGCAAGAGATATAATTTATCTGATCCTTCTGTTCTGTACAGCGCTTATGTCAAAAGAAATATGATGGCAAGGGGCCCCAGCAAGTACGGGGGCTGCCAGGCAAAAAATGAAAAAAGCTAGAACAACGGACTAGGCCCAAAGGTATCCCAGAGAAGCAAGAGTTAACTGTAAAAAAAAGGGGGGTTAGCAGCACTACTGGAAAAAGAGAAAAAATACGTGCATTTCACATAGTTATAAAAGAGAGGTATCAATGAAAAAAAAATGCATCCTTTATCCCCAAAATCAAAAACGATAAAGGGGAAATGGTGCACTCGTCCCCTGAAATAGCTAAGGTATTTCATTTATATTATAGTCAGCTTTATAATGTGAGACAAAAAGAGGTAAGTAAAGGGGGAAGAGAGGAGAACCCGGTAGTCCAAGAGAACCTGTGGGGACTAGACCTTCCAATAGTCCCTAAAGAGGAGTTAGATCGACTAGAGCACAGGTGCCAAACACAAGGTCCCCGGGTCGAATCCAGCCCTCCAGGCCATTTCACGTGGCCCTCGCACCTCTCCTACAGCTGCAGGAGAGCTTCAGTCCTCATCTGGTCCTCCTCCAGCCCCCTACTTTCTGCTTTCAAGCAATGCATCCAGCTTCTTCCCAGCAGCAGCATAAGGAAAGGGGGTGCACTGTGATGTTAGGGAGAGTAGGGGACTTAACTTCTGATGGTGGGGTGGCTCTTGACATCTAATGTAAGGGGATGCGCTGGACATCTAATCTTACAGATACAATCGGCCCTTTTGAGGACAATCACAACAAGAAAAGAGTATGAAATAAAGGACTTTATCTCCTGCAAAACAGAAGGGGTTGTGTACATGCTCGAATGTACATGCTCACTACAATACATAGGTAGAACCAAGAGACCTATGTGGAAACATTTAAGGGAGCATGTACAAAATATAAAAGCAGGTTTTCCCAAACACAGCGTATCGAGACATTTTGCAGAAGTACACAACAAAGACCCCACACAGATGCAATTCTGGGCAATAGACAAATTCAAGCCTAATTGGAGAGGAAGCCATAAAGTAAGAGAACTCAGCAAAAGTGAGTCGAGGTGGATATATGAAATTAATAGTTTTGCGCCTGCAGGACTAAACATTGATTTTGACCTCAATTGTTTTATCTCCGATTTTTAATACTTTTTTAGTGTATGTACCCCCCAGTTTTTTAGTAGTCCATGTGGCAACCAAAATATTTTCAAAAAAACTTTTAAGTTTTTAAACTTTTAGGTTTTTTAATACATCCATGGTTTTGTCCAATTCTTGGTGTGACATAACCTACTTAGGGTATATGGTTACTATGTGACACTGAGTGTACCCCGCAAGAATGTGGGGGTCCATATATAACCACAACAAATTCCTTTATACCGACACATATAAGAAAATGAGCTAGCTCTTTGCTGTCCCAGCAATGCCAACATTTGGCAAAAATATATCCTTTCCTTCATATATATTTTGTAGACCGATATATCTCACACTCCATTAATAATTCATATGTACACTCATGGTTCATCTATATTTTTATTTTTATTTTATTTTATATTTATTTTTTATTTTTTATTTTTTTATTCTAATCATTTTTATATTTTTATTTTATATTTTATATTTTATTTTTTATTTTATTTTATTTTATTTGTGCAATTATTTTATTTATATAAAATGCATTCACTCTTATTTCCTTCTTCCATACATATATATTTTCAATATATATTTTTTATTCCAACATCGCATATTTTTCTACACACACAATTTTAAAATTTTTTAATGATTAAAGCATAAATATCATATATAAGTATATATCTTTGTGAACATACAGGAAGGTACAATGATTGTCCCCCGATTCTCCGGCAGTTAAAAAGTTAAGTGCACGTCATCCACAGCACCCGGGCGCAGCGGTGTGCTGAATGGGATGATGAGCACTCAAATGTTGCTATGGCAACCCCACGCTGATTGTTGCCCTATAAATTGTCTCGGCTGTCACAGGGCTATCATTCCCTTGATAAAGTCACGTGTCAGTGACGCAACACGTCGGGAGGAGGAGCCTAGTGACGTCACCGAGACTACGAGGACGAGCAGGGCAGAAAGCCCTATACAGTGCCTGACCTACTGTCCGACTACCGCGCTTTAAACCACCGGGTGCTGTGTGAGTAGACCGGCATCTGCTGCATTCATGTATACATTTATTGTGTAGCAGCACTGCGTAATGTGCTTTGTATTTTTTTGTATTCTCACATGACACACCGAAAAGGAAAAGCCATCACCCTCAAAGGATTAAAGAGGAAGAAAGCATCTTGAAGCATCGGCATAAAGATAAGTGAAAGTGATGCTTCTTTATGTTTAATATATACACTAATAACGGCACCTGTTTGTTCTTTAAACCTAGTAAGAAGGGTTAATAAACTAATGGTTCTTAATTGTTCAATTACCAGATTGTCCAAAACAGCCTAATTAAAAGGAATATCATTGAGCAGGTTTAACTACTAAGGAATCCTACTAAGCGGCTGCAGTAACTTTAATCAGGACAAAAGACACTCATGGACCCAGCAGTGTTTTTTAATTAATGGCATCAAATAACTTGTCTTGATACATTTGTGGCTTGTTTTAAATAACCAAACGCTACACTCCAAATCATTGCTTTTAACCCACAGGTTTTTACACTTACTGGTATTTATCTATATTTCAAACAATTGTTTTATATTCACTGGCACTACACATTATTTTACCAATTAATTTATTATTTAATTCATTTGCACGGAATAGCATTAAACCACTCACTTTAATTGATTTTAATTGGTTTATGCATATTGCACATATTCACATCCCCAACGGATATATTTTTCACCATTTATTTAATCCAGCACGGATTTGCATCCAGCACGTTTTAAGCAAAAGAAATCATTTTAAATAATCTACTGAGGATTTTAAGGTTGATATAAGCGCACCCATTGCACAAATTGTGTATTTTTTAACATAATGCTGATGTGACCCACGATGAAATTGAGTTCGACACCCCTGAACTAGAGGGTCCGATCACATAGGAGGAGGTGTTGAGAGCAATAAAGAACATCGCTCTGGTGAAAAGCCCAGGTCCCGACAGGTCCTCTATTTTATACTACAAAGGGTTTAAAAAACTCCTGAACCCCAAATTATGTGACTAACTTAATGTGTTAGGAGAAGGAGAGAAATTACAGGAGGAGTCACTGCTGGCCTTGCCTACATAACTCTTATTCTGAAGGAGGGAAATGATCCGGCAGCCCCTGCGAGTTATAGACTGATATCATTGCTAAATATAGATATAAAGATATTTGCTAAAATAATTGCAGAAAGACTAAAACCATTATTGCCAAGATGGATCCATAACGATCAGGTAGGGTTTGTGACAGGAAGGGAAGTGAGAGACAATTGCCTTAAGTCTCAGTTTTTGATACATGAAGTGAGAAAGAAGGAGGCCCCAGTCGTACTCCTGTCAATAGATGCCGAAAAGGCTTTTGACAGGGTAGACTGGAGTTTTATGCTGGGAACACAGACATTTAGGTACTGGTGATAGGATGATGCGATGGATTTCCACATTCTATCACCATCCAACAGCTAAAATTAGAATAAATGGAAGCTTATCCCTCTTTTAAACTATTTAATGGCACAAGGCAAGGATGCCCCCTCTACCCAATGCTGTTTGTAATAGCACTGGAACCGCCGCATAGCTGCAATTCGCAAAAACACAGACATCAGAGGGGTGAGAACAGGGGGTAGGTAGTATAGAGTGGCTGTATATGCGCATGATGTGCTATTCTATATTTCCAACCTCAGGATAACAATACCAATCGTGCTAGAGTAATTGGGCCGATATGGCAAACTGTCAACCTTTAACCACCTGAGACCCAGAGTACGTCATATGACGTCTTTTTGGTCTCAGGGGTATATCTGAATGATGCCTGTAGCTACAGACATCATTCAGATATTGCCGGTTTCAGCCGGCGATTCCCTGCACCATAAGAACGATCATAGCGGCTGTTCCGCCGCTTGATCGTTCTTACGGGCGGCGGGAGGGGACGCCCCCCCCCTCCCGCCGCCCTCCGGTGCTTCTACCGACTCACCGCTTCCATCGGTGAGTCGGACTCGGGATCCGCCGGCCCCCGGATGATGATCATAGAGATTTCCGGCAGACCAGATGGTCGCCGGAGTCTCTATGATCGTTCGGAGGCCGGGCGCAATGTTATGACGTCACGCCCGGCCTCTGCATTCAAAAAACGGCGCCGCCTCCGCTGGGAAGCGGTGATCGTTTTTTTTTTTTTTTTTGATTTTAGGCTTCCCAGCCTAGAGGTGAGATGTGGGGTCTTATTTACCCCATATCTCACTGTAAATAGGTCCGATCATGTAATATTCCTATTACAAGGGATGTTTACATTCCTTGTAATAGGAATAAAAGTAATCAAATATTTTTTTTTTTTTTTAAAGTTGTTGAACTAAAAAAATAAAGTAAAATGAACAATAAAAAGAAAAAAAAAAAAATTTAAAGCGCCCTGTCCCCGCGAGCTCGTACGTAGAAGCGAACGCATACGTAAGTCCCGCCCACATATGAAAACAGTGTTCAAACCACACATGTGAGGTATCGCCGCGAACGTTAGAGCGAGAGCAATAATTCTAGCCCTAGACCTCCTCTGTATCTCAAAATATGTAACCAGTAAAAAATGTTAAAGCGTCGACTATGGGGATTTTTAAATACCAAAGTTTGGCGCCATTCCACAAGCGCATGCAATTTTGAAGCGTGACATGTTGGGTATCTATTTACTCGGCGTATCTTCATCTTTCACATTATGCAAAAAAATTGGGCTAACTTTACTGTTTTGTTTTTTTTTAAAGCAGGAAACTGTTTTTTTTCTGAAAAAAACGCGTTCGAAAAATTGCTGCGCAAATACCGTGCGAGATAAAAAGTTGCAACGACCGCCATTGTATTCTTTAGGGTCTTTGCTAAAAAACATATATAATGTTTGGGGGTTCTATGTAATTTTCTAGCAAAAAAATTTGGAATTTTACATGTAGGAGAGAAATGTCAGAATTGGCCTGGATCTCAGGTGGTTAAAAATTAATATATCTAAATCAGAGATTTTGAACATAACAACTCCAAGAAAAGAACAGCAGGCAATTCAACATAAATTCCCTTTGTATGGTGTAGAGAGGAACGGGGATATCTAGGAGTAAAGTTGACCGCATCCTTAGCGACCTTATATAAGGCCAATTAATTTCCAATGCTTAATAAGGTTAAGGAACAACTAAACCACCTGAGACATAAACCCCTCTCTAGGTAGAATAAATGCATTAAAAATTAATATTCTTCCAAAATGAATATACGTATTTCAAATGATCCCAATTACATTACCTCAGGAATTGTTTAGGAAATGAAGATCTATAGTGTTAAAATATATATGGGTACATAAACGCCCTAGGATCTCCTATGCAATGTTGGCAAAGGAAAAAAAGACAGGGGGGTTAGCAGCACCTGATTTTAAGAAATACTATCAGGCAATTACTATTTCACAGATAGCAGATTGGATGCACAATAAGGAAGGTAGAAACTGGGTAGATATTGAGATGACACAAAGTAAAGTAGATTTAGGAAAGATGGTATGGATACCACAGGCAACACCGAGAATTAGCTAGTAGCCCAAATCCACTGACTAGCCCAAATCCACTGTTAGGATATGGGATGGCCTTTTAGATTATATCATTGGGAATATATTGCACATTTAATTTCTTTATTAGACACACATTATTTTAAGCCAGGAAAAGAGGATTATGAATATTTTATTAGATGGGCAAAAAAAGAGGAGATACAGTTACAGGATGTGATGAAAGTGAATAGAATTTGCACATTCACTGAAATAACACAAAAATGGGGAAGTATGCCACTAGACAGATGGAGGTACACACAATTACAGCACTTTGCACAATCATTACCATAGCCACTGCTGGGAAAAGGAAATATGAGGTTAATAGAGAAATTGTTCTGCTCCCCACTGAGCTGAAAGCAAAGTATATCTAAAATATATAAAATACTGGTAAAGGAAGCAGAACCCAAATATCCACCATATTTAGGGAAATGGGAGGAGGAAATAGGAGATATTTTAAGATTAGCCTGTTTCTCATCAACTGATGCCAAGACAATAGAGATGTGTTATAAACTATTAGCAAGATGGTATGTGACCCCACAGAGGGTGCGGAGGTGAGGTTTGGAGCGGTTGTTCTCCCAATATGGGGGTGCGAGGCTCATGAGACCTTTGCGCACTTGTGGTGGGAATGCATAAAGACACAGCCTTATTGGGAGGAAAATACTAGGGCAATCTATCAAATCACAGGAGAATACACCCAAGTGGAGCCATGGAAATGTTTGTTCCATGGCATGGAAAGAACAGTGGCTCAATATAAGAACACCCTAGTTCCACACTTGTTAAATGTAGCTAAAAGCCTGATACCGAGACTATGGAGAACTTCAGAAGCCCCGACTATGAAGGAATGGGTAGCAAAGGTTAACTGGCTGAGATTTATAGCAGAAACAATGCATACAGTAGGGGACTCTCTAGAGGTATATTACACCATATGGGGGAAATGGTTAAAGTTTAAAATATCTATAGAGTATACAACTATGGTGGGTGCTTGAGGGGGCTAATATACGAGGAATATGGGATACCAGAGCTTACGATGAAGAGGAGGGATACGATTTTATAACAAGGCCTGAATGGGGAAAATAAAATGGTCCTGTGGGATAGAGGTGGTCTAAGAGGGAGAGCATTTTTAGGGAAAGAGGTTTATTTCTCTTTTTCTTGTGGTTTTTTTTGGGGGGGGGGGGGGGGATGGTGGGGGTTATGGGAATTTTCATATGATATGCTGTGAAGTTGAAGCTCAGAAATGTGTATCTGCTTTGTAACTGTTTGTTTTTTTTTAAAAATTATAACAATAAAAAGAGAATATACAAAAAAAAAAAAAAAAAATTATGATGGCTACCATTGCTGGCCTCTCCTAGAAAACTGCTAGTTACCTGTACTTGTCAGTGTGACTTACCAGTCATTTATGTATACAAAATAAGAGTTCTGGCTTGATTGCATGTTTCCTCCAGGTCACTTGCTTAGAATGTATTTGTGATTTCACTCTTATTTATTGTAAAGAGTTGAGTTACAGTTAAGATTCTACCAGAATAGGTCTTAGTTAAATTACTTTCTCAACACAAGAAAACAAGTGTAGGGGAGATTTACTTAAACTGGAGCAGACAGAATATGGAACAGCTGTGCATAAGACTGAATCAACTTATATTTGTAGCTTATTCAGTTAAAGCAAAACGTATTCCACCAATTTAACTATTTCCTAAAACTTCCCAAAGCTTATATTGGCTTTCAATTGAATCATCAAGCCATCACATGGCTGGTGTCACAGCTGATCAAGTTTGCAACACCATGGAACTGCAGATAAAACAGAGGTCAAGATAGCAGCCTCCTGTAAAAGTTAAGAGAGTTTAATTCAATTCAAAAACGAAAGACAGAAGCTCATTGGTTGCCATGCACAGCTGCTCCAGATTCTGGCTACTCTCGTCTTACAAAATTTCCCTCGCAGTGCACTAAAACAGTCTTTTCTGCACAAAAAACAACAGCGATATAACCGTTTTGTTAACAGCAATAACAGAATAAGGAGAAAACTGCTTACAGTTTTGCAATGGTGTCCATAGGCCATGGGGTTGGTTTTAGGCTTTTTTTCTCCTGTCTATGTTGACAAAGTCCCAAATGAACGAACCTAAAAGAAAGCAACAAAACCTCAGCGAGAGAATATTTGAGCCATTCTTTACTCATATGTGATTGTTAGGCTTTAAAGTGGTTGTAAACCCATATATATATAAAAAAAAAAGATGCAAGACAAAAGGCATAATGAGCTAGTATGCTAGCGCATTATGACATACTTACCTTAGATCGAAGTTGTTACAGCGTTCCCCGTACACTGCTGTGACTGGCGACATGTTTCCTGGAGTTATTTCCGGGTTCGCAGGCTCCGCCGCTGTGATTGGCCAGAGCCCTATGGACATCATTCCCGCGCATGCGCACGTGAGCCACTGGTCACGGCACAGGCCATTTAGAAACGGCACAATTGAGCCATGTCTTCGGTGTGCATGCGCCGATGACGTCAGCTCAAGCGTATATGGTAAACATCTCCTAAACGTGCAGGTTTGGGAGATATTTACAGTACCTACAGGTAAGCCTTATTGTAGACTTACCTGTAGGTACAAGTGGTGTAACAGGTTTACAACCACTTTAAACTGGTTGTAAACATCAGACATTAAATATGGAAAAAGCACATCCTTCTATACTGTGTACTTGCCTCTCTCAACCTTTTTTTAGTCAAGGCACCCTTTAAAATTATGGACAATCTCAAGGCACCCTTTAAAATTATGGACAACCTCGAGGCACCCCATTCGAAAATGTATAAAGCTATTCTAATAATTTTACATAATGCATCAACATCCACACAAGTAGGACACCCAATGTTGGAGGTGATTTATTCTTCCAAATAAAATACACTTCTGCAGTCTGGTACTGACTAGAAATCCAGCGATTCTCTTCTTCCTCAGTTTTTCTCCGTCACTTAGCTAATGTGACCTCAGTGCTAACGGAGAGGGACAGGGGAGAAATAAAAACAAGGATTCTCTGCAGAAAACCGACATCCTCCTTATCAACTGATGATGTCATTGGTTGTTAGGATGCTGGCGGCTAGAAGGTCCTAATGGTGCACAATGAAAACCTGTGGTTTTGTGTAACTAAAAGGCAAGCTTGACCCACCTGCTGACTTGTATACAATATTTGGTCATTTTTTGGGCATTTTGCCCCTGAAAAAATCTCAAGGCGCCCTTGTTGAAGAATGCTGCTCTAAAGCACTGTATGTCATTTCTCTCTGTTGTCTTGTTCCTCTGTTATCAGCATGGGTTACTTTGCAGCAGCTCTTCCCAACACCAAGAGTTAAAAAGTGACGGGGAGGGAGCTGCAGCACTCAGCTTGTGGCTCATATTCTCAGCTGTGCTTGTTCTCTGTACTGTGTGAAGGAGAGTTGTGTCCATTCCCTCCAATCAGGGCTCAGAGCAGTTGGCTATGTGAAGATTTCAGGTCCCCATCCCCTGCTGATAGAACTAAGGAGAAATCCTTTCCTGTTTGTGTTTTCAGAACCATCTACAGAAAGGATGGCTACAATTTATGAGGGTTTATAGCCACTTTAACCACTTGCCGACCGCCCCATGTAGATATACGTCGGCAGAATGGCACGTACAGGCAGAACCACGTACCTGTACGTGCCATTCTTTAGGCGGTTGGGGGGTCCGATCGGACCCCCCTCCGCCGGCGGGGACGGTCGGCATCGCTTCAGGAGCGATCCGGGACGAGGGGACGGCCAGTGGTTTCTGGCCACCCCCTCGCGATCGCTCCTGGCGAATGAAAAGCTTCCCCTTCCTGTCTATTGTATAGACAGGAAGGCGGAAGTGATGTCACGCTCGGTGCGCCGGTCTATGTGACCGGAGACGCCGAGCGGCGAACATGTTAAGGTTAGTGCACAACACTACACTGACACCAGTACAGTTAGGCACACAAAACACCCCCCTGTCACCCCCTGATCACCCCCCAGATCACCCCCCTCCCCCCCCCAGTCACAGTGTCACTAATTGCAGTGATCATTTATTTACTGATCACTGCATTTAGTGTCAGTGTGACTGTAATAACTGTCAGGGCAGTTAGTTTTAGGTCCTAGGTAGCCCCCTACCCCCCCCTAATAAAGGTTTAACCCCCTGATTGCCCCTAGTTAACCCCTTCACCCCCTTTTGCCAGTGTCACTAAGCGATCGTTTTTCTGATCGCTGCATTGTGTCGCTAGGTAACCATTTTTTTTTTATTTTAACCGCCATGTTTTATATAGGTTCATAAATAGTTTTATAGGTCAGGTACCCCCATATTACAACCTAAATAAAGGTTTTAACCCCCTGATTGCCCCTAGAGTTAACCCTTTCACCAGTAATCACCGTATAACTGTCACTGGTGACGCTGGTTAGCCAGTTAGTTATTTCGTTATTTAGGTTCCCCGTCAGGTTTTTATATAGCGTCAGGTACCCCCATATATTACCTAATAAAGGTTTAACCCCCTGATTGCCCCTAGTTAACCCTTTCACCCCCTTTTGCCAGTGTCACTAAGCGATCGTTTTTCTGATCGCTGCATTAGTGTCGCTAGGTAACCAGTTTTTTTTTAGGTTAACCGCCATGTTTATATAGGTTCATAAATAGGTTTATAGGTCAGGTACCCCCATATTACAACCTAAATAAAGGTTTTAACCCCCTGATTGCCCCTAGAGTTAACCCTTTCACCAGTGATCACTGTATAACTGTCACTGGTGACGCTGGTTAGCCAGTTAGTTATTTCGTTATTTAGGTTCCCCGTCAGGTTTTTATATAGCGTCAGGTACCCCCATATATTACCTAATAAAGGTTTAACCCCCTGATTGCCCCTAGTTAACCCTTTCACCCCCTTTTGCCAGTGTCACTAAGCGATCGTTTTTCTGATCCCTGCATTAGTGTCGCTAGGTAACCAGTTTTTTTTTGTATTACTGTTACGGGTGACGCTGGTTAGTTAGCTTGTTTTTTATACTGTCAGGGCACCCGCCATTTATTACCCAATAACGGTTTAACCCCCTGATCGCCCGGCGGGTGATATCAATTAGGTTTTAGGGTCAAATAAGGTCTGCGTCGCCCCAGGTTAGTGCCAGTACCGCAAACACCCACGCGCAAAGCATACACCTCCCTTAGTGGTATAGTATCTGAACAGATCAATATCTGATCTGATCAGATCTATACTAGCGTCCCAGCAGTTTAGGGTTCCAAAAAAACGCAGCTTTAGCGGCATCAGCCCAGATACCTGCTAGCACCTGCGTTTTCCCCCTCCGCCCAGCCCAGCCCACCCAAGTGCAGTATCGATCGATCACTGTCACTTACAAAACACTAAGCACACATAACTGCAGTGTTCGCAGAGTCAGGCCTGATCCCTGCGATCGCTAACATTTTTTTTGTGGTAGCGTTTTGATTCAGTCGCTAACAGTCAGGAGCTTTTTTACCTGTGAATCTCAAAAAAATAAAAAAAACAAAAATAGTTGTCGTTTTATTGTTCTCTCTCTCTCTCTATTGTTGCTCTTTTTTTACTCCATTCTATTCTGCAATGTTTTATTATGTTTTATCATGTTTTATCATGCTTGCTTTTCAGGTATGTAATTTTGTTTACTGTGTTTTAGTGTTAAGCATTTTTTTGTTTTCAGGTGCGCCATTCAGTTGCAGCGCGGATTTATTTATCTTGACAGCAACAGCGTTTGCTCCCACGATACATAAAGCCGCGACTCCAACGCTGTAGGAGGTGATTTCACCACCACAGTTAAAAAAAAGAGCATATATGCCGAAGCATGGGGGCAGCAGGGGGCGGGGAGGAGCGATTGGCTCCTAATGCCACGTACATACGGTCGAAATTCCGACCGTGTGTACACGGCATAACTTTTGCGGGAGGATGCCCCCATGCATCGGCATATATAAATGGTGCATGTATGCCCATCATTAGAAGTGGGTGGATGAAGGGAGGTATTCTAATGGTGGGCATACCCACCAATCAATCTCTTTTTTTTTCGTTCAGCCAAGAGGCTGCATGAAAAAAAAAAAGATTACAATATATGTCCAGTATGTTGCTGGACTTTGAATGGTTATACCAGAATGATGCCTGCAGGTTTAGGTATCATCTTGGTATCATTCTTTTCAGCCAGTGATCGGCTTTCATGTAAAAGCAATTCTAGCGGGTAATTAGCCTCTAGACTGCTTTTACAAGCAGTAGGAGGGAATGTCCCCCCTCCCGGATATAAACCGCGCCATTGGGAAATTGGGAAAGCATTTTATCACACCAATCTTGGTGTGGTCAGATGCTTTGAGGGCAGAGGAAAGATCTAGGGTCTAATAGACCCCAATTTTTTCAAAAAAAGAGTACCTGTCACTGCCTATTGCTATCATAGGGGATATTTACATTCCCTGAGATAACAATAAAAATCATAACAAAGAAAAAAAATGGAAGGAACAGTTTAAAAATAGAATAAAAAAGCTAAATAAATAAAAAAAAAAACTAAAAAAAAAAAAAAAAAAAGCCCCCCTGCCCCCCCTTCTCTTGCGCAAAGGCGTACACAAGCGTTGGTCTGGCGTCATATGTAAACAGCAATTGCAGCATGCATGTGAGGTATCACCGCGAAGGTCAGATCGAGGGCAGTAATTTTAGCAGTAGACCTCCTCCGTGAATCTAATGTGGTATCATGTAAAGGCTTTTAAAGGCTTTTAAAAATGTATGTAGTTTGTCGCCACTGCGTGTTTGTGCGCAATTTTAAAGCATGTCGTGTTTGGTATCCATGTACTCGGCCTAAGATCATATTTTTTATTTCATCAAAAATTTGAGCAATATAGTGTGTTTTAGTGCATTAAAATAAAAAAAAGTGTATTTTTTTTTCCACAAAAAATGCGTTTGAAAAATCGCTGCGCAAATACTGTGTGGAAAAAAAAAAATGCAACACCCACCATTTTAATCTGTAGGGCCTTTGCTTTAACAATATATATAGTGTTTGGGGGTTCAACGTAATTTTCTTGCAAAAAAAAAATATGTTTTCATGTAAACAAAAAGTGTCAGAAAGGGCTTTGTCTACAAGTGGTTAGAAGAGTGGGTGACGTGTGACATAGGCTTCTAAATGTTGTGCATAAAATGCCAGGACAGTTCAAACCCCCCCCAAATGACCCCATTTTGGAAAGTAGACACCCCAAGCTATTTGCTGAGAGCAATGTTGAGCCCATTAAATATTTTTTTTTTTTGTCCCAAGAGATTGAATAATGAAAAAAAAAAAATATATATATTTTTTTTACAAAAAGTTGTCACTAAATGATATATTGCTCAAACATGTCATGGGCATATGTGGAAATACACCCCAAAATACATTCTGTTGCTTCTCCTGAGTACGGGGATACCACATGTGTGGGACTTTTTGGGAGCCTAGCTGCGTACGGAACCCCAAAAACCAAGCACCGCCTTCAGGCTTTCTAAGGGAGTAATTTTTTTATTTCACTTCTCACTGCCAATCACAGTTTCGGAGGCCATGGAATGCCCAGATGGCATAAAACCCCCCAAAATGACCCCATTTTGGAAAGTAGACACCCCAAGCTATTTGCTGAGAGGTATTGTGAGTATTTTGCAGATGTCGCTTTTTGTCACAAAGTTTTGAAAATTGAAAAAAGAAAAAAAAAAAAAAAAAAAATTTTTTTTCTTTACTTTCTTCATTTTCAAAAACAAATGAGAGCTGTAAAATACTCACCATGCCTCTCAACAAATAGCTTGGGGTGTCTACTTTCCAAAATGGGGTCATTTGGGGGGGGTTTTGTGCTATTTTGGCATTTTATGGCCTTCGAAACTGTGATAGGTAGTGAGGAGTGAAATCAAAAATTTGCACCCTTAGAAATCCTGAAGGCGGTGCTTGGGTTTCGGGGCCCCGTACGCGGCTAGGCTCCCAAAAAGTCCCACACATGTGGTATCCCCATACTCAGGAGAAGCAGCAAAATGTATTTTGGGGTGCAATTCCACATATAACTATGGCATGTGTGAGCAATATATCATTTAGTGACAACTTTTTGAAGAAAAAAAAAAATTATTTTTTATTTTTGTCTTTATTCAATCACTTGGGACTAAAAAAAAAAATATTCAATGGGCTCAACATGCCTCTCAGCAAATAGCTTGGGGTGTCTACTTTCCAAAATGGGGTCATTTGGGGGGGTTTTGTACTTCTCTGCCATTTTAGCACCTCAAGAAATGAAATAGGCAGTCATAAATTAAAAGCGGTGTAAATTCCAGAAAATGTACTCTAGTTTGTAGACGCTATAACTTTTGCGCAAACCAATAAATATACGCTTATTGGCATTTTTTTTTACTAAAGACATGTGGCTGAATACATTTTGGCCCAAATGTTTGACTAAAATTGAGTTTATTAGATTTTTTTTATAACAAAAAGTAGAAAATCTCTTTTTTTTTCAAAATTTTCGCTCTTTTTCCGTTTATATCGCAAAAAATAAAAATCACAGAGGCAATCAAATACCATCAAAAGAAAGCTCTATTTGTGGGAAGAAAAGGACGCAAATTTCGTTTCGTTACAAAATTGCATGACCGCACAATTACCAGTTAAAGTAGTGCAGTGCGAAATTGAAAAAAGACCTCTGGTCCTTAAGCTGACAATTGGTCCGGGGCTGAAGTGGTTAAAGTTTTATTTTTTAACAAAGAATAGTGAAAATTATGCACAGATTATAGAAATTAATATATGAGGTCCGCAAACCATATTGTATTTCTTAAGACTGCCAAAACAATCAAACATGAATAATGCTCTACAACAGTGGTCTCCAAACTGTGGCACGGGGGCTGGCTGAGGCTCTTTGCTTTAACAGGCCCTTGGGGCAATATTTCATCTACTGACACCAATGAAGAGGCACAATTCCTCCCAATGACTCCAACGATGGGTTGCAATTTTATACCAATAACACCAATGATGGGGCCCGGTTCCTCCCAGTGACACCAAGAATGGGGCCTATTGACACTATTGATGAGTCACAGTTACTTCCAATGACACAAACAATGGGGCCCAATGACACCATTGATGGGGCACAATTCCTCCCAGTGAATCCAACGATGGGGCACAATTCCTCCCAGTGAATCCAACGATGGGGCACAATTCTTCCCAATAACACCAACGATGGGGCACAATTCCTTTGGGGACACCAAAGATGGAGCAAAATTCCTCTCACGGATACCAAAGATGGGGCATTGTTTACTCACACTGATGCCCAGACATATTCTACTTCTGATGGCCACAGTCCAGCCCTCCTATTGTCCGAAGGACAGTAAACTGGCCCTTTGTTTAGAAAGTTTGGAGACCCCTGCTCTACAGCTACAATGGAAGTTGTATACAAAACAAAAAATAAACATTATTATTATATACATGTGTCAACATAAAGATTCTGAAATAATAAATGTCAAATAAAAGAATGCTGCAGCATTTTTTTTTTTTTTTTTTAAATGTCTTGTCATTTTTCCGGAAGGCCTATGTTCACGAAGCTATTTCTGTTGTTTACAAAGATGGAGAAGGTCTTGTTTTTATAAGCTTCGCTTTTTTTATTCATTTTTTGTTAATTTTCTTCTGTAGCAACAGCTCTGGCCTTGAATAGCAATAGAAATGAAGATATATTTAACACTGCACTGAAAAATGTTTCAACTTCTCTGTTACTTTAGCCTTGCTAAGCCTAACAAAAACAATTGTTTAGCAGGGTTTTAGGTGCGCAACCCCTGTCATTAAGCATAAATCTACCTATTATACAGATTTTAACCAATTGCTTACTGGGCACTTAAACCCCCTTCCTGCCCACACCAATTTTCAGCTTGAATAACAATTGTGCGATCATGCAGCACTGTTCCCAAATGAAATTTTTATATTCCCCAACCCCCCCCCCCCCACACACACACACACACACACAAATTCAGCTTCCTTTTGGTGGTATTTAATCACCGCTGTTTTTTTTTTTTTTTAATTTAGAAAAAAAAACTGTTTTATATTTTGTTATAAAATTTAGCAAACAGCTAATTTTTCTCCTTCATTGATGTACGTTGAGGAGGCTGCACTGATGGGCACTGATAGTCTGAACTGATGGGCACTGATAGGTGGCACTGGTGGGCACTAATAGGTGGTGCTGGTGGGTGGAATTGATGGGCACTGATGGGTTAAACTGAAGGGCATTGATAGGTGGCATTGAAGGGCACTAATAGGTGGCACTGATGGGTGGCAGTGATGGGCACTGATAGGCAGCACTGATAGGTGGCACTGAAGATGAGGCACTAATGGGTACTGATTGGCACCACTGGTGGGCATTGATAGGTGGCACTGATATGCACTGGTGGGCACAGATGAAGTGGCTGTGGCTCTTCCTCTTCAGGACCGATGTCCCTTTCACAGAAGCTGGTGATCGGCTTCTTTTTCTCCTGTCAGCGTGAGGAGAAAAAAAAAAGAAAAAGATTACAGATCTTCTGTTTACATCACATGATCAACTGATCACATGGTAAGGGCCTGGGATTGGACCCTTAATCTGATCTGTGATCAGCCGAGTCTCATTGACTCGGTGATCACAGAGCATGCCGCTAGCCCCACTGGGGACATGCAAAGGGGAGGATGTCACATGACAGCGTCCCGGCAATGTAGGTCCACGCTGTAGCCGTCATTCCACTATAACCTGGATGCGAGGAGGTTAATATCTTTCTAAGCTAAGAAAACATACAGTTTACTATTTTCAACCTTATTCAGTAAAGAACACTTAAAGCAGACCTTCAGTAATTTTTTCAACTTTCCATCTATTAAATTTTCCGCCCTTGTTTTTTTTAACTTTGGATAGTAATACATTTTCTTTCTGCCAGTAAATTCCTTATACAGCCCACTTCCTGTTTCTTGTCTGCAAAAAAGCCTAGGCTTATGACATCATGCATAGCTCTCTCTCTCTCTCTTGAGAGTTTGCCAGGAATGGAGGGGGGTAAGTCATAAGAGGGCCAATGAGAGCTGCAGAGCTGGAGGTGTGCCTTTGTGTGTCTATGTAAATCCAGGAAGTGAACAGGCAGCAGCTTCAGAAGCCCACAGTTAAAATGGTTGCAGCCAGACTAAGTGGAGGGAGATTTCTGCAGCATATTTGGCAAGTAAAGAATCACAGTATATATAAAATTATATGCAAAGTGGTTGGAGGGAAGCTTCAGAATGGCAAAGATGTTTTTAATACAAATTATGTGAGCAGACTGCAGTTCCTTTTTAATACTTAACCACAGGGCCGGATTAACATAGGGGCTATTGGAGCTGCAGCTCCAGGCCCCTCTCTCAAGATAGGCCCATTTACCCCAAAAAAAAAAAAAAATAAATAAAAAAAGATTGACTTCGAGGGTTGTAGCTCGGCGATCAGGAGTCACAGAGATGGGTAGGTAGCTAAAGACCTACCCCAGCACTGGTTAAAATATGGGGCTGCTATCATCTATAGTTCTGGAGATATGGAGCTGCTTGTGCAGCCTGTCAGAAGCTCCATACAGAGCGACATGTATAAATACAAGCCGGATCACAGTGCTTATAATAATTATTTGTATATTACTTATGGTAATTAACCCCTCGCCACCCAGGCCAATTCTGACACTTCTCTCCTACATGTAAAAATCATCATTTTTTTAATGCTAGAAAATTACTCAGAAGCCTCAAGCATTATATATATTGTTTTAGCAGACACCCTATGGAATAAAATGGTGGTCTTTGCAACTTTTTATGTTACACGATATTTGCGCGGCAATTTTTCAAACGTTTTTTTTGGAAAGAAACCGTTTCATTCATAAAAAAAAACACTAAAGTTAGCAAGATTTTTTGTTGTGTACTAAGCGATGCTTTAAATTTTTTTACAGGTTACATGTTTAGAGTTACAGAGGAGGTCTAAGGCTAGAATTATTGCTCTCGCTCTAATGATCGCAGCATATGTAACCTGTGTGTATCTGGCTCCGATACTAACCAGTGCCTACCCAGCCACTGACTAGTATCTCTCCCCAGCCTGTCCCCACACACCCTCTCACCTGCTGACCTGTGAATGGGGGAATCACCCCCGCAGTGTTATTGTGTTCTGCCAGTGAATACAATGATTAGTGTTGCTAACTATAGCTGGCAGCACTGATTGTTTTGAGGAAAACCTGACAGGCTGGTTGTACTCAAGTCAGTTAATAGGTTGACTTGTGTAAAACCAGGTAGCCCATACATAGATCGACTATGGCTGGTCTCTGCTTAATTGGTGTAATTTCAATCCATGTATGGCCCGCTTAACCACTACGCAGTCCCTAAACATCTTTCCACAAACCTTTACATTTTTCCTTCCCAGATTCCTATATCCTCCTCACCTGTACATAGTGCCCACTGTCATACTCTCCACACTTCTCTCCTATACATAGCGCCTGCTGTCATATCCTACACACTCCTCTCCTGTAAATAGTGCCCGCTGTCATACACTTCTCTCCTGTACATAGTGCCCACTGTCGTACCCTCCACACTCCTCTCCTGTACATACTGCTCACTGTCATACCCTCCACACTCCTCTCCTATACATAGTGCCCACTGTCATACCTCTTAACACTTCTCTCCTATACATAGTGCCCACTGTCGTACCCTCCACACTCCTCTCCTGTACATACTACTCACTGTCATACCCTCCATACTCCTCTCCTATACATAGTGCCCACTGTCATACCCTCCACACTTCTCTCCTATACATAGTGCCCACTGTCGTACCCTCCACACTCCTCTCCTGTACATACTACTCACTGTCATACCCTCCATACTCCTCTCCTATACATAGTGCCCACTGTCATACCCTCCACACTTCTCTCCTATACATAGTGCCCACTGTCATACCCACCACACTTCTCTCCTATACATAGTGCCCATTGTCATACCCTCCACACTCCTCTCCTGTACATACTACTCACTGTCATACCCTCCATACTCCTCTCCTATACATAGTGCCCACCGTCATACCCTCCCCCCACACTCCTCTCCTGTAATTACTGCTTACTGTCCTACTCTCCACACTTCTCTCCTGTACATAGTGCCCACTGTCATACCCTCTACACTCCTCTCCTGTACATATTGCTCACTGCCATACCCTCCACACTCTTCTCTTATACATAGTGCCCACTGTCATACCCTCTACACTCCTCTGCTGTGCATACTGCCCACTGTCATACCCTTCACACTCCTCTCCTGTACATAGTGCCTTCTGCCATATCCTCAGCACTCCTCTCCTGTACATAGTGCCCACTGCCATACCCTCCACACTCCTCTCCTGTACATATTGCTCACTTTCATACCCTCCACACTCTTCTCTTATACATAGTGCCCACTGTCATACCCTCTACACTCCTCTGCTGTGCATACTGCCCACTGTCATACCCTTCACACTCCTCTCCTGTACATAGTGCCTTCTGCCATACCCTCAGCACTCCTCTCCTGTACATAGTGCCCCCTGTCATACCCCCCACACTCCTCTCCTGTACATACTGCCCACTGTCATACCCTTCACACTCCTCTCCTGTACATACTGCCCACTGTCATACCCCCCACACTCCTCTCCTGTACATACTGCCCACTGTCATACCCCCCACACTCCTCTCCTGTACATACTGCCCACTGGCATACCCTCCACACTCCTCTGCATACTGCCCACTGTCATACCCTTCACACTCCTCTCCTTTACATAGTGCCTTCTGCCATACCCTCTGCACTCCTCTCATGTACATAGTGCCCACTGTTAGACCCTCCACATTCCTCTCCCTCACTTGCACATACTTCCCACTTTTATACCATTCATACTCCTCCCCTATGCCTCTTACCCACAAAAACAGTTCTTTAAAATTATACTGAATATCCTCAATGTTACCAGCTCTATAATGGGCACACTTTTGTTAGTTCAACTAAAGGAAATCTCAGTCCTCATATTTGTTCTGCCCCATTATTAGTACTTATTTAATTCTGTAATTACTATTGTGATGTATAGAGGAACATAGGGGATGTCAGCTACTCTAAATATACCACTGGTAAAAAAAGTGTCCCTGAAAATATTTTTGAAATGTTGACAACTATGCACTTAGGCACTTCCCAAGGGCCACAGGGTCAGTAGGGGGCCCCATGAGAGGCTCCTGTGATATTAAAGCGGTAATAAACCTTTCTAACATTACTACTTTTTAGAGGCCCTGAGGTAGGATATGCCATAATGTACAAGTATTCACAGCATATTAGCACATTAGGGTACACTTGAATTGTCAGACTGAGCCCTCCAGTGCTGTGCTGTGATCAATCCGGTGGGGCCCGGACACTTCCATCTTCACCTGGTCTTCCTTCCGGGTTCTGTGCCTTCGGTCACTTGCCTTGGCTGGGCTGCGTTGATGTCATTCCAAGACATGCTCATGTGCATCCTCTTTCTCTCATCCTCCCCCTTACCCCTCACCCCTCTTCAGTGCCGGACTGGCCTACCGGGATATTTCCCGGTAGGCCGCCTGCTTTCAGTGCCCTGGGGCCGCTTCTGTCTGCCAGTGTCAGCGGCGCCAGTGTCAGGAAAAAAAACCAGCAGCGGCGGCCGCCGGCCCGCCGCTCTTTGCAATGATTGATCCTGGCACGGGTTAGTGTTAGGGAAGATTAGTGGACGGGCGGCTATGTGTGCGGGGGGGGCGCGCTTGCCTGTATCTCCACGGCCGCGCCGCCCACATTGCTATGCTATTCAATCCTATCCTATCTATGCCTGTCTGTGACTGAGGGGCGGAGCATGAGGAAGGCTGATTCCTTCATTCGGCCCGTGCGGCGCCACGCACGGCAGCGCAGCACCGCTGATTTCTCCTCCCCATCGGCCCGCCCACTAGTCTGCAGTCTGCACGAGGAGAATAGGAGAACTTGAAGTGGACGGCCGCTCATGGTGGAGAAAGAAGAATTAAGGTACCTGCCCTCTCCCTCTCTCTCTCTCTCTCCCCCTCCCTCCCCCCCCCTCTCTCTCTCTCCTCCCCCCCCCTCTCTCTCTCCTCTCTCTCCCCCCCTCCCCCCCCCCCCCCCCCCCCCCTCTCTCTCTCTCCTCCCCCCCCCCCCCTCTCTCTCCCCCCCTCTCTCTCTCAAATAGTGCATTTTTTGTAGAGAGCGTTGCAGTGTCTTGGGGGGGGGGGGCAAACTGAAAAAACATCAATTGCATCACTGTGCCCTCAAACGCAGGCCACTGTGCCCTCAAACGCAGGCCACTGTGCCCATAATTTGCCACCAAGGTGCCCATCAAACGCAGGCCACTGTGCCCTCAAACGCAGGCCACTGTGCCCTCAAACGCAGGACACTGTGCCCTCAAACGCAGGCCACTGTGCCCTCAAACGCAGGCACTGTGCCCTCAAACGCAGGCCACTGTGCCCATGATTTGCCAATAAGGTGCCCATCAAACGCATGCCACTGTGCCCAAACGCATGCCACTGTGCCCAAACGCATGCCACTGTGCCCTCAAACGCAGGCCACTGTGCCCTCAAACGCAGGCCACTGTGCCCTCAAACGCAGGCCACTGTGCCCTCAAACGCAGGCCACTGTGCCCATAATTTGCCACCAAGGTGCCCATCAAACGCAGGCCACTGTGCCCTCAAACGCAGGCCACTGTGCCCTCAAACACATGCCACTGTGCCCATAATTTGCCACCGCTGTGCCCATCAAAAGCAGCCACTGTGCCCATCAAACATAGCCACCGTGCCCATAATTTGCCACCAAGGTGCCCATCAAACGCAGCCACTGTGCCATCAAACACAGCCACTGTGCCCATAAATTGCCACCACTGTGCCCATCAAACACTGCCACTGTGCCCATCAAACGCAGCCACTGTGCCCATCAAAACGCAGCCACTGTGCCCATCAAAACGCAGCCACTGTGCCCATCAAAATGCAGCCACTGTGCCCATAAATTGCAACCACTGTGCCCATTAAACGCTGCCACTGTGCCATCAAACACAGCCACTGTACCATCAAACGCAGCCACTGTACCCATAAATTGCCACACTGTGCCCATTAAACGCAGCCACTGTGCCCATCAAACACAGCCACTGGCCATCAAACGCAGCCACTGCGCCATTAAATGCAGCCACTGTGCCCATAAATTGCCACCACTGTGCCCATTAAACGCTGCCACTGTGCCATCAAACGCAGCCACTGTACCCATAAATTGCCACACTGTGCCCATTAAACGCAGCCACTGTGCCCATCAAACGCAGCCACTGCCCATCAAACGCAGCCACTGTGTCCATAAATTGCCACCACTGTGCCCATTAAACGCTGCCACTGTGCCATCAAACGCAGCCACTGTACCCATAAATTGCCACACTGTGCCCATTAAACGCAGCCATTGTGCCCATCAAACGCAGCCACTGCCCATCAAATGCAGCCACCGTGCCCATCAAACGCAGCCACTGTGCCCATCAAACGCAGCCACTGTGCCCATAAATTGCCACCACTGTGCCCATCAAACGCAGCCACTGTGCCCATAAATTTCCACCACTGTGCCCATCAAACGCAGCCACTGTGCCCAAACGCAGCCACTGTACCCATAAATTGCCACCACTGTGCCCATAAATTGCCACCACTGTGCCCATCAAACGCAGCCACTGTGCCCATCAAACACAGCCACTGTGCCCATAAATTGCCACCACTGTGCCCATCAAATGCAGCCACTGTACCCATCAAACGCAGCCACTGTGCCCATAAATTGCCACCACTGTGCCCATCAAATGCAGCCACTGTGCCCATCAAACATAGCAGCTGTACCATCAAACATAGCAGCTGTACCATCAAACATAGCAGCTGTACCATCAAACGCAGCCACTGTACCCATAAATTGCCACCACTGTGCCCATTAAATGCAGCCACTGTGCCATCAAGCGCAGCCACTGCCATCAAATGCAGCCACTGTAACCATCAATTGCCACCAGTTTGTCCCATCAGATGCTCCCAGTGTCCCCCCTGCCCGACACTTACCTGTCTCGGGTCATCGCATTCCTCCACGCTTCCTCCAAGTCCTTAATGTCTTCTCCCGTCCTCTTTTGCTATGATTGGACGCCCGATAGGCATCCAATCACAGCGCCTGTCGCTTCAGCCAATCAGGTGACAGGTAACCAGACCCGGTGCACCTGATTGGCTGAGAGGTGGGTCAGTGTTAGGGAAGCTATTTATTTGATTCCCTACCACAGCACTGTGTAAGCAGCGAACGCACAGCAGTGCGCCGGCTGTTTACCAATTTGGAAGCCTATTAGAGCCCATGGCTCTAATCAGGACGCCTATTAGAGCTGACGGCTCTAATCAGGCACTTCCAAAAACTCCCCCTGTAATTTAGATGCCCGGTGCCTGGCAAGGGCCCGGACACCTGAATAGGGGGTGGCAGCGGCGACAATAGATAGATTCATGCAATGCATGAATCTATCTATTGAAGGTTGACGGGTGCAGGAAAGAGGGGGCAGCGCTCCTGCACCCTCTATGGATGCACCGCCACTGCACGGTTGTATTTCTCTTGGGTGGGGAAATACCACCATGTTTTACATTTACATGTGTGCCCTATAAAAAGTAGGTTGGCATTTATGGACAGAGTAAAAAACTCCTAAATTTTGATATACCATACATGTGTAAAGGGCAATGGTGTGCAGGCAGTTTTTTGTTTTTTTTTGTGTTCATTAACGGGCACTTTCGCCCCCTTCCTTCCCAGGCCAATTTTCAGCTTTAAGCGCTCTCGCACCTTCAATGACAATTGCGCGGTCATGCAATGCTGTTCACACAAATAGAGCTTTCTTTTGGTGGTATTTATTCATGACTCCGTTTTTTATTTTTTGTGATATAAGCGGAAAAAAAGCAGAAATTTGGAAAAAAAAATTTTTCTTCTTTCTATTATAAAAGAAATCCAATAAAATCAAATTTTTCATAAATCTTAGCCAAAATGTATTCTGCTACATGTCTTTGGTAAAAAAAAAAATCCTGTTAAGTGTATAATAGTGTGCAGTATTGCGCAGTATAGATGTGTGCAGATCATCATTGGGACATGTGATTTTACTGTTACATATGTGGGGGATAGGTGTTTTTACTGTGTAGGGATATGTGTGTGGGGACATTATTTTGGGGACTTTGTGTGTTTACATTGTGTGGGGACACTAGGCTGGTGATCAGTGTGTAAAAAGCTGTAAAAAAAACAGCTCATACTCACTGATCACTGGCTGGCTGCAGCGATCCGCTCTCCTCTCCTCACTGAGAACTTCCGTGTGAGGAGAGGAGAGCTGATCGCCTAGCAAGCGGCTCTCTATTTACATCACATGTAATCATGGCTGTGATTGTCGAGGTGACACAAGCGCATCGGGATCACGCCGCTATAGTTATATATAATTTGCTTTTATATATATATATAAAGCCCTATGTGCTTTTATATGTGTCTTATCTATATATAATGCACTCTTCAAATGTGCTTTAAAATGCATGGTTTTCCCTTTTATGAACAAGAAAATAATGACGTTCTGCTGTTGGGCTGGTATAATAATGCTATGGGGCTGGTATGAAATTTTTTCCAGGGCTGGTTTTCATTCCCAGTCCGGCCCTGCCCCTCTTTCATCCCCTTTCTCTCTCTCTCTCTCTCTCTCTCTTTCTCATCCTCCCTCTCTCTAATTTAATTTGTTATAACAAAAAATAGTTTGCATTTTAATTTATTTATTGTTTATAAAAGGCCCCACCAAATCCTCAGCACCAGGCCCATGATGTTCTTAATCTGGCCCTGCTTAACCACTTGCTTACTGGGCACTTAAACACCCTTCCTGCCCAGACCAATTTTCAGCTTTCAGCGCTCTCGCACTTTCAGTGACAATTGCGCGGTCATGCAATGCTGTAACCAAATGAATTTTTTTATCATTTTGTTTGCACAAATAGAGCTTTAGTTTGGTGGTATTTATTCGCGACTCCGTTTTTTATTTTTTGCGATATAAGCGAAAACATAGCGGAAATTTTGAAAAAAAAACAATATTTTCTCCTTTCTTTTTTAAAAGAAATCCAATAAAATCAAATTTTGTCATGAATTTAAGCCAAAATTTATTCTGCTACATGTTTTTTGTAAAAAAAATTCCGGTAAGTGTATAATAATTGGTTCGCGTGATCACGGACATATGTACGCAAATGATCATGTACAGGTGTGTGCAGGTGATCACGGACATATGTGTGCAGATAATCATTGGCACATGTTATTTTACTGGGACATATGTGAGGGACATGTGTTTTTATTATTTGGGGACATGTGTGTTTTACTGTGGGGACATGTGTGTTTTACTGTGGGGACACTACACTGGTGATCAGTGAGTAAAAAGCTGTAAAAAAACAGCTAATACTCACTGATCACCAGCCGGCTGCAGCGATCAGCTCTCCTCTCCTCACCGACGACTTCCGTGTGAGGAGAGGAGCGCCGATTGCCTAGCAACCGGCTGTTTGTTTACATCACATGACGGCTGTGATTCGACACGGCCGTCATGTGATCAGGAGGGCCAATCACCGAGCCCTCCTGCCGATCCGAGATGTGCCGTGTCCGGGTGACACGGCCGCATCGGGATTGCGCCGCTGCGCGGGATTGCGCCGCTGCGCGGGCACGCGCGGGCGATCCCTCTACTTCTGAAGGACGTTCCAGAACGTCCATTCAGAAGTAGACGGCTCCCACCCGGCCGTATATGTACAGTGGCTGGGTGGGAAGTGGTTAAAGCATATCTATGGTCAAAATGTATTTATTTCCACACTGTCTAATTATTATTATTTTTAGCCTACTCCAAGTAATCAGAACAATCTTGAAGTTTGTAAACTTACTTTGTGAAGTTCCTCAGTTTTTTTTTTCTACTGAAATTAGGCAATGCTGTGTCACACAATTCACAGAGTCTTCTGTGAATTGTCTTCTGACCTATAGAAATAATGAAGGCGGAGTTTTAGGAGGTGGAGCCACCACAAGAATGACACCTTAGAGGCAGCAAGGTACCATGGGATATGTAGTCCTTACAATGAGCAGCAGAAGGGAAGCTGCAAAGCATGCTGTGAATCTAGGTAGTCATGGACAGAGATAGACAACACACAGGCAGTGCTCACATTATGAAAGGAGATTTTTCAGGTAAGATTTTATTTTGAACCATTAAAAATAACTATTGTTTGTATTGCTATTACAATGCTCAAGTTATAAAATTAAATTGTATGCTGTGACCATAGATCTCCTTCAACCTGTTCCGTACCGCCTTCCACACATGTACTGCAGCAAGGCGACCCGGCTGCGCGAACCGACGTACCTGTACACCGCTCGTGCTTACAGGTAGGGGGTGCGCGCGCCCCCGTCTCTGCGCCAAACGGATTGGTTCCAGAACCGATCGATCTACAGGTCCAGGCCAATGATTTATGGCATGGACCCGCTGATCGGTTCTGACGAATCACAGAACAATGTCCTGTGCCTGTTTAATGTAAACACAGGCACAGGAAATTATATAAAAGCACTACACTGACACCAGTACACATAGGCCCATTTAACTCCCGATCGCCCTCCCCCCAGTTAACCTTTTCACTCCCTGTCACAGTGTCACCAAGTACAGTGTACAGATTTTTTACTGATCACTGTATTGGTGTCTCACCTGTGACGCTAAATAGCGTTAGGGGCAGTTAGCGCCAGTTCCAGATAGTTTCAGGGTACCCGCCATATATTCCCTAATAAAGTTTTAACCCCTTGATCACCCCCAGTTAACCCTTTCACTGCGTCAGTACAGTGTAAACATCTTTTTTATTTTCACTGTATTAGTGTCATGGTTGACGCCAGTCAGCGTCAGTCTTATATAGTGTCAGGGTCCCGCCACATATTGCCTAATAAAGTTTAACCCCCTGATCACCCCCCCAGTTAACCTTTTCACTCCCTGTCACAGTGTCATTAGTACAGTGTACAGATCTTTTTTTCAATTCACTGTATTAGTGTAACGGGTGACGCGAGTTAGCATCAATTCCAGACAGCATCAGATTTTAACCCTTTGATTGCCAATAACACTAACACACACATAGTGTCTAAAAAAGATCAATATCTTTGATCTGATCAGAACTTTACTAGCGTCCCCAATAGTATAGTGTTCCCAAAAACACAGCGTTAGCCAGCACCTGTGTTTAGCCCCTCTGCCCAACCCAAACAAGTGCAGTATCAGTAGATCACTGTCACTTCCAATACACAGCACACAAAACTGCAGCGTTAGCAGTGTCAGGCCTGATCTCTGCTAGCACTAGCAATTACATTTTTTTGTACCGGTTCAAACAGTCCTCGACAACCAGGTGCTTTTTTTCCCTGCGAGTCACACTAGGTACCTATAAATTTAGTGGCCAAAATGTCAAACGAAAGGTACACTAGTGAAGAGGCCTACAGGATAGTGAGCATGGCAGATGAGAGCGATGGGGAGTCCTCACTGTCAGATTTAGGCTCAGTATACGAACCTGTAGAGAGCAGCGGCACCCTAACAGATAGCTCTGATGACAGAGTAGAGGTCCCTGCAAAGGTCAGGCGTACCAGACCCTGTTGCTGAGGTGCAACAATAGCATGGTTCTTGTATGCAGAAGAGTGCCGGTACTAGTGCCGCTCTACCTTCTGGTGAACTGACGAGCACCATCGGCCTATTACATCCTGGTCGTAGACAAACCAGCACTGGAGTAACACTTGGTGACGTGGCGAGTCCCATAAGTGAAGTTCAAGCTGGTATGGTGGCTAGCACAAGTAGTGTCCTGCAGCCAAAGAATTCAAACACAGGCCCATAGAGCCCATAGTGTCCTTCCTGATGTGCTTGTAAATCCAGATTGGCAGCCCACCACTTCTACAGGGGCCGTACTTTCCTTATCACTTGCCAACCCGGAATTCAGGTGGAAACAGCAAATTTAACTCCCATCAGTTTTTATGAGCTGTACTTCACAGAAGATCTGTACAAATCTATTGTGGACCAATGCAATTTATATGCTGATCAATTTATCGCTGCAAACCCAAATTTGACCCTTTCCAGACAATTTGCATGGAAACGTATTATTGTTTTCCGAACTTAAAGTTAAAGCTTAGTTTTTTTTTCTTTTAAATAACAAACATGTCATACTTACCTCCAATGTGCAGTTCGATTTGCACACTGTGGCCCTGATCATCCTCTTCTGGGGTCCCCCGGCGGCGCTATCAGCTCCTCCCCTCATCGTATAACCCTCTAGAAGCACTCAGCCGGGGGGTGACCTTGCCGGTGCGCTCCCGAGTCCAGCATTTGCGTCCGCATCCCTGGCGTCATTTGATTTGAATTGACAGCAGCGGGAGACAATGGCTGGGTGTTATCAATCTATCGAATTAAGAGCCGAGAACCACGGGCAGAGAGGTCCAGTGCGTCTCTCCGCTGAGGGATTGAGGGGGGTCAGGTGAGTAAAACGGGGGGCTAGGGGGCCGGTCACTGTCTGTACACTAGGATGCATTAAAGGTGAAAAAAAAACAGGAGGATTTACCACACCGTTAAGACCTTTCTGGACCTATCCCTCATCATTGGCATTACTAAAAAAAGTGAGTTGCGGTCATATTGGTCCACTGACCCAATTCACCATATGCCGTGTTCTCTGCTGACATGGCCAGGACTAGATACGAACAAATCCTGCCGTTTATGCACATCACCGACAATGAACTTGGTCATCCTCGGAGTGCCCCCGAATATGATGGGCTCCACAAAATTTGGCCCCTCATAAATCACTTGAACCAAAAATTTGCAGCCTTGTATAGCCCCCAACCAGCTGTCTGCGTAGATGAGTACCTGGTTAAGTTTTTGGCCACCCTGTTTTCAAACAGTTTCTCCCCATCAAACGTGCCAGATATGGGGTCAAAATGAATAAGCTCAGTGACAGGGCAATAGGCTATACGTGTAGTTTCCGGATTTACGAGGGAAAAGATAGTCATGTGGAGCCCCCTGACTGCCCAGACTACATAGGGAGCAGTGGCAAGATTGTGTGGGACTTGGTGTCACCCTTTTTCCGAAAGGGGTACTATTTATACGTGGACAGTTTTTTATACAAGCGTGCCACTTTTTAGACACCTCTTTCAATTTGGAATTGGCGCATCTGGCACCTTGCAATCTAATCGCTGGGGCTTTCCCAAATGGCTTGTAAATGCCCCACTTAGACCGGGGGACAGAGCATGCTTGAGGTGCAATGAATTGCTTGCAGTTAGGTGGAAGGACAAACCGAAGGTTTTCGTTCTGTCTTCCATTAAAGCAGACATGGCCATCCCTGGCGAACTCCTGGTCTCCTCACACCCCCCTGTGGCTGAATCCTAACCTGTCACAGTTCAATACCATCCCAGATCCACAGGCCTGGGCCAAATACAAAATACTGACTCTTGAGCATATTATCACCAATGGGGAGCTCACTCCCTTTCATGTATTGCGTACCAAATTTAATGTACCTGCACGGGCCCATTTCAGGTATCTTCAAATTGCACACGCTTATAGGTGTCAATTCTTGGGTCAACAGATCATATTGGAGTACTCTGAGCTCGAATCCACCCTTCGGGTGAAGGATTTGGAGAAACCCACGTCTCAGATTTACGGGTCCCTGCTGGTTGCTGCCATCCCCGAGCTGTCCTCCCTCCGCAGGCAATGGGTGGGGGACATACCGGAGCTGGACGACGATGATTGGAGGGAGATTTGGGATTTTCCATTCTCCCCTCTGGTCTCAGCCAGGGACAAACTGGTCCAATACAAAATTTTACACAGAGCTCACTACACACCCCACAGGCTGCACAAGATGTCGCCGGCACACTCCCTGGAGTGCTGGCGTTGCTCCTATCAACCAGGGGACTTCTTTCACATTTTCTGGGCTTGCCCAGCAATTGCGCATTATTGGAAGGAAGTTCTCCATGTGATAGTTAGGATCACCAAGACTAGTGTCCCCTATGATCCTAAATACTGTCTGCTGGGACTAGTGGAACAAATGTCAATTCTCAGAGCTAGGAAAATACTCATATCCCTATTATTGTACTATGCACGCAAGGCCATCACAATGAGCTGGAAACAATCATCTCCCCCTTCTGTCAGGTTCTGGAAAAACCTTGTGAACACCAGTTTGCCCCTGTATAAAGCCACCTACTCGGGCAGAGGTTGCCCACAAAAATTTGAAAAGGTGTGGACCTGTTGGTTAGATGATAATTCAACGGCAACTGATGCAGTAACTAATCCCTAGATTAACTTTCAGGTTATAGTATAATAGCAAATTGACCCAAGTACCCTCATGTCACATTATCCTGTCATTATAATATTGAGCACAGACCCTCCTGAACTAAACCTCTCCCCACATTGCGGTATAGATAAGTAAGTTGTGTTTTATTGGTCTGCCCTGTTGCGGTATGTTGCTGCTTCAGAGGCAGTCTGGTTATGTTATATGATGTACACTGTTGTGGTTGTTGCCGCATCAGAGGATTGGCCCCTGCGTGGGTAATGTTTAGCCCCTGTGTGGGCAAGTTTTTGTGTTAATGCAAAACTCAATAAAAACGATTTTATAAAAAAAAAAAAAAAAAAGCAGACATGGCAGTCCAAACTGCAACAGCATTGTTGAGAAGTCCAGGACTACAACCCTAACATGGGAGGGGTGGACTTCAATGACCAGATGATGGGGCCATACTTAAATGCCCGTAAAGCCAGACCCTGGTACAAAAAAGTGTCTGTATACTTATTCCAATTGGCTCTGTTCAACGCTTATGTACTATACAAAACGTCGGGAAGAAGTGGATCCCTCCTAAAATTCCAGAAAGATATCAGCACAGCCCTTCTGTATCCATAAGGTGCTGTGGCCAAATTTCCCAATCCAGATGCAGTGAGCCGGCTGTATGAGAGGCATTTCCTGGATGTCCTCCCTGGTACCCCTTCCCAAAGAGCACCCCAAAGATGATGTTGTGTCTGTCGAAAACGCGGCGTGACGCCCGTTATTTTTGTCCCTCCTGTCCTGACCAACCTGGTCTCTGCATTGGGGACTGTTTCCATCGTTACCACACACCAGTGGAGTATTAGTACAGGGTACAGCATAGCACAGTCTACGGCACTCTTTCACACAGGGTCTCGAAAGATGTTAGATGGCTATCGCATTTTGAGAGACCCTAGCCTGGAACGTTCAAAGTTTTTTTTACAGTTACAAAAAAAAGTGTAAAAAAAGTAAAAAAAGGAAACCATAAAAAAATTGTTGTCGTTTTATTGTTTTTCTGTATTTTATACTATACTGTAATGTTTTATTGTTACTGTGTTTTGATGTTAACCATTGTTTGCTTTGCAGGTACACCATTCAGCACTGATATCTTTATTTTGACAGAAACAGAGTTTGCTCTTACAATACGTAAATCAGTGACTCCATCGTTGTAGGAGGCGATTTCACCACCACAGGTAAAAAAAGAGCATATATGGCGAAGCATAGGGGCTGGGGTGGAAAGAGGGTGGATTGTCCCTATTTAAAAAATTTTTTACCAAAGATATGTAGCTGAATACATTTTGGCCTAAATGTATGACAAAAATTGAGTTTATTGGATATTTTTTATAACAAAAATGTAGAAAATATCCTTTTTAATTCAAAATTTTCAGTATTTTTTCATTTATATTGCAAAAAAAAAAAATCCCAGTGGTGATCATATACCACCTAAAGAAAGCTCTATTTGTGGGGAAAAAAGAAAGTAAATTTTGTTTGAGTACAGTGTTGCATAACCACGCAATTACCAGTTAAAGCAGCGCAGTGGCAAATTGCAAAAAATGCTCTGGTCATTAAGGGGTTATAACAGTCGGGGATGAAGTGGTTAAAGCAGTTGTAAAAAAAAAAACCTGCAAGAAAAAGCCATAATGTGCTAGTATGCATCATATACTAGCACATAATGAAATACCTTAGAATGAAGCTCTCCCAGTGGCGCCCAGTCACTGCTGAGAGGGCTGACATGTTCCCTAGGCCTTTCTTCCAGGATCGGGGGCTCCGGCGCTGTGAGTGGCCGGAGCTGCAATGACGCATGCGTGCGGGAGACCTCAGTTTTGGTAAGAAGCTCTGAAGATCCAGCACGATATGCCGGACCTTCAGAGAGCATGCGATGCTGATGTCAGCGGCTGCATGAAGGGTGAATATCTCCTTAACGGTGCATGTTAAGGAAATATGAATTTTACCTACAGGTAAGCCTTATTATAATAAGGCTTACCTGTAGGTAAAAATAACAAAGCAGGGTTTACAACCACTTTAGGTGATAGTTGTTAGCGGGACCAATTATAAATTAGAACAGTAAAAGATGAATCCAGATCATTTTTTAATGGGATACTACACTTAAGAATTACCAATTATGATTTAAAAGCTTATTGTTGGTTAAAGCTACATGTGAATGGTTAGAAGGGCTACACACAAATCACTGATGCATAAATGACCAGATATTTTAATCAACAATACTATGACACAAATCAAATCTTATAACTGTGGCATACTATATATCCTTACCTTGTGTATATTTGTAGATCAGTCTCTGAAGGAGCTTCCGAGAAATTAATGCCATACGTTTCTTTTGTTGACTGAGATGTTGTCTAAATGAAAAGCAGACATTTTAATTCTATCATTAAGTCAATGCTAAAAATACATGGGAGAAGAAGATTTAAAAAAAGGAAAGAAAATGTAAATAAAGCAGTCTATTATGTATGTTCAATCAGAAATGAGATGATCTCTTAGGAGTCTTACATTTCCCTGAAAGTCAGATTCACTTTTCACTTGATAATGATCATTAGATGCAACAAAGAAAAATTCTTTTCTTTTTTTTTTTTTTTTTTTGCAGCGGATTCATATTTTTCTATTTATACAGAAATTGACAAAGTAACATACAGTTGTAATTCAATGGCGTGGATTTTATGTTGACATCACATTTTAGAGTGGCTTTATATTGTGGCCAGCCTAAGGCTGCTTTCACACTGGGGCGGTTTGCAGGCGCTATTGCGCTAAAAATAGCGCCTGCAAACCGACCTGAAACAGCTGCTGCTGTGTCTCCAGTGTGAAAGCCCTGAGGCACACCTGTGCAATAATCATGCTGTCTAATCAGCATCTTGATATGCCACACCTGTGAGGTGGATGGATTATCTCAGCAAAAGAGAAGTGCTCACTTAGGCAGGCCATACATGGCTCAAATTTCAAAAGAATTTTCTTTCGAAAATCTTATCTAAGAATTTTCGTTTGTATTTCGCACCATTAGTGGGCTGCAGCAACAGCCTATTTCCGTGCAGCAATCAAATTTGAGTAATCGGACATGTTGGAAATTTTCGGAAGAACTAACGATTTTCGAATCAATGATGGGAGAATCGTGCGAGAAATGTAATTGAAAAAGAAATGTGCATGTGCAAGAAAAGAAGATTCCCAGCCACGAAAATTATTTTCTGTAGCAACATGAGGTGAAATTGAAGGCTTAGTTGGCCGAAATTCGAAATTAATGGTGGCACCATCGGATCACAAAACGCACAAATTTTCTGATTTTCAAAAGAAATTTCTTTTGAAATTCGACCATGTTTGGCCAGCCTAAGGCTATTTTCACACTGGGGCGCTGGCAGTAAAGTGGCGCTATATTTAGCACCGCTTAAGCGGCACATTTCGGCCACTAGCGGGGCGGTTTTACCCCCCGCGAGCGGCCGAAAAAGGGTTAATACCGCCTGAAAAGCACCGCTCCAGCGGCGCTTTGCGGGCGGGTTCGGAGCGCTGCCCCATTGTTTTCAATGGGAGGGGGCGCTTTAGGAGCGGTAAATACACCGTTCCTACAGCGCACCAAAGATGCGGCTTGCAGGACATTTTTCAACGTCCTGCAAGCGCACCGCTCCAGTGTGCAAGCCCTCGGGCTTTCACACTGGAGACACAGCAATGGCTGTTTCAGGTCGGTTTGCAGGCGCTATTTTTAGCGCAATAGCGCCTGCAAACCGCCCCAGTGTGAAAGGGGCCTAACACAGATTTAGACAGATTTGTGAACAATATTTGAGAGAAATAGGCCTTTTGTGTACATAGAAAAAGTGGTAGATGTTTGCGTAAAGCTCATGATAAATAGGGGCAAACACAAAAGTGTTGCGTTTATAATTTTGCTCAGAGTATATATTGTAACATGGGGGGCCATTAGCTCTCGTGGTAGATGCGTTTGTTAGTGATTCAAGCCAGTCAGGAACTATATTTAAGGGCATGGTAGCCCATTTTTATTAAAAAGGCAAATGAAAGTCTTTGACATAAAGGTTTCCCACACAGGGGTTCTTCTCCAGCAAATAAACACTCACAGAAAATGCTAGCCCACCTGGCTCTTTAGCAGTACCTCTGCGCTTTGTCCTGGTCACACAGACCACAGGATTTCCTCACTATGGATGGCTTCTCTTTAGCGCCCACAGCTTCGCTCTGGCCTTAGTCCTCAGGCTGTTGCACTGCTTCTTGGAGTCGCACGTTCTGGCTGCCTCCTGCAACCTCTCTGACTCCTGGAGACCTGCTGTCTCTCTGGGTGTGGAGCAGTCTCCAACTGGGAGCCATGAAGTCTTCCCATACACTCATTATAAGTGCTGTGCTCACCTGAGCACACACCCTGCTGGCAATTTACAAAATCTGGACACAGGGTTGGAGATTCCGTCCCACCCAAGACACTCTGGAATCTCCAAACTACAGAGCCCCATGACCGAATACCAAAACCTGGAGAAAGCTGCAAAAGCAGTTCTCTCCAGTCCACATTTATGCTCTGTAGCCTTGCACCAAGCAAATGTGCATACCCTGTGTCCCCCAAACCGTCAATTCCACCTAGACCGCATCCCCTACTGTCACAATATATACCGTATTTATCGGCGTATAACACGCACTTTTTCCCCCTAAAAATCGGGGGAAAGTCGTGGGTGCGTGTTATACGCCGATACCCCCAAAAAAAATGTAAAAAATGGCAAAAATGGCAAGCGCCGCCGAAAAATAGCGAGCGCCGCTGAAAAAGACCGAGGCACGGCCGAAAAAACCCGAAGCCGCGCCGGAATAGACCGAGCAGACTGTTCGGCTCTACTCGGAGTCCCGCCTCCCTGCGCTCGCTCCGGAAACAGCAGGGAGGCGGGACCGCGATCGGAGCTGAACAGTCAGCTCGGCCTTTTCCGGGGCCGCTTCGGTCTTTTTCGGCCGCGCCTCTGACTTTTTCGGCGGTGCGCGCAACAGAGTCTCGGCGGCGGGAAATTTAAACCCGGACCGGACTTCTAATGTCGCTGGGCATGGCTGCAATGATGCTGGCAAGGTACAACGTCCCTGGGCAAGGCTGCAATGATGCTGGGCAAGGCTGCAATGACCCTGGGCAAGGCTGCAATGACCCTGGGCATGGCTGCAATGACGCTGGGCATGGCTGCAATGACGCTGGGCATGGCTGCAATGACGCTGGGCATGGCTGCAATGACGCTGGGCAAGGCTGCACTGACGCTGGGCAAGGCTGCAATGACGCTGGGCAAGGCTGCAATGACGCTGGGCAAGGCTGCAATGACGCTGGGCAAGGCTGCAATGACGCTGGGCAAGGCTGCAATGACGCTGGGCAAGCTGCAAATGACGCTTAAATGTAAGTTTTTTTTTTTTTCCCTAAACTTCCCTCCTAAAACTTTTTTTCCTTAAAATGCCCTCCTAAACTTGGGGTGCGTGTTATACGCCGGTGTGTTATACGCCGATAAATACGGTATATATAATACACACATATACACACACACACACACAGTTTATAGCTCCCTTTCAGAAGATGAAGTCACTGTCAATTATAGCATTATACAGCATTCTCACTGATCCAATTGTTCCTTCATTTATTCAATCAAGACTAATGTATAGAAGATGTATCAGTCGGACCTTACTCCCTATCCTTCCACTTACATTTCATTATTATCAAAGGCCATAAAAACACCTTCCATCAAGCATATCAGTATCCAAGTTCCGCAGGGTTCATTACAATGCAACCAATGTTATTGTTCACATGCAAGATAAGCAAAATCTCTGCACTGAGTCCAAGTTCTAACAACACTTTTCATCCAGTATATCAGCACCAGCATTCATCATCACAGTTTATTACATTCTTGCGATCGTCTCACGGTGATGAAGAATGGGGAGATGCTAATGCAAACAAGCATCTGCCCGTTCTGCCTAATGACACTCACTGATCACAGCTCCCTGTAATCAGCCCCTGCCCCCCACAGTTAGAATCACTCCCTAGGACACACTTAACCCTACAGCGCCACCTAGTGGTTAACCCCGTTCACTGCCAGTCACATTTTTACAGTAATCAATGCAATTTTTTAGCATTGATCGCTGCATTAATGCCAATGGTCCCAAAAATGTGTAAAAATTGTCCGATGTGTCCGCCATAATGTCGCAGTCACAATAAAAATCGCTGATCGCCGTCATTACTAGTAAAAAAAAAAAATTATTAATAAAAATGACGTAAAACTATCCCCTATTTTGTAGAGGCTATAACATTTGCGCAAACCAATCAATAAACGCTTATTGCGATTTTTTTTACCGAAAATATGTAGAAGAAAAGGTATCTGCCTAAACTGAGGAAAAAATATGTTTTTTTTATATATTTTTTGGGGATATTTATTATAGCAAAAAGTAAAAAATAATGCGTTTTTTTCAAAGTTGCAGCAATTTTTTTTTTATAGTGTAAAAAATAAAAACCGCAGAGGTGATCAAATACCACCAAAAGACAGCTCTATTTGTGGGAAAAAAAGGACGCCAATTTTGTTTGGGAGCCATGTCACACCACCACGTAATTGTCAATTAAAGCGACGCAGAGCCGAATCGCAAAAAGAGCTCTGGTCTTTGCCCAGCAAAATGGTCCAGGGCTTAAGTAGTTAATATATTGGACCCCTTCAACTAGGCTAAACAGCAGCATGAAAAAAACCTGTAGGGGAAAAAGTTACTAAATATACTTACTTTACCTCTGGCTTTCACCTATAGCACTTAGGCAATGTCATCATCCTCTGGTGAGATCCTGGGGAATGCCAAAGTATCTCTTTCCTAGACACCATGGGGTTGATTTACTAAAACTGGAAGTGCAAAATCTGGTGCAGTTCTGCATAGAATCAGCTTCCAGTTTTTTTTTTTTTTTGTCAAAGCATAATTGGAAAACTGAAGTTAAAAACTGATTGGCTACAATGCACAGCTGCACCCGATTTTGCACTCTCCAGTTTTAGTAAAACAACCCCCATGTGTCATATCTGTAAGTCTGGGTTCACACTGGTATGACACGGCTGTCATCCTACTTTGCCCTGCAACATCGGTCTTACTTCCATCTGACTTCATCATCACTGGGGTCTGACTTTTTGATAAGCTGATTTGTAATACTTGTGTAGTAGAAGAAGGAAGTACATCAGATGTGAAGATTGTTGCCGGCATCTGTGGAGCAGACTTTATTTCACTTGTTTGAGGATTTGGGATCACGGGCAAAAATCTTTCCAAAATCATGTGGCGATCTCTGCACAATGCGTGTTTGGGTGGCATTATCCCTTAATGGCACCTCAAACGCTATGCAATTGTCACAGCACATTGTGCCTTTCGAAATTGCGTGAAGCTTGTCATCTGAAAAGGAACAGGAGGGTCTTTTCAGGCGACAAAACCACATAGGGCAGCTAATTCAAGTGAATAGCCTGGCCCTATGCAAAAATGCAAATTGCTAAAAATAAAAATCGCAAGCGGGAACGTTTGTTTCTACTGCAAAGCAATGTGAACGGGGCCTTACTTTACTTTTCTATGAATAGTGTTCTTCTTGCATCAGTTGTTATTTAGTTTGCAGAATATTATATACTTGTTTTTTTAGGGGACAGAACAACACCCCGTTTTTATTGTTTTGGTGGATATATGTGTCTTTATATCAGTGAGTGCTGCTGTCCTAATTATTATTTATAATAATGGATTTTTTTATACATATACATGTTATATATACGTACGTCTGTCTGTCTTGTTTACAAAGGGGTGATATTTACTAATCCGATCCAGCTGTGCATAGTAACCAATCAGCTTTTAACTTCAGCTTCAAATAAGCTTTCACAATTCACTCCCATTCACATTGACTGCAGCTTTCAAAATCGTGCGACTTCATCTGAAAGTGCACAATTTCAAAATGGCATGTCAGTGCGACTTCTGGTGCGACTTGAAAGACATCTGTGCGGCTTCATGCACAGAAGTCTATGCAAGTCACACCCAAAATAACCAAATGTAGTGCAGGAACTACTTCTTCAAACCGGTGCAGCACCGCAAAGTTGGAGTTGCACAGATTTGAACAGTGCAATTGCCGGTAATGGGGTGCGACTTGTCATGCAAATTGACCTGCCAATTCGCATAATAAGTCGCTCCAATGTGAACAGGGGCTAAAACCTAGGAGCTGATTATTATGCACAACTGCACCAGATTCTGTGTGCACCAGTTTTAGTAAATCTCTCCCATTGTGTCACAATCACATCATTTGTTTTTGGGAACATTCTTATATCACATAATTGTATTCTGATACTCACCCATATAAGAGTGAATGCAGATATTTAAAATTTCTCATGTTTGTGTTATTTTATCAATACTTTGTATATATATATATATATATATATATATATATATATATATACATACACACACACACACACACACACATATCGTAGCAAGAAATGTAAGTATTCAAATATTGGTTTTGTACTTCTTTCCTTTTGCTCTTTTTTTTGGGCAAAAATGTATACTGCTACATATCTTTGGTAAAAACAGTGCCGATCCTAACCTCCCTGGGGACCTAAGCAAAATTCTGCTAAGAGGCCCTCTACCTGACCCGTGATGCCATGAGCTATGTAAACCATTTGCCATTGCCACACAGTCACACCTGACACTTCAGTGCTCCCAAAACAAACCTCCTTCCTTTAAACAAAACAGTCAAAGAATAAGTACAACAATATAGAACAGAATGAGGTTCAAACAAACAATATTTATTGAATAGAGTACATCAGGGTCCCCAGAGAGCCTCCCCTTACATCAGGGTCTCCAGAGAGCCTCCCCTTACATCAGGAGCCCCCAGAGAGCCTCCCCTTACATCAGGGCCCCCAGAGGCCCCCCTTACATCAGGGTCCCCAGAGATGTCATAATAGAGATACCTCGAAATAGCATATTGTGATATTTCAATTTTAAGCCTGGTGAAGTCAGCAATACTAAAAGAGGACACTTCCCCCTCCCTGTAGAACCAGGTGACTAATTTATATGACCCCTTGAAAAACTGGGCTGCCGCAAACAATGTCTCAGGTTGTCTCAGAGTGAAGCCACAAAAACTTTTAGTTCAAGGGAAATCTGAGTAAATAAACCCATTGTATCAGAAAGACCAGATATCCCAAAAGTCAACTTCAATATGGACTCAGAGGCTTAGAGGACAATGGCTGGGAAACGAAAGAGAAGGTTTATTCCGACTGGACAAACAACGAAAGTAAACATGGAATTGTTTTCCCCGAAAGTCAAAGTTCATTTGAGACACTGTGAGAAAACATTGAAAAGAAAAAGGAGAACCTTATGTACAATTTGTTTTTTTTTTTGTTATATATATGATCATGAATACCCATATATCAGAAATAGGGTTATGGTATTTTTACTATAGTGCAAATGGAAAATTGTGTTTAAGTAACCATTGCAAATATAAAGACAAGCTGGGACCGCATACCTATGAAAACATACATATTACAGAGGTGATCTCAAGACAATTAGGTTGAAATCGGAAACACGTCATTGTTCATATAAACATCAATTTTCTTGTGTGATTCTAAGTGGTCACGTATAAAATCATTGATTATATTATGCACAAATTACTAGAAACCCATGAGCCATATAGACCCATATTCACATCCCCAAAATTCAAACACTCATTAAATAAAAATACATCCTTCTTGGGTTTTTCTTTTTTTTGTTTTTGACAAAATAATTAAATATACAATTGTTATCCTTAGACGCCCCCCCAGTGGCTGAAGGTAACATTACCTTTGGTGCTTGGCCGATCGTAAACACGCCCCCAACCAATGGAGAGCAAGCCAAACCTTCTAGGCTGAGCTCATGATAAATTTATAGATCTATTGTCCCAGAATGATATAAAAGTTTGGGAAAGCCCTAAGGAAAGGATCACAGACCCCACACCAGACACACCCCCGACATCAAGAAGTCTGCTGATATTTGACCATTCTCCATCTTGTTGGGCTTTATGACTGGGACCATTCGATGTGCATAGATCTTGGTGGACATCCTCCCTTTAAGCTGATTGGTAAGATCCAGACCACACAAATGCTATTTTTTTTTCCCGGCTTGAAATCATAGGAATCATATTTTAGAGGTTATGTATTGATGTTTATTGACTGTCGGGGGTGTATTATTATAACCAGGTTGTAGGAAATTCTATCATATGTTTAAGTCAATTTAGATTTCTGTGTCCCCAGGGAAAGTTTCATTGCTCCATGCAATTGGTGTAACTCTGTTGGCTAAATAATTAATTCAAATTGGCAATATCGTTCTGCTGACTCTGGGAGATATACTTTGAATTTCTTCCGGCCGGAGAAGTTTGGAGGGTTACTCCCCTGAGCGACAAGGGATATTGCGTTCTTGAATATAAAGGGTAAATTACCACATATTATTTTTCCCACAGACCAATCTTGACCCCATGAGTAATAATATCAGTTTTCCCGGGTAAAAACACATACAATTTTGAAGATGTTTTTATAATGTATGTATGGAATATCAATCACCAGAAAATTTAGTTCTGTATCAAATTGTATGAATATACTCGCTAATTAATGAAATCAAATTTACTTTATTTATTGATTGTGTGAGGAGATATTGTATATTTTGGTAAGAAAACCCCATAAATTAACTAACTCAGGAAAGGATTGTGGTATGCACTGACAGTTAGAGAAAAATTTATAAAATTACCGTAAGGTTGGAGGCACTGAAAATAAAAAGCTGAGATCTTCATGAAGATCCCATACCACAATCATAACATAAAATTGGCAGGCACTGCTGAGATATTTTGTAAGAGGGAATCCTGCCACAGTACAGAACATACTGGTGATTGTGTTTGCATATACATTGTGAAAAATATCGGTTGTATATAAATATGGAGCATAGTGATAATGAACATTGTTCATCCAGAGACAGCCAGGATGATGATACCACCCCAGCAGTAGCCACCCCAGCAGTAGCCACCCCAAGCCAGAAAAAGACTACTGTGTCACGGGAAAACTTAGGTAGGTTCCTTGACTATGGTGTAACCGACCATATTCGCAAAAGATTAGATAAGAAAGAAAATTTAGAGGAATTTGTTAAAGAGGAGAGAGAACAGGCCCAGAGGTTAAGCGATGATATTTATACTGAAGATGGTCGGGTGTTCCAAATGATTGCAGATTTTGCTGGCGCAAAAGACACAAAAAGCCAAGACAGAATCATATTACGGTCTTGGCCGATTCTGTGGTTTTTATGCAATATATTGGCAGAACTCATTACAGCTTTAAAAAAAGAATTGTTCACCACTCGCACCGAAGTAAAAGATAAAGCAGAAAAAATAGAATCCCTACTAATAAAAAACCAACAGGGTGAGAGTAGACTCAGACAATCTAAAGAGAATCAGGAAGAGCTGAAGGTCCAGCTCCAGGGTGCCTTGCACCAAATTAAAGAACTACAAGGGAAATATCATAAATGTAAACAAGAATATGCTGACAGAAATAAAGAAAAGGAGGCAGAAATTGAGAAACTTAGATCTGAGATGAAAGCAATGGAGGGACAGATAAAAAAAATAATGAAACAGGTAGACCATAAATCCATGAGCCAAAGTCATATAGAGGAACAGGAAATGGAAAAATGGAAATCTCCATATTTCCGGGGGACACAGGTAAATTACAAAGAGACAGATTCAGAAGACAGGTCACCCCCTAAACTGCACAGATACTCCCCAGAATGTACAGATGAGGAAGTTGAAAAAACTTCAAATAGACAGAAAAAGAAGACTAGGACCCCAATAAAAAAATATGACACCCCCAAGGTGATAAAATTTATAAAAGAAACTGTTCCTGTTTTCTCAAAGAAGGGTTCCCAAACCATTACTGACCATATAGGAACCTACGAACGTACCCTGGAAATCTTAAATATTCAGGACGATCGTACCAAAATTGAATTATTGCCATGGATATTCGAAGAAAAGTACAAACAATTCTTTGATTCATTGCAGGATCTATACGGTCAGTCATGGAAAGAAATCAAACATAGGTGTCAAATGGAGTTTGGGCCCTACAAAACTGTTACCGCTGCCAAAGCCGCGGCTTACAATTTGAAATGTGGCCATAATCAGAGTCCCACAGAATTCCTAGCTATACTGAGAAGCGCATATTTTCTGGCGGAAAAGGATCCCAATCCGAATCAGCCAGAATTCAGGACTTTATTTTTTGAAGCACTACCTGCATATATGAAATTAAAACTAGCGAGGGATTTAAAGAAAGGACGTCCCCTGGATTGGTTAGTCAGGGAAAGTGATCACCTGTACTCAATCCAGCAGTCCAGTGAAAATGGGCTAAAAAGGGAAACCAAACCCAACCTTAAAACCATCGCAGCCACTACCGTGAACCCCCAACTACATGAACTACAGACAGAGAGGAAGTCATACGCGGAGGTAGTCCAGAATGGGAGACCCATGGGGTCTCCCGGAGCTACGCCCCAGTCACCGCAGATGATAGAGGATAGACAAAGATTGCCAGGTTACGGTAGTGAGGGTGAAAGGGACCTCAGGTACAGAAATAGCCAGAGGGGATATCTACAGGGATCCCATAACAACCAACAATCAAATTGGAATCGAGATCCCACTGCCACTAGATACCCCTACTATAATAGGAACCCCAACTTTGTCAGACACCAAAATTTTAACAGAAACCCAAATTTTCCAGGGTACCCACGCTCTAATAGGAATACAAACTTTCACGGCCACTCTGGATATTACAGAGACCCAAATGTTATAAGAGATCCAAACTCTAACGCAAACCCTGATAATCGTAGGACACCTCCTAATCAGGAACAGGTCAATCACCCCAGGACTAGGGTAACTCCTCCAATTTCCCAAAACCAAAGGGAACCACGGGAACCCCCAAGAGAAGGGCCACAGCACCAAGACCCGAGAAGTGGTGATGAATCTGATGCATCATTACAATCACGCCCTGAACACAACCGGGTCAGACGAGACCGGGGAAATCGTCAAGATACCCTGGGCCGGCGAATCGAGCAGGTAGAGGCACAAATTAATCAGATGTGCGAACAAATGACACACCTGATCAATTACCAATCTACCAACCCATCTTTTTTAGGGGCCACTCCTGTGGCCAACACAGGGCCACAGAATGTTTAGAACCCCAGACAATCCCACTGCAAGGAACAACCCTGGGTGCGATGACAGGAGACATGCAACACACCCCTGACAGGCCCCTAAAAAGGGGGAAGCAGGGTGGGATTGTTAATTCTGCTCCTATTTTTCAGTATCCTTCCAACCCTTCTAATATAAATGAGCCACTGAGAACCATGATAAGTAACCAATCGGGCAGGATACCTTCCACTCCATGTGCATCCATCTCAAGTAGACCCCGCAGGCCATCCCACAGAAATCATATACATAGAGAAGCTGTGGCATGCGGTGAGATAAATGCCGAATGCAAATTGTTGGAAAACCCACAGATCTTCAACCATGCTAATTTCATGTGTGAGTTGACTGAATCTGATGGAAGATATTTCACAACTGTAAAGGTACATGAGGCCAATGATCATCCCATTTCAGGGTTAATTGACACGGGATCCCAAGCTACCATCCTGGCGCAGGAACAATTTAATGAAGTAATAAAATCAATGCCCAGCAAACCAAAACTTAGAAGTTTTGATTGCTCACTAATTGGGGTGGGGGGAGAACCACTGCAAGTCATGGGTACTGCATGGCTTAAACTTAAATTAGGTAATCAGGAAATCAGGCACCCCGTTATCATTGCAGATCTCCCAAACCATCACATGATCATTGGAATGGATCTCCTTAAGAGGCTTAACACGATTGTCGATTGCGTGAATCAAGTGATGTGGTCACAGGTCAACTCCCCGATTAAATTTGAAAGGCTTCAAATTCCCCATTTCCGGCGACACTGCCACCTGGTGGAAGAAAGGCCCGGTTCTCTAGAAATCCATTTCAGGAATAGTCAGTTCCCCGATGTCACGGTCATTCAACCTGACAATCAAGGCCTGGAAGTAGGAAACGAGGAACATGTGTTCAGAATTCCCCGAGATAAAATAAAAGAAATCTCCCTCCAGGATAATGTACTGACCATATCCTTCCACCAAAAAGATAAAATTAGGAAAGGGGGAAATCACGCCCAGTTCCTGACAGAAATAGAAAGGGTTAATAATGACCTCTTTATACCTATCCGGATAAATGGTTTTAATAGGTCAAAATACGCCAAAATTGATCTAAAACAAGAACATAGCTTTGTAAGCCATGGCCTTGTTAGTCACCTTTGTGATAGAGAAATGATACGCTTCCCCACTCCTCAGAGGCATTGGATGACAGATGCGATCAATGACTCTGAGGACCATGACTCAGTCGCTAAATGCCTCCTAGAGATCACTATAGGTAATAAGACAACCACCCACGTGTTCATAGTGCTGGATACTCCACAATCCCAAATATACCTTGGCAACGACCTATTGCATCGTTTTGCTGCCCAAATTGACCTGATAAACGACTGCATATGGAGTCGACTAAAGGGGGACCCAGAGGGATACCAGGATATGACCTCAGCCCTGAAGTTCCAGCAACAGATGCCCTACGCTGTTGAGATTCAGGTAGCTCGAGAAATTATCATCCCCAGGGACATTAAAAATTTCCTACTCCCCATCAACGTAAAAAAGGGACAAAAACTGAAGGGACCAGACGCATTAATATGTCTGTCCCAGAGAATACAAGAGGAGGGAATAAAAATTACCCACACACCCTTGATAAATACGCATCAGTCAATGATGTCCGTCTACATACACAATCTCTCAAATCAGGACCTTAACCTACCCAAGGGCACCCTTATCGGCCTGGCGGTAGAGACGGGGTATCACACATTCGGGGTCACCAACCAAGTGATTGGGCTCATACCGGATGAATATTTATCCGATGAGAAATTAATTGAACAATCATTCAGTTCTACCCCTGAGGGCATATTCACCATAGAATCCATTTACCCCTTCGATTCTAAGGATGGTACCTGTCGAATTGAAGAAACATCTCTTGTCTTTGAACAACCAATCAAAGAACAAGAGTACCCTAAAAGTCTTGATTGGGAAAAAAATACACCTAGCACACCAAATGACCTGACCACCAGACTTGAGGAGGCATATGAGATAGGTAAACCAGAAACATTTCCGGGTTTCAAGGAGATAGTCGAAGAGATCATAGCCCTAGCTGATGCCTGCACCAATGATCTTGAACGACAATTGCTCCGTGAACTCCTTTTCGAATTCCAAGATATCTTCGCTCAGGATTCCTACGATTGTGGAAATACTGATCTCCACATCGCCAAAATCCAAACCGACCCTCAGGCCCCACCGGTATTTGTAAAACAGTATAGACTTCCGCTAGCCTCCTATGAGTCGCTATCGGAGATCATTAAGAAGTTACTCGAACGGGGTATAATTAAACCCATCCACAGCTCATACAACCACCCCATACTTGGAATCCTAAAACCCAACGGACAGTGGCGCCTATGCGCTGATCTCCGACAACTCAATAAGCGTGTCTACATGTCAGGATGGCCCGTACCATACATAGACCAATGCCTGGCCCAACTTCAGGGATCCCAGGTGTTCTCGGCCCTTGACTGTGCCCAGGGGTATTGGACCATAAAAGTCAGCGAAGAAGATCAATATAAACTAGCATTCAGTTTTGGAAATCAGCAATACTGCTGGGTGCGCATGCCATTCGGTTATATCAATTCTGGCCATGAATTTGCAGTCTTCATGCACAAGGCCATGCCCGATGCCTCGGAGCGAGGAACATTGACATACGTCGATGACATCCTCATTAAAAGTACCGACATGACCAAACACTTCATAGAACTCCGACACATTTTGGGCCAGCTAAGGGTGGCCGGAGTGAAATTATCCCTTCAGAAAGCACAATGGTGCCGCACCCGAGTTAACTTCTTAGGCCATGAAGTCACATCTGAAGGGTTAAACCCCCAAAAGAAGAAGGTTGAGGCAGTGTTTAATTGTAAGGTCCCTACTAATCTTAAAGAATTGAGATCATTTCTAGGACTGGTGAACTATTCGCGCAAGTTCATCGACAATTACGCAGAGATTAGCAAACCATTACTTCACCTGTTGAAGAAAGAGACCGAGTGGTCATGGGGCCAGGAACAAACAGACGCTATGAAGGAACTGAAGATACGACTCACCCAAGCCCCCTGCCTTGCGTATCCAGAAGGAGGTAAACCTTTTTTCCTTGAGACAGGATACACGCAGGTAAGTATGAGTTCCGTTCTTTATCAGAAACAAGAAAATGTCAATAGAATTATTGCTTATGCCAGCAAATCCTTGTCCTCTGTCGAGATTAAATTTTCTGACTGCGAAAAAGCTTTATTATCCACTGTCTGGGCATTACAGAATTTCCGCAGTTACATTCAAGGTGAAAGAATTATTGTTGAGACCGCACATCAACCTTTACAATATTTACAGAGTGAACGTATCAGGGACGGAAATGTGTCAAATAGCCGCATCACGTCCTGGACTCTGTCCCTACAGGGGTGGCCTCTGGAAATTCGATATAAACAGAACAAAAAAAGTCCAGTGGCCCAGGGCCTTGCCGAGCTGCACGATTGCTCTGCCCCTGACCCCTGCACAGGGACCCCAGACCCTGACTTTTTGGAGGAACAAATGTTGTCCCCTTACAAAGTTTATGATGATAAACATTGTAAACAATTGCCATGCGTTTTTGTAGACGGCTGTGCCTATCATCACAAGGACAAGGACCAACTCCTACTAGTGGCTGGTATCGGGATCGTATGGACCCAAGGTGTAGCCCCAATTTCTGTGGGATACAAACTTGGGCCGAGAAGCAGCCAAGTTGCTGAACTCGCTGCCATCCTAAAAGCCGTTGAGATGGCCATAAGTTATCACATCAAAGAATTTGCTATCATCACCGATTCAAATTATGTAAGAAATAGTTTTGTTGAATACCTCACCCGATGGAAACGGAACAACATGATAAAGAGTAACCATAAACCCGTAAAACATGGTAAGTTGTTTCGTCAGATCGACCACTTGGTAAGGGAACACGAGATCACACTGTATTTTAAGAAAACCAAAGGCCACTCCAAAGTCCTAGGTGAAGAGAAGGAAGGGAACGATCAGGCTGATACCCTAGCCAAAGAAGGAGCCCTAACAGGTGAGTTGCTAGATATAGATCATCTGTTAGGGTCAGTACAGTCGGAGGCCGTTACTAGGCAACAAGCTAAGATGACTGATAAATCAAATGTATTGCAATGGTGTCATGAAAACCCCAGTGAAGATTTAATTACAGCCCAAAAAGAAGACCCAATAATTGGCTTGTTTTATAAACACTTAGAATGTCCAAACCAGGATCCCCTTAGTCGAGAAAACTATCCTGGCAAGGAAGACTTACGTATACTACTGAAATCCAAATCCCAATTCACACTACATCAGGGGTTGTTGATCCGCACCTCTGAGGGGGGTATCCAACAGTGGGTAGTTCCCCTCAAGTTCAGAGGTTTAATGCTACAGCATGCCCATGATGCTCCCACGTCTGGGCACCGCGGAGAACGGATCACCTATGAGATCCTACGGGATTATGCCTACTGGCCTCATATGTTGCGTGATGTGAAAGAATACTGCCAGGGATGTTTAATATGTCCTCAATTTCAACCGGCTTCACCCACCCATAGGGCACCACTTCAAAAAAGGGGGATATGCATGCCCTGGTCAGACCTGCAAATGGATTTCATTGGGCCTGTAACAAAATCTTCACGCGGGAATCGATATATGTTAACCGTAACATGTTTATTTACTAAATATGTTGAATGCATTCCCGCACCAAATAACAGCTCTGACACATGTGCCGCCCTTTTGATAAATCACATATTCTCACGCTTTGGCCTTCCACAGAGGATGGAATCGGATAGAGGTACTCATTTCACTAGTGAGGTAATGACCAAGTTGTGGAAAATATTGGGTGTAAAAAGGAAGTTACACATTGCCTACCGGCCCGCCTCTAGCGGTGGAGTGGAACGGTACAATCAAACCATTGTCAACATACTTAAAAAATTTGTAAAGGAAACAGGCAAGGACTGGGATGTGAAGCTCCCTTTAGTCCTGATGGCATTAAGGGCAACCCCGAATACAGTCACAAAAATGTCACCCTTTGAACTTATGACCGGAAGGCGGATGGTCCTACCCCAACATCTCCTGTACCGCACCACCGATCATAACTTAATCAATGCCACCACAACTCACCAATACATAGAAGATTTGCGGAAGCATTTACAATATGCTTTCTCATTTGCCCAAAGGCACACTGAAAGAGCCGCAACTAGTGCTAAAACATATTATGACCTCAAAACCACTAAGAAGGAGTATGAGATCGGGGACAGGGTATATCTTTACAATTTCATGAGAAGCCAGGTAAAGGAACGGAAATTCCTACCGTCCTGGAGAGGTCCATTCAATATAGTGGACAAAATATCCCCCGTGGCATATAAACTACATATTCCACGAAATGGTGAAATTAGCGAGAGATGGGTACACATCAATCAGTTACGGGCATGCCACCCTAAATCCCAATTACAAGTGCTGGAGGACTGACCCTCGATAACATATACCTTCAAGGTCAATCAAGAGGGTTAACTCATCTAAAAATAAATAAATAAATATATATATACATTTTTCACGTTCCTATGTGATTACTCAAACCGTCTATTTCTTTTCTCACAGTGTACACATCCAAGAAATGAAATCCCTGCCACAATCCGAACTTGAAATCAAAAATGACGGCGACCAGAAATACCCAAAACGGAACCCGACCATGAGACGGCCCCAGGAAACCACCACATGGAAAGTCCTTGGTATTCTGCTATGGATGTCCATACCAGGCCGGACCAGCCTAATCGCCCGACCAGGACCTTCCTCAGGAATATTAGTCCAAGAAGCCCCCGGATTTATCTTAACCGACAAAAGGATTACCACACAAAAAGTATGTGTAAGCGTGGATCCAAAGACCTCTATAGAAAGACTTTTTAACCCACAGAGGATCCAATCCCCCGAGATTAAGGAATGGTACTCCATGCACCTGAAAGCAGCAAAAACTCGTGTGGACGAGATACTGACCCAAGCTCGTAAGCCATTTGTCCCAGTAACCATTACACGCGAGAAGAGACCCAAGAGGTTCGTGGGGGTCCTGATAGCTGGACTCATATTCACAGTCCTTGGAGCTGTAGTGTCCACCACCATATCTGCTGCTAATACAGTCTCAGTAAAGACTCTTGCAATGGAAATTGAAAATTTACAAATGAATATTCAAGCCATCCACCATGAACTTGAAACACAGAAAACTGAGTTCACCGACTTCCGCACCATCATCAATGACACGGTGGTCACTGTCAACCTGCACTCAGAACTGATCACCCGGTCTATCGACCTCCATCAAAGTCATGAGCTATTCAAAAGGGAACTACTATACATCCAAGAACCAATTCTATTCCACACACTAGCCTATCTAAACGAAATACAGAATGGAATGAACGATCTCTCCCACGGACACATTCCCCTTTATTTTGTGTCCACTGAGATGATAAAAACCCTCCTCACCAGGGTCAATGGAGGCGAAGTAGAAGACTTTCAAGTCAACCTGGCTTTCGAAACAGGAAGTGCTATGCCACTATATATCAATCCAGAAGATCTTGAAGTATGTTTTTTGTTAGCCATACCCTTCGTCTCCTCTAAGAATATCTATCAGATGAAAACAATCCATAATGTTGGAACATGGAGGGACGATATTCACGTACAGATCAAAACCCCAGACCTGATTGCCTATCAGCCCTGGATGCCGGATTTATACGCTATACCCCTGTTGAAGGAATGCACGCGATTCAAGGACATCAACTTCCAATGTAACGGAAACCCATTTGTATATGACACCACCCACGCACTATGTGGCATGGAATATAAAAACATGGTTCCGAACAATGCGAAGTACAAATGCGGAAAACTACAGATACATCAGAAGTCCAAGAAATACTCGTGAAAGACGAATGGCTGGTCAGCACTCCATTGAAAAACATGAGCATATTTTATGAAAAACAAATCATGAGCCGTGTCATAGCTCTACCTGCTACAGTATCTATTATCAAGGTCCCCGCCAACGCGAGAATTACAATCGGGAAAACCACATTGTATCCGATAGGAACCGAAATCTGGGAAGGGGAAGTTGAAAGTGTCGATGCCTTCCAACATCAGGACATCCCAATGAACCCAGACCTCAAATTCCTATTAGAACATAAGCCTAACCACACCCTCCAGATGTCTATAAAAAAGAACAATCTATCAATTGAAACTTTGGACTATTCCGAGAAAGACCATATCTTATTAGAGAGCAGATCATATTTCCCAATGACCGATATAGTGATCCTAACCTGTATCGGACTGTTAATATTATGGTTAGTGGTCCTTACCATCCATTTGACAAAAGTATCCCGAGAAACCCACGAACAATTACCAACAGTCTTAAGGCTCATTAGCGGAGGTCACCAACAACTTTAATCTTTAATTCATTACACACAAGGTTATCACCCTCTGATTCTCTCTAGGTTATGGAGTGAATTCCTGCTACGTATCCAGGACATACCCGGAATTCAAAAGGGGGATTTTGTCATAATAGAGATACCTCGAAATAGCATATTGTGATATTTCAATTTTAAGCCTGGTGAAGTCAGCAATACTAAAAGAGGACACTTCCCCCTCCCTATAGAACCAGGTGACTAATTTATATGACCCCTTGAAAAACTGGGCTGCCGCAAACAATGTCTCAGGTTGTCTCAGAGTGAAGCCACAAAAACTTTTAGTTCAAGGGAAATCTGAGTAAATAAACCCATTGTATCAGAAAGACCAGATATCCCAAAAGTCAACTTCAATATGGACTCAGAGGCTTAGAGGACAATGGCTGGGAAACGAAAGAGAAGGTTTATTCCGACTGGACAAACAACGAAAGTAAACATGGAATTGTTTTCCCCGAAAGTCAAAGTTCATTTGAGACACTGTGAGAAAACATTGAAAAGAAAAAGGAGAACCTTATGTACAATTTGTTTTTTTTTGTTATATATATGATCATGAATACCCATATATCAGAAATAGGGTTATGGTATTTTTACTATAGTGCAAATGGAAAATTGTGTTTAAGTAACCATTGCAAATATAAAGACAAGCTGGGACCGCATACCTATGAAAACATACATATTACAGAGGTGATCTCAAGACAATTAGGTTGAAATCGGAAACACGTCATTGTTCATATAAACATCAATTTTCTTGTGTGATTCTAAGTGGTCACGTATAAAATCATTGATTATATTATGCACAAATTACTAGAAACCCATGAGCCATATAGACCCATATTCACATCCCCAAAATTCAAACACTCATTAAATAAAAATACATCCTTCTTGGGTTTTTCTTTTTTTTGGTTTTGACAAAATAATTAAATATACAATTGTTATCCTTAGACGCCCCCCAGTGGCTGAAGGTAACATTACCTTTGGTGCTTGGCCGATCGTAAACACGCCCCCAACCAATGGAGAGCAAGCCAAACCTTCTAGGCTGAGCTCATGATAAATTTATAGATCTATTGTCCCAGAATGATATAAAAGTTTGGGAAAGCCCTAAGGAAAGGATCACAGACCCCACACCAGACACACCCCCGACATCAAGAAGTCTGCTGATATTTGACCATTCTCCATCTTGTTGGGCTTTATGACTGGGACCATTCGATGTGCATAGATCTTGGTGGACATCCTCCCTTTAAGCTGATTGGTAAGATCCAGACCACACAAATGCTATTTTTTTTTCCCGGCTTGAAATCATAGGAATCATATTTTAGAGGTTATGTATTGATGTTTATTGACTGTCGGGGGTGTATTATTATAACCAGGTTGTAGGAAATTCTATCATATGTTTAAGTCAATTTAGATTTCTGTGTCCCCAGGGAAAGTTTCATTGCTCCATGCAATTGGTGTAACTCTGTTGGCTAAATAATTAATTCAAATTGGCAATATCGTTCTGCTGACTCTGGGAGATATACTTTGAATTTCTTCCGGCCGGAGAAGTTTGGAGGGTTACTCCCCTGAGCGACAAGGGATATTGCGTTCTTGAATATAAAGGGTAAATTACCACATATTATTTTTCCCACAGACCAATCTTGACCCCATGAGTAATAATATCAGTTTTCCCGGGTAAAAACACATACAATTTTGAAGATGTTTTTATAATGTATGTATGGAATATCAATCACCAGATAATTTAGTTCTGTATCAAATTGTATGAATATACTCGCTAATTAATGAAATCAAATTTACTTTATTTATTGATTGTGTGAGGAGATATTGTATATTTTGGTAAGAAAACCCCATAAATTAACTAACTCAGGAAAGGATTGTGGTATGCACTGACAGTTAGAGAAAAATTTATAAAATTACCGTAAGGTTGGAGGCACTGAAAATAAAAAGCTGAGATCTTCATTAAGATCCCATTGTGCCCACACTGCCCAATGACACTGACCTGCTCTCTTTCTGGTGGTGCGGTACAGCGTGAATCTCTCTGTGGTGGTGCGGGTACAGCGTGGCTCTCTCTCTGGTGGTGCGGGCGCAGCGTGGCTCCCTCTCTGGTGGTGCGGGCGCAGCGTGGCTCCCTCTCTGGTGGTGCGGGCGCAGCGTGGCTCCCTCTCTGGTGGTGCGGGCGCAGCGTGGCTCCCTCTCTGGTGGTGCGGGCGCAGCGTGGCTCCCTCTCTGGTGGTGCGGGCGCAGCGTGGCTCCCTCTCTGGTGGTGCGGGCGCAGCGTGGCTCCCTCTCTGGTGGTGCGGGTGCATTGTGGCTCCCTCTCTGGTGGTGCGGGCGCAGCGTGGCTCTCTCTGGTGGTGCGGGTGCAGCGTGGCTCTCTCTGGTGGTGCGGGTACAGCGTGGCTCTCTCTGGTGGTGCGGGTACAGCATGGCTCTCTCTGGTGGTGCGGGTACAGCATGGCTCTTTCTGGTGGTGCGGGTACAGCGTGGCTCTCTCTGGTGGTGTGGGTACAGCGTGGCCCTCTCTGGTGGTGCGGGTACAGCGTGGCTCTCTCTGGTGGTGCGGGTACAGCGTGGCTCTCTCTGGTGGTGCGGGTACAGCGTGGCTCTCTCTGGTGGTGCGGGTACAGCGTGGCTCTCTCTGGGGGTGCGGGTACAGCGTGGCTCTCTCTGGTGGTGCAGGTACAGCGTGGCTCTCTCTGGTGGTGTGGGTACAGCGTGGCTCTCTCTCTGGTGGTGTGGTGCAGCGTGGCTCTCTCTGGTGGTGCGGTGCAGCGTGAATTTCTCTGGTGGTGCTGGGACTATTAGTTCCCGAGCACAGTCCTCTCTTTTGTTTTCCATGTCTTCTGTAGTAGCTGCTACAAGCACTCAGCTTGTTTCCGGGTTTTCTCTTTCAGCCCAGCAGAGTGCATGCTGGGGACTGTAGTCTGCTCCCTACTGAGAACAATTGGGCCAGCTATCTCTGGAACTACATTTCCCATGATGCCCCTCTAGTTGCATCGGATTGGCCCTCCACTGTGGCCAATGGGGAGGGAAGCATTACAGGCAGCACAGGAAAGCCTTCCCCTGCTGCCGACATGAGAAGGGGAGGGGGGCGGGGAAAACATTATGTCAGCTGCAGCTCTCCCCACCGTGCGGACGCCCATGGCTGGAGGAGGAGAGCGGAACTGTCAGCGGGGCTCTGAGGCTGAGCTGTGTGTGAGAGACACACACAGCCCAGCCCATGCAGCCGCCAGAGATCACACAGGCACGGCCGCTTAGCGGTAGGCGAGTGGCGGCCGCGGCCTGTGTTATCCACGTTCAGGCCACGGTCACCACTTACCTCCCGCTGTGCGTCCTGATCAACAAGTGGTCCGGACCTCACAGAGCCGATCCGCCCTTGGGGGCCCCCCACAGCGGCGGGGCCCTACGCAGCTTGCGTAGTCGGCGTATAGGGCGGATCGGCTCTGGGTAAAAATAACCCAGATAAGTGTATATTATTTGGTCCGTGTGAAAGTTATAGAATCTACAAGCTATGCTGCAAATCATTGAAAATTGATCACACCTGATGCACTGACGGCCTTTCTCATTTCTTGAAGCCCTGAGATGTCAGGAAAGTACAAATACTCCCCAAATGACCCCTTTTTGGAAAGTAGACATTGCCCAGTATTTAGTAAGAAGCATGGTGAGTTTTTTGAAGTTGTAATTTTTCCCACAATTTTTGGGAAAATAAAGAAATTATTATTTATCTATTTATTTTTAAACAAAATTGTCATAATAACAAGTTATTTCTCACACACAGCATATGCATACTTCCAATTACACCTCAAAATACATTCTGCTACTCCTCCCGAGTATGGCAATACCACATGTGTGAGACTTTTACACAGCCTGGCCACATAGAAAGGTCCAACATGCAGGGAGCACCGTCAGGCCTTCTAGGAGCATAAATTACACATAAAATTTCCTAACAACCTATTACACTTTTGAAGGCCTTGGAGCACCAGGACAATTGAATTACCCTCAAAATGACCCCATTTTGGAAAGCAAGCACCCCAACGTATAATCTATGAGGCATAATGAGTCTTTTGAACAGTTAATTTTTTTCCACAAGTCTTCGGAAAACATTGAGAGAAAATGAAAAACTCCTCTCGAGTATAGCGATACCACACGTGTGAGACTTTTACACAGCCTGGCCACATACAGAGATCCAACATTGAAGTAGTACCTTCAGGTGTTCTAGGAGAATAAATGACGCTTCTAATTTCATTCCTTCCTATCACAATTTTGAAGGTCCGAGCACCAGGACAGTGGAATTACCCACAAAGTTACTTCATTTTAGAAAGCAAACACCACAAGGTATATTCTATAAAGGGCATGGGCTGCAGATAGGCACTCGGGCACTCTGATGGGCTGGTGACAGGTATTCAGGTACTCTGATGGGTTGTGACAGGTACTCGGGTACTCTGATGGGCTGCAGATAGGTACTCGGGTACTCTGATGGGCTGTTGACAGGTTCTCGGATAATCTGATGGGCTGGTGACAGGTACTCAGGTACTCTAATGGGCTGGGGACAGGTACTCCGGTACTCAAATGGGCTGGTGACAGGTACTCGGGTAATCTGATGGGTTGTGACAGGTACTTGGGTACTCTGATGGGCTGGTGACAGGTACTCAGATGGGCTGGTGACAGGTACTTTGATGGGTGGTGACAGGTCCTCTTTATTAGGGGATCAGTGTGTGAGGAGGAGAACCCGGTAACAGCTCGTTACCACAGTTTGTTGACATTCTGTTACCATCTGTGAATGGACACAGCCGGTCAAGTAGTAAAGAGCCAATTTCTATGGCTCTTTACCACGATCAGGGCTGGGCTGTGTCAGGGTGACAAGCCTGGTCCCCCATCGCTGCTCTGCGCACTTCTGTGTGAGCACGAGCGCCGTGCTCGAGGACAGTGCATGTGGCCAGCTGTGATTAGACACAGACACTGGTACGTGGTAAAGAGCCGATTTCTATTGGCTCTTTACACTGATCTGGGATGGGCTGTGTCCCGAGGGACACGCCTCATCCCCCGATCGCTGTGCTGTAGGAGCAGCGAGAACCAGAGGACTTCATATGATGCCCACCCAGGATGGCAGAGTGCTCCTGTGGATGTCATATGACAATGGCCCAGTATGGAAGTGGTTAAAAAAGGTGAGTAAAGCTTAAAATCCTTAGAATAGCTTTTATTTCCATACATGCAAATGCATTGGGAGCACTGCACAGTCTATTCCAAATCAAAACATGAAGACATGACAACATGTTTCAAATTTGTTACTACTTTACAGAAAGTGAAGACAAAGGAATATTAGGCTTTTCCACAACAAAAAAAAATAGCAGTGTGCATTTTTCTTTACAAACTCAAACATTTACTGTATAAATTGAAAAATGCTTGAAGATTTAGCTTTCCTGTAAAAAAAATGAATATTTAGTTGTATAACCACGGTTTCTGAGAACTGCTTCACATCTGTGTTGCATGGAGTCAACCAACTTCTGGCAACTGTAAATAGGTATTCCAGCCCAGGACGATTGCACTACATTCAACAATTCATCTGTATTTCTTGTTTTTACCTAAGAAACAGCATTTTTGATGTCACCCCACAAGTTTTCTATTGGATTAAGGTTCGGGGATCGGGCTGGCCACTCACTAACGTTAATCTTGTTGGTCTGTAACCAAAATGTTGCTCGCTTACTGGTGTGTTTGGGGTCGTTGTCTTGTTGAAACACCGATTTCAAGGGCATTTCCTTTTCGGCATAAGACAACTTGACCTCTTCAAGTACTTTGATGTATTCAAACTGATCCGTGATCCCTGGTATGCGATAAATAGGCCCAACACCATAGTATGAGAAACATCCCCATATCATGATGCTTGTGCCACCATGCTTCACTGTCTTCAGTGTCCTGTAAAATTAATTCAGTGTTTGTTTGTTTTTTGACAAACTGTCTGTGGCCCCCTAGACACAAAAAGAACAATCTTGCTTTCATCAGCTCACAAAATGTTGTACCATTTCTCTATAGGTCAGTCAATGTGTTCTTTGGCAAATTGTAACCTCTTCAGCACATGTAGTTTTTTCAACAATGGGACTTTGTGGGGGCTTCTTGTCAATAACTTGGCTTCACATAGGCATCTTCTAATTGTTACAGTACTCACAGGTAACTTTACACCTTCTTTAATCACCCTGGTGCTGATCATTGCCATTTTGGCTATTCTCCCATTTATTTGAATGGTAGTTTTTCGTTTTTTTTTTTTTTTTTTTTTTCATTCTTCCAAGTCTTTCTGGTTTTGGTTGCCATTTTAAAGCATTTGAGATTATTTTAGCTGAGCAGCCTATCAATTTCTGAACTTCTTTATATGTTTTCCCCTCTCCAATCAAATTTTTATTCAATGTACGCTGTTCTTCTGAACAATGTCTAGAACAACCCATTTTACGAGAGAAATGCACTATACACAGCATGTACAACATTTGCTGCCTTCGTCCTTAAATATGGGCCATCTGTTTGACATCAGTTTTTTTACAGACTGAATGACCTCACTAATTGAACTCCACACTGCGGAGTGTGAACAACCATGCGATCCGATTCTGCTGCGGATCAAAAAAAGGGTCCTGTACGAGTTTGGTCCGAATGCGATGCGAATTCAGCCATACTATCTGTATGGCTGAAATCGCATTGCACAGAGATCGCATGTGATTTGCACTGCAGTGCGGTGTAAATCATATCCGATCTCGGACATCGCAGCAGTCTGAACCGGCCCTTACTCTACTACACCTACTAGTAAATTATTTGCCATGTAGAAATCTAATTTATACTAAAAACAGTGACTGATCTGCTTAGTGATGTTGGACTGCTATTATTTTGAACACAACAGTATATACCATTGATATTCTTGGAGCCCATGTATAATAATAATGTGCATGAGACAGACCATAGGCAGGATATGTATGTGGGACTGTTAGTTTGGCAAAGGAATACAAGCAGTGCCGATCCTGACCTCCCTGGGGCCCTAAGCAAAATTCTGCTGAGGGGCCCTCTACCTGACCCGTGATGCCGTGAGCTATGTAAACCATTTGCCATTGCCACACAGTCACACCTGACACTTCAGCGCTCCCAATACAATCCTCCCTCCTTTAAACAAAACAGTCAAAGAATAAGTACAACAATATAGAACAGACATTATATATTTATCTTTACATATCTGAGTGTGGATCCCCCACTTACATCAGGGTCCCCAGAGAGCCACCCCTTACACCAGGGTCCCCAGAGAGCCACCCCTTACACCAGGGTCCCCAGAGAGTCCCCCCCCTTACACCAGGGTCCCCAGAGAGCCTCCCCTTACACCAGGGTCCCCAGAGAGCCTCCCCTTACACCAGGGTCCCCAGAGAGCACCCCCTTACATCAGGGTCCCCAGAGAGCACCCCCCCTACATCAGGGTCCCCAGAGAGCACCCCCCTTACATTAGGGTCCCCAGAGAGTACCCCCCTTACATTAGGGTCCCCAGAGAGCACCCCCCTTACATCAGGGTCCCCAGAGAGCATCCCTATAAAGCCCCTCCTTACATCGGGGTCCCCAGAGAGCCACTCCTTTCACCAGGGTCCCCAGAGAGACACCCCTTACATCAGGGTCCCCAGAGAGCACCCCCCTTACATCAGGGTCCCCAGAGAGCACCCCCCTTACATTAGGGTCCCCAGAGAGCACCCCCCTTACATTAGGGTCCCCAGAGAGCACCCCCTTACATCAGGGTCCCCAGAGAGCATCCCTATAAAGCCCCTCCTTACATCGGGGTCCCCAGAGAGCCCCCCATACATAAGTGTCCTCAGAGAGCCTCCCTACTTACATCAGGGTCTGCAGCATTGCCCTTTACATCACAGTTCCCCCTTGCACTGTAAGGTGGAATCCTGCATACTATGATGTAAAGGGGAACTCTGGGAATGTGGGGAGGACTCTGGTGACCAGAGAAAGAAACCACTAAGATAAGGGGGTTTACTGACATAAGGGGGAAACCTTTATATCAGTGCTCCCTTACAATATTGTATTGACCCCCCCTAGACTGGCCTGGCGGTGCTGTCACTGACCTCCTCTCAGGTGCACTGTGCAGGGCTCAGTCAGTCGGCTCCAGCTTGGTGGCTCTGGTTTTATCCCATAGTTTCCTCTCTGCAGTCCATACATGTCTGACTTCTCCCATGACCCCCATCCTGGCTGCGCTCCCTCTCTTGACTCAGGGGAGGTCAGAGGCTGCGGATGGGACAGGGGAGGTCAGAGGCTGCGGATGGGACAACAGGAGAGGTCAGAGGCTGTGGGGGGAGGGCAACAGGAGAGGTCAGAGGCTGTGGGGGGGGCAACAGGAGAGGTCAGAGGCTGTGGGGGAGGGCAAAAGGAGAGGTCAGAGGCTGTGGGGGAGGGCAACAGGAGAGGTCAGAGGCTGTGGGGGAGGGCAACAGGAGAGGTCAGAGGCTGCGGGGGGGGCAACAGGAGAGGTCAGAGGCTGCGGGGGGCAACAGGAGAGGTCAGAGGCTGCGGGGGGGGGGCAGGAGGTCAGAGGCTGCGAAGGGGGGGGGGACAGGAGGTCAGAGGCTGCGAAGGGGGGGGCGACAGGAGGTCAGAGGCTGCGAAGGGGGGGGCAGGAGGTCAGAGGCTGCGAAGGGGGGGGGACAGGAGGTCAGAGGCTGCGAAGGGGGGGGCAGGCAGGCAGCCAATGACAGCTGATCACGTGATGTAAACAGAAGATCAGTAATTGTTTTTTCTTTCTCCTCTTGCTGACAGCGCGAGAAGAAAAAAAAGCAGATCATCAGCTTCAGTGAAAGGGATACGGTCCCGAAGAGGAAGAGGCGAAGCGGCCTCATCTGTGGCCACCAGTACCACCTTTCAGTGCCACCTGCCAGTGCCCACACAGTGCCACAAATCAATGCATAAGTGCCAGCAATCAGTGCCATCTATCAATGCCCACCAGTGGTGCCAATCAGTGCCACATCAGTGCCACCTAGCAGTGCTGCCTATCAGTGCCGATCAGTGCCCATCACTGCCACCCATAAGTGCCAGCTATCAGTGCCACCTTTTAGTGCCCTTCAGTGCCCCCTATCAGTGCCCACCAGTGCCACCTCATCAGTGCCCACCAGTGCTGCCTATTAGTGCCCATCAATGCAGCATATCGGTGCCCATCAGTGCAGCCTCATCAGCGTACATCAATGAAGGAGAAAAATTACCTGTTTGCAAAAATTTGTTAACAAAATATAAAACGGTTTTATATATTTGTTTTAAATGTCGGTCTTTTTTGATTTTTTTTAACATAAAAAAAAAAACCCAGAGGTGATCAAATACCACCAAAAAGCTCTATTTGTGGGAAAAAATATATAAACATTTCATTTGGGTACAGTGTTGTATGACTGCGCAATACTTGGTCTGGGAAAGAGGGGGGTTTAGGTGCCCAGTAAGCAAGTGGTTAAAGTATACTGTATGTTCATCTTTGAAAAAAAAATGTAATAGAAAAAAAAAATAGATGTTTCACATGCTGATATCCATACATTTTAGATTTTTCTTTTATTCCGAGAATATCTTATTATTATTATTAATATTATAACACACATTTTGAATTTGAGTTGAGTTCTTCTTTAAGCCTTTACAACCACTTTAATTTGTGAGCAGCTAAATATGTAATTTGTCAAGCCATTTTTTCTGGGGGGGGGGGGGGGGGGGGGGTACAGTAAGGAATATAAAAAAATCACATCAAGTTTTTGTAAGTTCCTATTGTATAAAAACCCATTGGGGAGATTTTTCTTCACAGAGACAGCAGGAAGTGAAGGGAGATTTTGCTCACACAGACAGTTTTCACCAGAACAGGTGCCCCCAGTGGAAGATTTTCCCACTATTCTTGTTTCAGTGAGAAATTTGAATGTTGGATTACTCATCACTTTCAGTCCCTTGATAGTTGTCACTGTGACCAATGGCGTCACTAGGGGGGGCAGAGGAGGGCCCTGACCCCCCCAACATTATGCTATGCCCCCCCAAGTAAAAAAAAAAGGCAATGTATTTTTGTTTGCATTCGTAGTGGATGTGCTGCATAATAGGGATAATTGTAGACATGCAACCACACTCACTCAGGTTGAACTGGATGGACTGCTGTCTTTATTTAACCTTACTAACTATGTAACTATGTAATTTACTTTCACTTTCAGTTAGGCAGGTAATATATGGTGCAAATTTCTTTCCTGTATCCACAGATTGCAGGAAAGAAACTTGCATGATTCCCCCATCAACACAGACAGTGGTGACAGGGAAATATCCTTCCTGACCAGCAATTGTATTCTCCCAACAAACAATGATTATCACTAGTGGCTATAGCAACCACTAGTGATAATCATAAGAGTATCTGACAGGCTGGTTGTTCCCAATTTGATCGATCAAATTGGTACATTCAGCTTGCTCATTAATGGTTCAAATCTCAGCCAGTTCCTGCTGAACCAGCTGAGATTTAAACTGCCTATGGCTGGTCTTAGCACTTAGGCAGCCCATACATTGATCACTTTTTTCATTCAACTAGTAGGTTGAATGAAAAAAAAAGAAATGATCCAATTCTCCCATCTACACATTATAGGTGGTTGGGGGAATCCTCCCAGTGTGGACCAGTGGTTGCTGTCCTGTCCCGGCTATTCACAGCGCTGGTCTCTGTCTCCATGGCAGCGGTGGCACATTGGAACCCAGTGCTGGTTACTTTATGGGGCTGATGTACAGGAGGGCTAGCACAGTTTGTTGTTAGAGATGGGCTGCGCATGTGGGATTTTGAACAAGCCCCCCAGGAAGCCCACACTGCACAGCGATAATCACAGGCAGTGAGACATTTCCCGTTCTGCAGCTGCACAGATCAGGAATGTCTCACTGCCTGGGATTAGCCGTGTGCAGTGTCGGCTTCCTGGCGGGATTGGGTATGTGGGATTTCAAACACACCCGAGCCCCTCTCTAATGGTAGACAGTTGACCTCCCTGCAGGCTGCTTAGCAGCAGTGCAGCCTTCTCTGACATGCTGATCGTGATGCAATCCAGGTGATGCTCCTAGTCAAATCCTAGTGTTAAATATCATAGTGTTTTTATTGATCAAAGCCCACACCTTACAGGCATAGAGCCCACATGGCTGCTGAACATACGGTTGATGTGGTTGTACTCTTGATGCTAATAAATACTGTGGAAATTTTGCAATAGGGGCGCTGTAATAAGTTATAATATTGTCAACGTCACTCGTGTGAAAAAAAGGTTTCTTGCAGTGTATAGAACCCTCTATCTTACAAGGGGGTGGTGATTACTATTTCCAGTGTAACCTACATACACTTACAAATATGAAATTAAAAAAATGATATATATATATATATATATATATATATATATATATATATATATATATATATATATATATATATATATATATATATATAAACAGTTGCATTTCCATGTGACCATATAGATACATTTTGCTGTAAACTTCATATATTGCCCAATAAGTTTCTCAGTACCACCACATTAGAGAAAATTATATAGTGACACATAAAAAAAGTCTATTAGGGTAAGTGAACCTCTCCACAATAATAATCGTGACAAAAAAATCTTGAAATGTGTAGTTTACACTTATTCATAAACAATCTTGTCAGCAGAATTTAAGACGCTTCACCATAAGAATCCTCTTCCAATCACTCAATAGTGATATATAAGCTGGCTGCTTACCAGATTTTATTGACTACTTTACCTAAAAAGTGAGTCAATAGTGCTTGTACAGGTATGTGCCTGTTCACATGGGGTAAATCAACAGATGATGACAGGTACTCTTCCTCTCAGATGGCTCAGATAAGATACATAGAAAGGAGCAGAACACAGCCACATAGCGTAATACTGTATTTTATTTAAAATAGTTTAAAAAACATAGCCAAATGGCTACTTACATGTCTCAGTGCCCAACCCGGCACTGGGGCTGCTCGCGTTGTATTAGAATGAATGGATGCTGGAGAACTCCTCCGGCCGGCTCTGTGTATGTTGCGTGCGCTCCAGCTTACGCTGACGACAACCAGGCAACCGGATCCGGAAGTTAGAAAATAGGACGCGATTTAAAATCACACGATTTTTTAAGGGAGCAGCTATTTGGTAATTTTTCTTTTAGTAACACAATTTTTATTATTAATTTTGTGGCGCGGAGTTTATCACAGCTGTGTTTGAGAGCTGCCTGTACCAATAAATACTGTGTTTATTAGATCTGACTGGGAGCATCACCTGGATCACATCCCGATCAGCATGTCAACAGAGAAGGTTATACAGCATTACTGCTGCTAGGTAACCAGCTGGGGGCTCGGCTCTCTACAACCAATAGTGCCAGCCTTCCCCTGCATGCACCCATAATGTCACCAGCACTAGGTCTTAATAGACTGCCGCCGCTGCCAAGGAGACAGATGCCAGATCAGCACTGTCAATAGCAGGGGCAGGACAGCAAGAGGAGGCTGGGGAACCCCACAGTGGCAGAACACCAAGGCCTGGTGGCAAGACAACCTTTTCAACCCTGATAGTTCTCCCATTGCTTTGGACCCTTATATTTTCTTGGTATGCTGTTGACATATATCTCTTGTTTTCTGCCACCCCAATACAGTAGGAAGGGAGCTCATTGCAGAACATGTGAAAGGGCCCATTGTGGGATCGTAGTAAAGGGCCCCAGGATAGATATAAATAATTGCATTTTATAGTTGCCCCCCTACTTTTGTCCCTGTCCCCCCATGTGCCCCCCCTAAATATAAAAGCTGGAGACGCCACTGACCATGACAAATAGAGCACAGGTAGCAAAAAAAAAAAAAAATCAACAGTGTTTCTAACCCTACCCAAGTCTAATTTGGGCTTTTGATGCACCTTAACCGCTTCTGGATCGCCTGCCGCATATATACTCTGGCAGGGCGGCCCGGCTGCGCAAAATCACGTACCTTTACAAGATTTCGTGCACAAGGTCAGGGGAAACCCGGTAATTGTTCATAGAGAGGCAGAACGGCGGTCTGCCTATGTAAACAAGGCAGATCGCCGTTCTGTGAGAGGGAAAAAGAGAGATCTTGTGTTTCTACTAAGCAGGAAAATGGATCTCTTTCTTTCCCCAATGAAAGCACTCCCCCCACAGTTAGAAAGCACCCCCTAGGGACACATCTAAGCCTTTGATCGCTCCTGATGTTAACCCCTTTCCTGCCAGTGTCATTAGTACAGTGACAGTGTATATTTTTTTAGCACTGATCACTATTAGTGTCACTGGTCCCCAAAAAGTGTCAGTTAGGTGTCCAATTTGTCCACCACAATGTCACAGTCCCACTAAAAACCACTGATCCCCACCATTACTAGTATAAATAAATAAAAATTCCATAAAAATATCCCATAGTTTGTAGACGCTATAACTATTGCACAAACCAATCAATATACGCTTATTGGGATTTTTTTTACCAAAAATATGTAGCACAATACATATTGACCTAAATTGATGAAGAAATTAGATTTTTAAAATTTTTTATTGGATATGTTTTATAGCAGAAAGTAAGAAACATATATTTTTCTTAAATTGTCAGGTTTTATTGTTTACAGCGCAAAAAATAAAAACCGCAGAGGGGATCAAATACCACCAGAAGAAGGCTCTATTTGTGAGAGAAAAAGGACATCAATTTTATTTGGATACATCGTTGCATGACCGCGCAATTGTCAGTTAAAGTAACGCAGTGCTGTAGTGCATAAAATGGCCTGGTCAGGAAGGGGGTAAAACCTTCTGGGGCTGAAGTGGTTAAAGTGAGTTCACTTTAAAGCCTAGTCTCCCAGGAGCACATCCTCGCTCTCCCACCACTCCATTCAACTGCTGGGATTAAAGACAATACTTGGTACTTCTGAGTATGAAGAGCATGTGTCTCACTCCCATGTGACAGTGGGGATTTGCTTGGTGATTGACAGAGGACTGTCAGGGGTGGATATTTGGTTCACAAAAGGCGAGAGTTCTATAAGGCTATAGCACTATGGCAATATGGCAAGACTGGGCAATACACAGTCCATTGTAATATCTAAATGATAGACCCTGGTGGTAAAATCTAATGCCACGTACACACAAGCAGATTTTCCGTCTGAAAAATCTTGGATGGTTTTTCTGACGGAATTCTGCTCAAGCTTGGCTTGCATACACACAGTCACACAAATGTTCGCTGAACTTTCGACCGCCAAGAACGCAGTGACGTACAACACTACGATGAGCCGAGAAAATTAAGTTCAATGCTTCCGAGCATGCGTTGAATTGTTTCCGAGCATGCGTAGGAATTTTGCACGTAGGAATTGCTACCGACGATCGCAATTTCTGATCGAAACTTTTTCCGACCGAAAAATTAAAAACCTGCTCTCAATCTTTTGCTGGCTGGAATTCCGCCAGCAAAAGTCCGATGGAGCTTACACACATTACACGCATTTTCCGACCAAAAACTCTCATTTGACTTTTGCTGGCGCAATCCGATCGTGCGTACGTGGCATAAGGGATGCCACCACTTGTAAAGCAGCCAGTTCCAGTGATAGCTAGAAGATACTCTGTAGGCAAGCAGAGAGAACTGGCTTGATGAAGGAGCAAAAATGCTTCGAACATGAGCCATCTCCCCTGCCTGCCAACCCGTAAGAGACATCATTCTCCTGTCTCCAGCGTCCTCTGCTCCCACAAGCACTGCATCTCATGCCGAAATCCACCGGCTCAGTCACCAGCCTGCTTTTGGGACAGAGACTCACTGTGGGACCACCCGGGAACCATACAAGGGGACTTTGTTTACAAGAGTGATCTCATCTACTTTTGTGAGTGTTCTACTTTTTAACTATTAAAGCAATTTAACCTGCTACACTTAGAAGTAAGGGTGCAATGGATCAAAAAACTCACGGATCGGATCATTTTTCGGATCAGCAAATAATAATTGAATTTGCAAAAACCTGTGAAAATTCCACCACCATATAGTCCCCACTGTAATATCCACGCCATCTCCCCCACTGTAATATCCACGCCATCTCCCCACTGTAATATTGGCTGGGTATCGCAGAGTATTGGCAGGGTTTAATGCAGAGTATTGGCAGGGTGTAATGCAGAGTATTGGCAGGGTGTAATGCAGAGTATTGGCAGGGTGTAATGCAGAGTATTGGCCGGGTGTAATGCAGAGTATTGGCCGGGTGTAATGCAGAGTATTGGCCGGGTGTAATGCAGAGTATTGGCCGGGTGTAATGCAGAGTATTGGCAGGGTGTAATGCAGAGTATTGGCAGGTGTAATGCAGAGTATTGGCAGGGTGTAATGCAGAGTATTGGCAGGGTGTAATGCAGAGTATTGGCAGGGTGTAATGCAGAGTATTGGCAGGGTGTAATGCAGAGTATTGGCAGGGTGTAATGCAGAGTATTGGCAGGGTGTAATGCAGAGTATTGGCAGGGTGTAATGCAGAGTATTGGCAGGGTGTAATGCAGAGTATTGGCCGGGTGTAATGCAGAGTATTGGCCGGGCCGGGTGTAATGCAGAGTATTGGCAGGGTGTAATGCAGAGTATTGGCAGGGTGTAATGCAGAGTATTGGCCGGGTGTAATGCAGAGTATTGGCCGGGTGTAATGCAGAGTATTGTCAGGGTGTAATGCAGAGTGTAATGCAGAGTTTGTTTACAAGTGATCGCTCCGTCATTTGACAGAGCGATCACATTGTAAACGGCTCCGGAGCTAGGCCGAAGCCGCGGCCTTTCCTAAGGCCGAGGCCGTGGATCGCGGGGTGTGCCGATCCGAACAGGGTGACCCGTCCGGATCATGGATCGGCGACGATCCGTTGCACCCCTACTTAGAAGCGCTGTTCTCCCTCTTCCTAGAGGACTGTCACATGGGGGTAGGGCCACAGGCAACCCTGTGTGTGCTTCAAGTGGAAAACTGACTTGGGCTTATACAGGGTTGCCCTTCCTCGTTCCCCACAGCTGAACGGAGGGGCAGGACACCCTGAGAAGGGCAGCACTGAAGTGAACTTGTTGTTTTGCCTCGAAAATAAGGACAGGGTAACTTTAACTCAGAAAATATATATATGAAATATATGAAAATTTGCAAGAATGCCCTATGTTGTAGGTAAAAGATTCTATTATCTGACAACTTTTCCCCATATGTATGCTCTTAATGTTTATTGTTAAAATATTTAAAACAGACATTTCATATGAATTACACATTTACACTTGTAAAAATTGTGTCTTTGCAGAGAAAATGTTGCTTTACATTTACAAATTGAGCTAATAATAAGACAATAAAGCGAAGTTCAAACGAGCAGCCGGGGTCAGTTAATACAGGCGTTTGATCGGCTTTTCCCCGACTGCAAAAGTCGCATGGCAGACGCTTAGGTCTGTTTATGTTGTCAATAACTCGTCAGGTCAAGCAGTGTTAATTTTTAAGTCAAATTTCGATTTAGTTTTAGTCATAGTCTTGCCATTTTAGTTAAGTCGTATTTAAGTCATCTGAATTGTTTTCATTTTAGTTGTATTTTAGTCAACTAAAATCTCCAGTGAATTATAGTCAAATAATGGGTTTAGTTAAATTGTGATGCATTATTTAAGCATTTCTCTAGAATTTCCAAACTCATTATATACTCCTGGAGTAAAAATCTAATAACATGTTATTATTTATAATATTAAAGCGGTTCTGCACTCTTTTTTTTTTTTGGGCTATATGCCAAGGGCATATAGCTCAATTGGGGGACTTACCTGTTCCATCTTCCATCTCGATCGCCGCCGGTTTTCATCTTCATCTTCTTCTTGTCTTCTTCTTGTCTGCTGGGGTCCATCTTGCCTGTGGGCATGTGAAACCCCACAGGCACTTTAGATGGCCCAGCATGCACCGCCGTTACTCGCGCGTGCGCAGTAACGGCACATCTGCCGACATCTCACGAGATTTCGGAAGATGTGGCCGAAATCTCGCAAGATTTCGGAAGATGCCCGCACTAACTCCTGGGATCAATGACACCAGATCCCAGGAGACAGTGCGGCGTGACGACGATCGACGCAGAGACCCCGCCCGCCGCCGAAGAGAGAGAAGACCGGAAGTCATCAATTACAAGGTAAGTAAAAAAAAAAAAAAAAAAACATTTCATTTAGTACTCTTTGCCTGATTTGGAAGGCAAAGAGATTTACTAAATGAAATGGGTGCAGAACCGCTTTAAGGTTTGCACATGCACTAAAGACACAGATTTAGCCATTGTGATATTTACAGTGGTGTGAAAAAGTGTTTGCCCCCTTCCTCATTTCCTGTTCCTTTGCATGTTTGTCACACTTAAGTGTTTCGGAACATCAAACCAATTTAAACAATAGTCAAGGACAACACAAGTAAACACAAAATGCAATTTGTAAATGAAGGTGTTTATTATTAAAGGTGAAAAAAAATCCAAACCATCATGGCCCTGTGTGAAAAAGTGATTGCCCCCCTTGTTAAAACATACTATAACTGTGGTTGTCCACACCTGAGTTCAATTTCTCTAGCCACACCCAGGCCTGATTATTGCCACACCTGTTCACAATCAAGGCATCACTTAAATAGGAGCTGCTTGACACAGTAAGGTCCACCAGAAGATCCTTAAAAGCTACACATCATGCCGAGACCCAAAGAAATTCAGGAACAATTGAGAAAGAAAGTAATTGAGATCAATCAGTCTGGAAAGGGTTATAAAGCCATTTCCAAAGCTTTGGGAATCCAGCGAACCACAGTGAGAGCCATTATCCACAAATGGCGAAGACATGGAACAGTGGTGAACCTTCCCAGGAGTGGCCGGCCGCCCAAAATTACCCCAAGAGCGCAGCGACGACTCATCCAAGAGGTCACAAAAGACCCCACAACAACGTCCAAGGAACTGCAGGCCTCACTTGCCTCAGTTAAGGTCAGCGTTCATGCCTCCACCATCAGGAAAAGACTGGGCAAAAATGGCCTGCATGGCAGAGTTCCAAGGAGAAAACCACTGCTGAGCAAAAAGAACATCAAAGCTCGTCTCAATTTCTCCACAACACATCTTGATGATCCCCAAGACTTTTGGGACAACATTCTGTGGACCGATGAGACAAAAGTGGAACTCTTTGGAAGGTGTGTGTCCAAGTATATCTGGCGTAGAAGGAACACTGCATTTCAGAAAAAGAACATTATACCAACAGTAAAATATGGTGGTGGTAGTGTGATGGTCTGGGGCTGTTTTGCTGCTTCAGGACCTGGAAGACTTGCCGTGATAAAAGGAACTATGAATTCTGCTGTCTACCAAGAGATCCTGAAGGAGAATGTCCGACCATCTGTTCGTGTACTCAAGCTGAAACGAACTTGGGTTCTGCAGCAGGACAATGATCCTAAACACACCAGCAAGTCCACCACCGAATGGCTGAAGAAAAACAAAATGAAGACTTTGGAGTGGCCTAGCCAAAGTCCTGACCTGAATCCTATTGAGATGTTGTGGTATGACCTTAAAAAGGCCGTTCATGCTCGAAAACCCTCTAATGTAACTGAATTAGGACAATTCTGCAAAGATGAGTGGGCCAAAATTCCTCCAGGACGCTGTAAAAGCCTCATTGCACGTTATCGCAAACGCTTGGTTGCAGTTGTTGCTGCTAAGGGTGGCCCAACCAGTTATTAGGTTTAGGGGGCAATCACTTTTTCACACAGGGCCATGATGGTTTGGATTTTTTTTCACCTTTAATAATAAACACCTTCATTTACAAATTGCATTTTGTGTTTACTTGTGTTGTCCTTGACTATTGTTTAAATTGGTTTGATGTTCCGAAACACTTAAGTGTGACAAACATGCAAAGGAACAGGAAATGAGGAAGGGGGCAAACACTTTTTCACACCACTGTATACTGTGCACTACAAGTACACCTGGAAGTGCAGTCGCTGTAGATCTGAGGGGAAGCTCTGCTGATTTCTATCATCCAATCATGTGCAAGCAAAAATGCATTTTTTTTATTTTCCTTGCATGTCCCCCTCATATCTAAAGCGACTGCATTTCCAAGTGCACTTGTAGTGCACAGTGGATTTGCCTTTAGTAAATCAACCCCCAAAGTTTCATAAAGAAAAAAAATATTGCTTTTTGAAAAACAGAATTGCAACTTCAAAATATATATATAAAAAAAAAAGCTGTAATGCCATTGCACATATTACCTAAATATATTACCAACAATAAATATTAAGAAAATAAATAAATAAGAAAAGCCTTTTTTAGCAGCTTAGTAGATGCCCCCTACTTATTCTTTTGTGGTTATGCAGTGTTATATTTTTATGTCACATTACGATTTGGTTTTAGTTATAGTCTTTAGAATAAAAATGCCATTTTAGTTTTAGTCATATTTTAGTCATCCAAATTGTTTTAGTTTTAGTTGTATTTGTATTTCAACTAAAATAGTATTTGTTTCATCAACGAAAATACTTTCATCGTCGAAATTGCAAAGCTGTCAAGTTTGGCAAGCAGTGCCACCTGCCAAATTCACTCATTGAAGTCAACTGGGCCTTGCCACAACTACGTAACAAACGCTTGCCCCCCTTGTGATAAAAAAAAAAAAAAAAAAAACAGGCATTTAGGAAGCAGCAGTATTCCTTACTTGGTCAGAAAGGACAAACATGCTTTCAACACTTTGGTGATTGTTTACACATCTACCTCTGCAGCTGGCTGTCAGTGTTCTTTTGGGAAGAATGACAACCAGCAATATGTGACCCAGATTTTTTGAGGCCAAGTTGTCAATGACACACCCCCTGGTTGTGGGTCATCATGCAGCCTGGGTTCACAGTACTCCTGGACAGGTGGTGGCACCCTCCTGACACTACATAACTGCTGCTCAATGAGGAAGATACCCCTACTGTCAAAGAAGAGAACGGACATGTGACCTCACATGAAAACTGCAGGAATAAAGATATACAGTATCTCACAAAAGTGAGTACACCCCTCACATTTTTGTAAATATTTTATTATATCTTTTTATGTGACAACACTGAAGAAATTACACTTGGCTACAATGTAAAGTAGTGAGTGTACAGCTTGTATAACAGTGTAAATTTGCTGCCCCCTCAAAATAACTCAACACACAGCCATTAATGTCTTAACCACTTACAACAAATGTGAGTACACCCCTCAAGCTTGACAAAGGAGCGTGGTCGTCACGTGATACACGGCCTTGCCAGTTCAGGAAACGCGTTGCACGCTGTGACGTCATCACTGCTAGCCTGGATTGTCTGTTTGTGTTCCAAGCCTCGGTTTGGCATCCACCACGGACGGTCGGAAGAAATCTGCCACAGCAGGAGGATCAGGAACCCCTCTACACATCCAGCCACAGTGTTTGGCTCCATCCGCACAGGACACTTTACATGCTCAACACTCACCTACTAAATGTGAGTGTATTTTACTATTGCTTATTGCACAGTATTAAAAACTGTTATACAGTCTGCACCCAGAGGCGCCTCTCTTTCTTGTCTTTTTTTCTAGTGTACCGGGAATAAAATTTCTGTTCCCACTGGATGGCTGCCGTTGCTGCAGACTTTTTAGTGCACCCCACTCCCCCTCCCTGTCATTTCCCTGGTCATTTTATTTGATTCATTTATCCCGAGTGTTTTAAAAGTTTTCATACACAATAGCTGATATCAGGTGTACCCGAACATATCCGCTTCTGTGTTTTTAGCATTGTGCATCATGTTTTCTATTAACGAAAATTTCATTTTGGATTATTGTTTTTAGTTGTTGCGCCATTTACTTGTATTATCTGAAAGGAGGGGATCATGCTCTGCTTCAGTATGTCACAGTACATGTTGGCATTCATGGTTCCCTCAATGAACTGCAGCTCCCCAGTACCGGCAGCACTCATGCAGCCCCAGACCATGACACTCCGTGCTTGACTGCCACACATGCTTGACACCATCTTAACCAAATACGTTTATCTTGGTCTCATCAGACCACAGGACATGGTTCCAGTAATCCATGTCCTTAGTCTGCTTGTCTTCAGCAAACAGTTTCCGGGATTTCTTGTCTTATCTTTAGAAGAGGCTTCCTTCTGGGATAACAACCATGCAGACCAATTTGATGCAGTGTGCGGCATGTGGTCTGAGCACTGACAGGCTGACCCCCCACCCCTTAAACCTCTGCAGCAATGCTGGCAGCACTCATACGTCTATTTCCCAAAGACAACCTCTGGATATGACGCTGAGCACGTGCACTCAACTTCTTTGGTCGACCATGGCAATGCCTGTTCTGAGTGGAACCTGTCCTGTTAAACCACTGTATGGTCTTGGCCACCGTGCTGCAGCTCAATTTCAGGGTCTTGGCAAACTTCTCATAGCCTAGGCCATCTTTATGTAGAGCAATAATTCTTTTTTTTTCAGATCCTCAGAGAGTTCTTTGCAATGAGGTGCCATGTTGAACTTCCAGTGACCAGTATGAGAGAGTGAGAGCCATAACATCAAATTTAACACACCTGCTCCCCATTCACACCTGAGACCTTGTAACACTAATGAGTCACATGACACCGGGGGAGGGAAAATGGCTAATTGGGCCCAATTTGGACATTTTCACTTAGGGGTGTACTCAATTTTGTTGCCAGCGGTTTAGACATTAATGGCTGCATGTTGAGTTATTTTGAGGGGACAGCAAATTTACGCTGTTATTCAAGCTGTACAATCACTACTTTACATTGTAGCAAAGCGTAATTTCTTCAGTGTTGTCACATGAAAAATGATATAATAAAATATTTACAAAAATGTGAGGGGTGTACTCACTTTTGTGAGATACTGTATATATAATGCATTTTTTTTTTTTTTTTTAAACAAGGCTATACGGAGGGAATCAAGAGACTACAGGGTAAAGATAAACTGGAGTTCTGCTTTAAATGCTAGCAGGTAAATTTTTTTGGCAGAAGAAATTCTATTTTGTTTTAAATCTAATTGAGCACTGAGTCATACATGTGGAGCTCAGTGTATAATCTCAGCATACTGTGGGTGCGTGCCAGGACAAAGTAACTCAAGTGCACATGTAAAGCTATTTACTTAAATTATATGAATAAACAGGTGTTGCATGCAATGCATTATAATATATTTCTCTTAGCTTTGGCCTAATTTTACCTTAACTGGAACTGTAGGATGTAAAGGACGCAGTAAAATGGTGTTACCCGAACGCATTAGTCAACACACAAAACAAAATTGGTGAAAAAATCTCGCTGTGAAAAATAAATGTATCTTAAAATTTCTCCTAACAAAATTTCAGATGAAAAGGTGCTCTGAATGTTCCAGCTGTGGGGTCATGCTACTGCAAAATGACTCTGTCACCAGAAAAAAAAAATTGCTCTTCCATTCCAGTCACAGCTGAAGCTTTCTGATTGCTTTTCTTAGTAATGGAAAAATCATACGAAGGGTCACCTAGGTACCAGACCACAGAAAGAACAGTGATCATCATCATGGAATATCTGTAAAAGTTTGCCTGGCAACTCTTTATGGTTGAGTACAATCACATTTTTTTTAAGTTTCTTAAATTGTACAGATAAACTGTTATTGTTTGCTACTGGAAGTATAACTGACCCCAACATGTTACGTCTCCATTTCAAGTGAGTCAGGAAAGGAACACTTACCCAGAACTCAAAGGGACCAGTGAAAATAACATGATATTTGTTAATTAGTGAATCATTTTCAAAGCATCAAAGCACTCATATTGAGTAACGAAAGACAGACATGAAAATGGCATATGAGCAAGTTAACAGTAATTGGGTCACAGGTACTTTAAGGTTACCATACATACAATTCTAACAATGAAGTTTTCTTTAAAACAGAGGTGTAAGAGAAATGATTGTAGCCTACAGTGCCTAAAAGAGGTATTTTTCACTCTAGTTCACCCCATTCTCTCCAAAAACTCTTAAAATATAAATTTTTTAGACTCTAGCCTATGATACTACAGTGATCCTACGCTGACTATTTTTAGCATCTCCTATCAGCTGAGGCATGTCAGCATTTTTATGTGCAGTAAATCCAAGGGTAAACAAAGGATAAAATTATGACCACCAGTATATTACCCCTGAACCTGTAGCAATTGAGTTGTATGCGTCTTTGAATTTTCTAGCCTAGTAAGGAATCATAGCCATAGATGAAACTGGACAGTGTAAATAGAAATACAGATGGTACTCTTGGATGTACAGTGGGAAAAATAAATATTTGATCCCCTGCAGATTTTGTAAGTTTGCCCACTTACAAAGAAATGAAGGGTCTATAATTGTTATCATAGGTGTATTTTAAATGATAAAGACAGAATATTAACCAAAAATCCAGAAAAAAACATGATACACATGTTATAAATTGAGTTGCAGTTCAGTGAGTAAAATAAATATTTGATTCCATACCAACCATCAATGATTCTGGCTCCCACAGACTGGCTACAGTATGTGCTCATGTGGTATTAGTCCTGGTAATTTAAGAAGGTGCTCTTAAAAACAACCTGTTATGTGTATAAAAGACACCTGTCCACATAAACTCTTTCTTCAATTTAAACCTCACCATCATGGGCAAGACCAAAGAGCTGTCAAACGACATCAGGGACAATATTGTATACCTGCACAAGGCTGGGATGGGCTACAAGAACATCAGCAAGAAGCTTGGTGAGAAGGAGACAACTGTTGGAGCAATATTTGCAAATGGAATAAATACAGCCTTGGTCTAGAGCTCCATGCAAGATTTCGCCTCATGGGGGGATCAGCCCAGAACGACACATGTAAGTGATCTCAAGGCAGTTGGGACCACAGTCACCAGTACCATTGGTAACACAATATGTCGCCATGGATTGAAATCCTGCAGCACCCGTAATGTTTGCCAATGAACATTTAAATCAGGGATCTCCAAACTACGACCCTACAGCTATTGCAGAACTACACGTCCCATGCAGCATTTAAAACTGACATTCACAGACATGACTAGGCATGATGGGAATTGTAGTTCCTGAACAACTGAAGGGCCATAGTTTGGAGACCCCTGATCTAAATGATTCAGAGAAGGATTGGGAGAATCTGCTGTGGTCAGATGAGACCAAAATTTAGCTCTTTGGCATTAACTCGACTCGTCGTGTTTGGAGGAAGAAAAATGCTGCCCTAAGAACACCATCACTACAGTTAAGCAAGGAGGTGGAAACATTATGCATTGGGGCTGACTTTGTCGCATGACGGGGCCATGTATTATAAAATCTTGGATGAGAACCTTCTTTCCTCAGCCAGAACACTGAAGATGGGTTGTGGATGGGTCTTCCAGCATGACAATGACCCAAAACATACCACCAAGGCAACAAAGAAATGGCTCAAGAAGAAGCACATTAAGGCCATGGAGTGGCCTAGCCAGTCTCCAGACCTAATCCTATAGAAAATGTATGGAGGGAGCTGAAACTTCGAGTTGCCAAGCAACAGCCAAGAAACTTGAAGGCTTTAGAGAAGATCTGCAAAGAAGATCTGAGAAGTGTGAAAACCTGGTAACCAACTACAAGAAACGTCTTACCTCTGTGCTTGCCAACAAGGTTTTCTCCACCAAGTCATGTTTTGCTTGGGGATCAAATATTTATTTCAATCACTGAACTGCAACTCAATTTATAACATTTGTATGATGTTTTTTTGTATTGTTGGTTGATATTCTGTCTCTATCATTTAAAATACACCTATGATAAAAATTTTAGACCCTTCATTTCTTTGTAAGTGGGCAAACTCACAAAAACTGCAGGGGATTAAATAATTATTTTCCCCACTGTAACTGCATCTCCATCACTCAGCTTTATTCCCTTAAAGTGTACGTAAGGCCAAAACCAAAATATGTTATATCTTGATTGCATTTGTTTCTTTTGTTAAGGTTTTACTCCTTTATTTTCACCTGGCGATATTGTCAGCAACAAACTTCTTGTGTTAGGGTAACCACGGCTCACTGCATCACATTGATGGATGAGGAACATGGGCCCCTCAGGCTGCGCTACAGATTTGGACTACAAACACTTCTCCTTACCTCATTACCATTACATAGGGAGGAGGGTTTGGGTGGCACACAAAAAGAAGGCTGGGAAGCTGATAATATTGTTTAAAATGTGAGGCTCTGTATACATATAAGTACAAGAACGTGAATTAACATCAAGATCAACATATATTCTTCTGCTCCTGCAGAAAAGTGTCATGATCCTGAAAATAGAAAACAACTCTAGCCACCACATCTGATGACTGGTAAGCTGTAAATTATTACATTTTTGTTCTTGAGTTTAGATAAACATTAACAATATATATAGTGCCCCTGCTCTGTTCAAATACCAGTAAAAAAAAAAAAAGAAAAAAGCTCTAACCAGCCCAGGTAGTGTCAAAACTTGCCTGCTCCCCTTCTGTCCCCGAACATTCCTATTTGCCCATCACTGCTATGGGGTGCCCTATGGGCCAATAAGAATGTGTGGGAGGTAGAGGAGGGGGCCAACTTTGGCACTACCAAAGCTCTAAAGCTTTACCAGATCAAAACGGCCTAAGGTTCAATGTAGAGGCAATGAAAGCTGCTACAAGCTTTTAGCAGGCATCTCTAGAAGCTTGTACTTAGTAATTGTCAGTAGTTTTTTTATTTTTGTTATGCTATTAAAGTGACATAGTTGATTTAAGATTTTATTGCATCCAACTACAGAGCATGAAACTGTTTTGTGTTAAATCTCTCCACAGAAGCCTCTAAAAATGTATGGTAAGCCAGTGTGTCATACAGCCCATCAGCATATAGCTATAACCAGAAAACGAATCTTAGCTGTTCATTTGTGATACAGAACTCTACATCTATTTAAATTGTTCTTCTTTGGATTGGGGAAGAGGTGGAGACAACCTCTACTCTGAAGAGAAGAGGAAAAAAGGGGCAGAGGCCATTGGTATTATTGAGAGTCCACCTCCTGTTATAAATGGTGATTTACTTCTGATCATCCAGGAGATTTCCATGTGTAGACAACCGGTTATCTGTGAGTTAGCTATATGTGTATATTATGCATAGGTCCTATGGATATAGCAACAGCTATAGCAAAAGTTTCTTATTATGTGTTCTTTGTTATGAAATGTCTGATTGATATGTTTTATCTTAATAGTGAGACCTGTTTTCTTTCAACCAAAACCCTGTGTGTCCTGAAGAAGCAATAGCAAAACGCATTGACGCACAAGGGCTCACTAGCATCTATTTGGTGTCAAATTTTTGTCAATATGTATTGTATGTTTTTAACTCTTTTCTATAAATGACCTATCTTGTTGTTAATAAAATATTTGTTTTATTATACTTTTGTCCATTGCCTGAAAAGTTTGAACGAGGGCCTCTGCCCCTTTATTCCTCTCCTCTTCTGAGTTAAACATTATACGGATGTGGCATTAGGAGTGTTGTTTTAACCATTTACACAACCTCTACTCTGTCTTGCCATATGCAGGATGACAACAACACTATTGCCCAGTTTTATTGGGAATTTGTGGAGAGGGCCTTCAGTAACAAGAATGTTGTTTGAAATAAATTTGCTTACATCACTACTACTACTTGTGCAGAAAAAGACAGCACACTATACAATATATAGTATTTAACACAATTGACAGGCCAAACTTCCTTACTGAGGTAAGGAAAAAAAGATAATTCATCTTTTTTGGAAAGCAGTCATTTTAATTGTTTCCACCGAATACTACTTTTTTTTTACACTATTAATGTCCCTTATGATTATGAACAATGTCTACAATATTTTATTCCAGATAATAATTGCACTTTATGAGTGTATCAAATAATTACAATTTTGTACAGCAGAAACCATTATAATAAAATCCCAGACAAATTACAAATGTACCTTACTACAATATTCTATTAACTTTCACAGTTTTATTTAAATTGGTATATTTTGCTTTTCCAACAGTGAAATGTATGCATATAGGGACTTATTGTAACCAATTTTCAAAAGTACACAACAAACTGTCACCTTATGTGACTCCATCACTTTTTTTTTTTATCCTGCATGAATTTATTCAGGACTCTCCTACCAAAGCAACATTTATCCTGCCAGATTAAGTAAAATTCCCCCCTGAAACCATTCCATGTAACTTGAGCAATAATCCCTTATTTTTTCTGGTGTTTTTGTAAAAATTGATATCATCTTAATCAGGTAATATGTGGTTGATTTACTAAAAACAATAGGCTGTTTACTTTGCAAGGGAATTTTCCCTTAGCTTAATTAATTCACTTTGCTAAGACTATCCAATCAGTTGAAAGGAAAATAGGAAAAAAAAAATCACTTTTGCACATGGTTGGATGATGGAAGGCATCAGAGTTTCACCTCTTTCAGTATGCTATGGGAAACATTTCCTTTCACAGTGAACAGCCTTATATAGCACTGCGCTGTACGCAGGATCACGTATATATACTTGATTCTGCACTTCCGCCTGTAGGGGGCACGCACACGCCACCGATGGGCCGCTTCTGCTGTGATAGTTCACAGCAGAAGCCAATCTGCAGGTCCCGGGGAGAGAACACAGAGAACCGAGAAATACCTATGTAAACAAGGCTTATCTCAGTTCTGGAAGGGGGGAAGGGACGATCCTATGTCTCGGGAAAGCAGAGACTAGAATCGATCTCTTCCCTAAGTGAAAGCAGCACACTGTGTACACAAAAACACTGGTTAGGTACACAGTTAACCCTTTGATCGCCCTAGATGTTTAACCCCTTCCCAGCCAGTGTTATTAGTACAAGGACCGTGCATATTTGTAGCACTGATCACTGCATTAGTGTCACTGGTTCCCGCAAAGTGTCAATTAGTGTCCGATAGTCTGCCACAGTATTACAGCTCCACTATAAGTCGCCAATCTCCACCATTACTAGTATAAAAAAATTTATAATAGTATAACTAGTATAACAAATTCCATAAATATATCCCATAGTTTGTAGACGCTTTAACGTAAACCAATCAATATACCATTTTTTTTTACCAAGAAGATGTAGCAGAATACATATTGGCCTACATTTATGAAGAGATTTGTTTTTTTTTTATTGGATGTGCTTTATAACAGAAAGTAAAAAATATTGTTTTTTTTGGTTTCAAAATTGTCACTTTTTTTTGTTTATAGCGCAAAAAAATAAAAAACGCAGAGGTGATCAAATATGACCAAAAGAAAGCTCTATTTGTGGGGAAAAAAATGACATACGTTTTCTTAGGATGCAGGGTTGCACGACAGCACAACCCTGCAAAAAAATGGCCTGGACATGAAGGGGGGTAAATCTTTCAGAAGTCAAGCGGTTAAAAGAGAAGTATGGTCAAAGCTTTTTTGGTCATACTTTTCTTCTGGGTCACAGGAGTGCACTTACTTTTGCACTCCTGTGACCCAGAATAAGCCAACAGTGGGCTATAAATCACCCCCTGGGTCTCAACAATGTTTGACAACCCACACTTGGAATATTTTAATAAAACAAACATTTCTGTCCTGTTTAATAAACTACCTGCCTACAGAAATGAATCTTAGAATAGCAAAACTTTATTGAACTCCTAAGAGTGTTCTATTCAGAATTTTACTATGCTGTAGCACTGGTTGATACTTAGGAGTCAACTAAAATCCAATATAGCAGTCTCAGTTGCTCTAACAAAGGCAGTTAAGAAGTTTATTCTATTTTGAATAAGATGGAGAATTGAGACTCTGAATACTTTTTCACTCTGTATAATTTAAACCAGGTAAAGCATCCTCAAAGTGTATCACGATGATGGGAGGCCTTTATGCAAGATTATAGAAATTACAATATTATCAAATATGTCATAATACAGGGCTTGACAAATTTCCTTAGACTCTAGGAGCCAGCTGAAAAAGTTAGGAGCCAGTTTTTTAAATCCTCTGCCCAACGCCCAGAACTGCATGTCTGTGGCATCAGGCAATAAGAATTGGTCATGCCTGATGCCAAGCGATAAAAGAACAATATTAAAAAAATAAAAATAAAAAAAATAATCATCTTTTGTTTGGTTTGTTATAAGATTTTGCAAATAAGTTTTTTTTCTCCTTCACTGATGTGCTCTGATAGGCTGTACTAATGGGCACTGATGAGGTGGCACTGATGAACACTGATGGGCTGCACTGATGAGGCGGCATTGCGGTTGGAACTGATGGGCACTGACAGGTGGCACTGACAGGCACCAATAGGCAGCACTGAGGTGCCACTGATGGGAACTGACAGGTGGTACTGATAGGCAACACTGAGGTGGCACTGATGGGCACTGACAGGTACCACTAATGGGCACTGATATGTGGCACTGATAGGCAGCACTAACATGTGGCACTGAGGTGACACTGGCAGGTGGCACTGGATTGCACTGGCAGATGGCACTAACTGGCACTGGCAGGTGGCACTGGTTGGCAATTGCAGGTGGCAATGGCTGACACTGGTTGGCACTAATTGGCAGGTGGCACTGAGGTGACACTGGCAGGTGGCACTAACTGGCATTGGCAGGTGGCACTGGCAAGTGGCAATGGCTGGCACTGGCTGGCACTGGCAGGTGGCACTAATTGGCACTGGCAGGTGGCAATAGTTGGCACTGGGTGGCACTAATTGGCAGGTGGCACTGGTTGGCACTGGCAGGTGGCACTAACTGGCATTGGCAGGTGGCACTGGTTGGCACTAATTGGCAGGTGGCACTGGCAGGTGGCAATGGTTGGCACTGGCAGGTGGCACTAACTGGCATTGGCAGGTGGCACTAACTGGCATTGGCAGGTGACACTGGTTGGCATTGGCAGGTAACACTGGCAGGTTTTACAGCTGATAGTGTAACTGAAACTGAATGCTCTCTGCAGCACTGCGGTGTGTGAAACTGAATGGAGAGAGAGAGAGGAGCTGACAAATTCCACAGGGAAGATAGAGTGGGGTATGGGATGGTGTATGGGAGATATGGGGTTGTCTCACTCACCATTGCCTAGCTGCAAGGTGCTCATCCATGATCGCCTAGGCTTCCTCCAACAGAAGCACAGACAGGGTGATCAGTATCAGAGGGAGATCTGTGTATGATGGGGGAGGAGGGGGGGGGGTGGGTTGGAGACAAGCCTGCGGTGTCCTCCGGGGAGTTATGCGAGTTATGTGATTTTTAGTAACTGGGTTTACACTTTCAACTTATATTAGGTCTAAACACATTTCATTAACAAAAAAAATGTGTATGGAAAAACTCTTTTTAAAGCTTATCTGATTAAGACAAAGGTGTAAAACAAACGTATTAAAAGGCTAGTCCTTCCAAAATGTATATTTTAGTTATAGGGGGAGAATGATAGGCAGAGTCAGTGACTGACTTATAAAATGCCTTGGATACAACAGGCTCTTCCTGCTATAATGAGGAACTGCATTGTTTCAGCACGATGTCGGAGGTGGGCGGGGCCTGGGGTGGGCGGGACCCAGCAGCTAGTCAGCCAATGATTGGGCTGTTTAAGAAAGGGGCGGGGCCACATACACGTAGCGGGCCCACCCAGATCCCATTGGCTGGTGTTGGATAGCTGGGTCCCGCTCCCACCCCGGGTCCCGCCCACCCCCGACATCCAACCTCAATGTTGACAGCTCCTCTCTCTCTCTCCCTCTCAATACAGTTTCACATGCGAGTGTGGAGAAGAGAGGAGGAGGTCAGCGACTGCTGCGCTGCTCTCTTCCTGCTCCATCCCCACTACCAGATAATGCGCCTTCACTTTCCCGGCCAAGACCCCACAGCCCTGTAGCAGAGGCACCTGTCACTAACAAAAACCCAGGCGCCAGGGCACAATTTCTAGTCGCAATGGCGACCTGGTGCCTGGGATTCGTCGAGCCCTGGCATAATGTCATATACTCTGTAGATTCTACAAGCTCATTCAGTAAGGAACCAACAAATAAAAACAGATATGTGCACAGTATTGTAGCTTATAGCAGTCAATGAAAAAGTGCCCATTCACATTTGTGCAGTTTATTGTATGTTCTTGTTGTAGACGTGTTGATGGAGGAATCATTTGTTTTTTTTCTTTCAGGCTGCTTGCTGAATGAAAAAAACAGAACCATGTATGGCCAGCGTGACTCTCCTAGTCCAGCAATTAGCTACCCTACATAGATTTACACAGAAAGCCGTATTTTGAGTCCATTTAAAGGTCTTTTTTTAACTGGCGCGATAATGAAGTTTCTTCTGGATCCCCCAAAATACCTTAGCTGTAAGTATAAACCAATACATTAATTTGGACTCTTATTGTTTGGTCTGGTGCTCCTTCCATTGTTGCATGTTTTCTTCTGGTAACCTACTGGGTACCCACAGGAGGGTATCCCTGTCTGTTGCGAGTATTCTCACTACTATGTATTTACTCATATAAAAGTCCCAGCACCTCTTGGATGATTTTATTTTCCTTGGATGTTCCTAATTTCAGTCATCTAAGGAATTAAGTACCAATGGACACTCCCTACATACATCATGAGAGAGAGATGAGAGTATTGTTAAAAATGCTTGCCACAACTCTCCTCATTAAGGTCACATCTATTTATGTTTTTGTTTTGTCCATTTTTCGCATATTTTTTCAAATTTTCATTATTCGATAGGGCATTACAATGCATGAAAATGCACAGAAAATCTGAGACCTTTACCAAACGGCAGTGCAACACACCACTGAGGCCTGAATAGATCTGAACAGATTCATTGAATAACATTGCTTCTTATGACACGTGAAAGATGTGAACAGGGCCTTAGGGAAGACACATGAAAAAACAAAAAAAAACAAAAAGGAAGAACATGTACAGGCATACAGGAAAAAAATAAAAGTTTGCTGATGAAAGAGGAAAGACCCAGACAGACATACAAGCAAACACAATAGAAAGAAAGAGAAAAGAAAAAAGTGGAATGAAGACATATTGCGAAAAGAAAAATTGGAAAGGACAAAAAATATAAATTAAAAGTAAGGAAATTGAACTAAATATTATGTTTACTGTGGATTTTAAAATAAATTTTGGTTGGGCTATCAAAAATTTGACAAATGATTCTGTGATTTCTAGTAATGCCCTTAAAAAAAAGACCTTCTACCATACTGTTGATACCAGTTATAGCTTTTCCTCTATACAACTAGTTAAATATTTTTCCTAATGAATAACTTAGAATAATAAGCTTTGCAACTCCTGTAATTAAATGCCTGCTTGATTTAATTTCACGTACCCACACATCACTTAGCTCATCTGGCAAAGAAATATTAACAGTTTGTGAACTTGTGCTGTAGAATTGTAGGCAATAGTTATACGGTTTGTGTTTCATTTCACTGAAGATGTAGTGCTATCATGTAGTGTTTGATCTGCATAACTGATGGCTCAGATCAGGGGTGCCCAACCAGTGGCCCGCGGAGCCCTCTGATGTGGCCCGTGACCTCTTGCCCTGGGATGGCAGGTTGGCAAGCCCAGATTGCAGGTTGCCGACCGTCATTCCAGAGCATCAGAATGAAGCCGACGGTAGAGGAAACAAGCACCTGCAGAGCAGAGCCGCATAAGCCAACGCTTCCTATAGAGTGCCGTCTCCTTCTTATAGGCGGAGTGATACCAAATGCACTCTGCCTGAATGGAAAACTATAATCAATGGTAAGTTTTTTACTAAAATCACAGTGTATATATGGGCATATCTGTTCTGCAGTGGTTGGTTGGGGCGCTTTCAGAAAGTGCACCAAACCTGCAGGATATAATAGAATTCTATGGCAAAGTGCAGCTAACCCACAGGAAAGCCACAGGTGAACTGCGCTGCACCTGCGACATGGATAGACCACATACCATCAGTGAAAAGCTGCCTTAGGCCCCTTTTACATGATCGGTCCGACCCAATTGGACCCTCTATTCACCTCTATGGAGCGGCAGATGAAAACAGACTTGTGTCCGTTTACACCCACCTACCTCAGTTCCGATCTGCTAAAAAACGGAAGTGGATCCATCCCCTTCCACCTGATCGGATTAGAGGGCCCATAGAGTAGAGTGGGCTGTGTCTGTGTCCACTCTGAATATGCAGAGTGGAAACAGACCTGTCATCCGTCTACTCCGCTCATTGTGGACTACGACTGGTTACTAAGTCGCTTAAGTGGCCCTCGCTCCTCAAAAGGTTGGGCATCCCTGGCTTAGATTGACATAACTCCTCTTGACCCAAACCAACATAGTTGAAGCCAGTTACTTGTGATTGTCTTAAATGGCGTAATGATAATACACACAATCCGGCCAGTAAAAACTGCATCACTGTGCATTCAGTAATTGGGAGGAAGGTAAAAACTAACACAAAAATATGTGGGCACAGGGCAAATAATATTGTCAAAGATGTTAAACATTTAAGGGAAAGAAGAAAAGCAGGAGTGAAAAACAGCATTTGGGGGAAAAAAAAAACAACAAGACTTTTATTTCTGCCCTGACACTTGACAAGTCATGTAGCAGATTTTTTTATGTAATTTGGCACCAAACCCAATATCTTACCATCGACCTCCAAATACAATCACCACAATTTCCTTATTGTGACTCTAGGTTTTGAAAATTAGTGAAATTATCAGACTTAGGCTTGCTTCACATTGCTGCACTGTGGTTTGCTGCTGCACTCTGTGTGTCCACAGTTTTCACCGGCGGTTTTAGCTACGGTCCCATAGACAATTTTTTAAGCATTTTTGGTGCATTTTCTTAAAGCGAACCAAATGTTGCATTTTTGTTGCATTTTTAATATACACGCCAAAAAATATGCGACTTAATAGAAAGTCTATGGGACCACGAATAAAACCGCAGATAAAACATGCAAAAAAATGTGGATACACCTGCACTGCAGCCAAACACCAGCACAGCAGTGTGAAGCTGGCCTAAGTAGATTACTGGAGACACGAAGCTTAGGTTGGCACAATATTATCTTTGTTTATATGGTGACTTAGCTTACTACTTGCAAAGTACTAACTGGTAAAGTACAACCTGCTTCCTATAGGATTAAGTAAAGCAGATATTATGGTGCTGCCTGTAGCAGTTATCCTCCATCCGCCATATTTCTTGTGCTAAGGTAAAGGTTGCCATACAAAGGAAGATACAGTATCACATGATGCACCTCGTCATGCAGGAACCACATTATGTATGGTGTATGAATGGCCATACTGCAACATGGGTAACTACGTAGAACAGTTTTGATAGGTTGAAGATTTTTGTCCAATTTCCAAGCAGGCACAGCATAATATGGACTTTATTTAATCGGGATATCTGAATGCCTCATGTTGCTCACTGCAAGAACAGTGCAAAGATATTGTCCAGCGTTGGGGTCACATATGGGGGATCCACTAGTAAATAAGGTAATTGGGTCCCACCACGGGATTAAACAAAGATATACATATCATTAATACACAATAATCAACACATCATTTTGATATATAAAAAATGTAAAAAACAAACATTTTTGTTTCCTATATTTTATGTCAATGGTCTACTACCAAAAGGTCTTCTAGTAGGTACACGACTAGCCCCACTAGGTGTTTGCCTCTATCTTAAGTATAAATAGTTTAATTCCAATAAAATCTCACCTCTGATGCTTTGGTATTATCGCCAACATCAGAAATTTTCACAGGTGTAGATCGCTGGGACACAGCCCCTTCTTCCTCTTTATCTGTTCCGGAGTCATCATCAGAGCTACTAGACACAGCTTCCTCACTTGGGGGAGGAGGAGCACTTGCAGCAGTTTTCCGCTGTAATACAGTCTCTTCACGATTTGTCTTGTTACTGCAATAGAAAAAATTACATTAGCCCAATGGAAAGCTTAGTCTAGCATGTTAGGCAAAATACAACTACTTAAAAATGAAGTACATGAATGAGGGTGCCTCCTCATATAGTTCCTCAAATAGGTGTTGGAAGCAATGCAGACAATGAAAAGTTATAATACAAACACTATGATGTACAAATACAAACCAGCTGCCCACTCAAAAAGTGTAAATACACCTCATATACCAATGTGAAAACAAACAGGTAGGTACAGGCTTCCTGAGGACGCGTAGCATGCGAAATACATTGAGGCTTAGCCGTTGACGTCATATCCGGTCTGCCACCCACCTTACTCCTCCAAGCTTGGAACGCACGCCAGTTTAGTGGCCGCGAACGGCGGAGCATTGCAGCTGAGCTGATTGTGTTGGTGTCTGGCAGGCACCCGCAACATGTTAGTAGTACTTGCATGTGTTTTATTGTTAGCAACTGTTTTTAACAAAACTTAGTACACTCTCTGGTATCCTTTTAACCCTATTGTATAGGAGAGAAATTACTGGGGCGATTACAAGAGGAAGAGATCCAGCAGCGGGTATAACAGTGTATTAAATGCTTCCCTAACACTTGCTTATGGTAACTGCACATTTCACCTGGGCTGTGGAAAGACCACCTGTTCACTGGATAAGAAGAAGTTTGTGTTTTCACCTACATTGGCACATGGTGTACTAAGGGAACTTTGGATATAAAACTGATTGGAACTGGTCCCATTTTTTCATCTGTCATACAGTACTTTGATCTGGAATTATCTGATCTTGAAAAAGACATTGATTAGAATCCATGTAGTTAGTGTACACAATCGTTTGGCTTCTACAAGCAATTGTTTCCAAAGTATTCAAATAAGTGCCTACCTGCTTGTTTTTACAAAATACAACCCCTGAAAAATGATTTACATGCATCTGTGTACCAACATGGAAGGACCTCCACATCCAACCTCTGGATTATACCAATACTGAGGACAGCAATCCCAGGGGTGTCAAACTGGCTGCCCTCCAACAGTTGGGGAACTACAAGTCCCATCATGCCTCTGCCTGTGGGAGTCATGTTTGTAACTGTCAGCCTTGCAATGCCTCATGGGACTTGTAGTTCTGTAACAGCTGGTTCAGTAGAAGGGCCATTATAGGTAGTTAGAGAAACAAAGAACTGTTGTGTCTTTCAAGAGGGCTGTGGCTGGATGGGATGCTGGTAGGGGCAAGGCAAACTATAAGTATATAGGATTTGATTTACTAATGGCAAATTGGCTATTCAATTTGTAAGGGAAATTGCACACTGCAAGGTAATTTTTCCTTACAGCTTAGTGAATGATGATGTGAGGCTTTACTGACTTCCATCATCCAAATATGAGCAAGCAAAAATGTGATTATTTGGTTTACCCTGCGTGTGATTGGGTATTCTTTGCAAAGTGTAACTTTGCTGCGTTCATTAAGCTCTGGAGGAAACCTACTTAAAAAGTAAACCAGTTTTTGCCTTTTGTACATCAACCCCATAGTATACAGGGACAAAGTATGTGGTGTCTTGTCAAGCTCCTTCAAATGTAGACAGCTTTTAAAAAAAAAAAAAAAAAGTTCAGTTATGAGTGAAAATCAATTCATTTTTAAATATTTGTCTACCCTAAACTGCTGTAATATTATATCACATTGGTTGTTAATTTGCTTAAAAGTCTTGGTCCTTATATGAAGTCATCTGTGATACTAAATACTTAAGCATTATTAACCCCCCCCCCCTCGAAAAAAATGTAATATTATTTAATAATATATAATAATAATTTACCAATCCTTAGATGTGGTGGCTGCATTCGTTTTCTTTTTTTTTTTATTCTCACCTGTTGATCTGGGCAGTAAGTCTGTTATTGTTCAGCTACCTTTGCCAGAGCATGCTGTTTGGCAAAAGTGGCAGTATGGCCTAGTTTAAGGTTAAGACACATTTCTACTGCCCTCCCAATCTGCAGAGGTAGCTGTACGGGGGTATACTTAAGTGTAGCAAAACTTTTCTCGCCTTCGGTGAGCAGTACAGTTTGTAAACGGGACCCATTCAAGTGTATGCAATAAACATGGTTGCAGAGCAGTGATTCAGGCTTTTAGGGGTTAAAACAGGTGGTAATTTACCACCTGTCAAACACCCTCTTAAAAGATCCACTGCAGTTTGCTTTTTCAGTGGGCAACACTAGTGCACTTAATGAACCCTTAGGGGGTTGAGACAATCATCCTCCAGGCCTGGTGATTGGCTGCTAAGGACTAAGCAATGCACCTAGAGAATAAGCGGAGAAAGTAACATGCGGCTCCATAATCAGAAGCATCATGTATTTCCAAGGAACATCACAGATGAATAAAGTATCAGTGGGTAGGTGGGTGCACAGAACAGTGCAGCAGCTTCTATGCTCCAATCTATCAGCCATCCTGTGGGCAGAACATGATTAAAAGGACAAGTTCACCTTTGCACAAAAATGCACATCTTTTTGCGGGTAACAAAAAAAATACACATTTATTATTTTTTTACTGTGCCGCCTTCAAAGCACTGCACCCGCGATCAGATGTCAGGATCCTGCAGACTCTCAGTAAGCTGTCTGTGTGCCATGTGGGAGGAGTCCCGCAAGGCTGCAATGTTTTCAAATTGTGACAGTGGGTGGGGGGAGAAGATCCCCTGCCTGCTTTCACAAAGTGGGAAGTGCTGGCGGCAAGAGGTTGCTGCATAGGAGCATGTTACATGTTGCACCCTAAGGCCCCTTTAACACTTATACGACTTGTCCCACGATTTGGGACTGCAAAGTAGCATGACTAGTCGTTCCCCGTGATTTCCAATGACAGCCATTCATATTAGTACGACTTCAAGTCGTTCCGACTTCAAAGTAGTCCCTGCACTACTGTGGTCCGATTTTGATGCCACTTACACAGGCATTCCTTGAATCACGGCAGAGATCGCGGCAAAATTGCGGTAAAATCGCGCAACTTTGAAGTTGCACAAGTGTGAAAAGGGGCCTAAAAATGAATGTAACAGGCTCCTAAAGGTGAACTTATCCTGTAACTGAATCCTACCCCCCAACCAGTGCTTATATTATTCCTCTGCAGCCACACAGCTTGGCAAGAAACAATTCTTCAACGGAAAAAAAAAAAGTCAGAACATGAGGATGGCATTTTCAGAGACAATTTCATTTTCGTGGCATTTTCCTTTAATGCTTATCAATATAATATCACCCTATGATTTTTTTATGCTGAACTTGAGGCACCAACATTTTCATTTATTATATTTACCCCTCTAAAGCTACAAAGGGTATAAATCTACTTTGTGTGCAACAAATGCCTTTGCCAGCCTAGATGTTACCTTGTAAATGTAGCAGTGGCATCATTGCTGTATTGTACCTAACCTATGCAGAGAGCAGAGCTGAGGGTAGGATCCATTAGGCCCAACCCACTACAAGCTGCCTCAAAACTACAGGAAGGGGCGGAGACAAGACCAGTCACTCTGCACAAGGAGAGAGAGCAGCATTATCTGGTCTCTGTTACAGGAAACTCGTGCTCCAAGGCAAAGGTTCACACTGGATTACTGCACAGATCTGGAAGAAGTATACAAAGTAAACCAAGATTTAATGTGGAATACACCCCCCCCCCCCCCCCCCCCCTTGTATTTAGGCAATAATCACTAACCCAGGAGCTCAGATTTAAATAATTACCAACTTACACATACTTTAAAACAAAAATTGTCACATTTCCAAAGATCTAGCTAACACGGGAAATATTTCAATTACAGACTGGCTATATGGCATACTGTGGGTGATATAAAATGATTGATTGTTTGGCTAAGAGAAGCTTAACATTCATTCACAGGTTATTTGACCTTCACAGGAATTGCCATAAATGTCATAACAACTCCAACCAGAATAGACATATCCGATATTACAAATGCAATTATAGCAGGATTTTTTTTTACTGCCGCTCACTTCCTACACAAAAATCATTTGCTCTGCCTATTTTATGTATGTATTATGAGCTGCTATGTGAAAAAGACGACAAATGAAATGTACATAACGAGTCTTTTAAGGAAACTCTATATGATCGATGGAAAAAGCCTTAAAACTCAATATAAACTGCATTACTGTGCTTTGGATTATTAACTTTTTAAAGTACAATATATGTAAATTATTCTTTTAATTGCAATTCACAGTCAGCTATGACTTTCTTAAACGACTGCAAATGTCACATTTCTTTTCCATGCTACCATGGCAACAGCGCTGTTTGTGTACAGGACTTTCCAGATGTCTTTAGAGTAAATAGTTCTGTTCAACAAAACTGAAGTTCCATTTTAAAGTCCAATTACAAATAAAAAGAAAATCCCCAGCAGATTAATAAAAAAAAAATAAACAATCTGGTATTTTTTAACCGCTTGCCAACCAGCGCACGGCGATGTACGTCGGCACCATGGTACAGCTGCGCAAATGGGTGTACCTGTACGTCCTTTTTAAATCGCAGGCTAGTGGGCATGCGCACCTGCCGCGTGAGCTCGCCCCCGGGTCCCACAGACTCGATGTCCGCCAGTGGCCAGCGATCGTGACACGGAGAGGCCGAACGGGGAGATGCCCATGTAAACAAGGCATTTCCCTGTTCTGCCTAGTGACATGACAGGGATCCAATGTTCCCAGTGATCTCTGTCATGTTCTAATGAGCCCACCCCCCCTACAGTTAGAACACAGTGAGGAAACACAGTTAACCCCTTGATCGCCCTCTAGTGTTTAACCTCTTCCCTGCCAGTGTCATTTACACAGTAATCAGTGCATTTTTATAGCACTGATCGCTGTATAAATGTCACTTGTCCCAAAATATCGTCAAAAGTGTCTGATGTGTCCGCCACAATATTGCAGTCACTCCAAAAATCGCAGATCGCCGCCATTACTAATAAATAAAAAAAAATAAAAATAAAAAAAAATGCCATAAATCTATCCCCTTTTGTAGATGCTATAACATTTGCGCAAACCTATCAATATATGCTTTTTTTTACCAAAAATATGTAGAAGAATACATATAGGCTTAAACTGAGGAAGAATTTTTTTTTTAATTTTTGGGGATATTTATTATAGCAAAAATTAAAAAACATAGCTTTTTTTTTTCAAAATTGGCCCTCTGTTTTTTTGGTAAATTATACAAGATGATGTTATGCCATGTAAATAGATATCTAACATGTCACGCTTTAAAATTGGGCACGCTCGTGGAATGGCCCCAAACTACGGTACTTAAAAATCTCCATAGGCGATGCTTTAAATTTTTTTACAGGTTACCAGGTTAGAGTTACAGAGGAGGTCTAGTGCTAGGATTATTGCTCTCACTATAACATCCGCAGTGATAACTCACATGTGTGGTGCAAACACCATTTACATATGTGGGCACGACCTACATCAGAGTTCACTTCTGTGTGCAAGCACGAGGGGAAAGGGTGCACTAAATATTTTTTTTTATTAATATTTTGTATCACTGTTGCTGTAATTTTTTTTTGAAAACTTTTATTCCAATCACAAGAAATGTAAACATCCCTTACATTACAGGTCCTCTGAATGGAGACATAGACCCCAGATATCTCCTCTACCCTGAAAAGCATGCAATAAAAAAAAAAACATTGATATCTGCTTTTTAGAGGAAACAAATGGCAGTGTTTACATCTGCCAGAACCAGAAGTGATGTCATGACATTGATTCCAGCCTCCCAGGGTTATAGAGATGACCAGGGACCATACGGTCCTTGGCCAGCTCTGTGGCAACCCAGCACCGCCGCCATATCTTCGGCTTCCCAATCGAACGGGAGAGTCGGAGAGGTGCTCCCTTTAAAAGCCATCCAGCAGCTAATCAGCCGCTAGGATGGCTTTTACAGCTAGGGAATAGGTAGCTTAAAAAAAATATCTGGATGATGCCTGTAGCTGCAGGCATCATCCAGATATAGCCACTTCAAGTACACAATGTCATATGATGGCATGCAGGTGGGGAGTAGTTAATGTTATTAAAAATTACCTTTCCATCTGCAGCCACTGTAATTTTCTGTAAAATTCAATGCAATATGGCAACCTGGAAGCCTTCTGTACAGATTTGGTGTACAAAACGCCCCCCTAGAAATTCAAATTCCTTCTTGTCCGATTGGCTCATTGATTTTCAAAGAAGTCTGCACTAAGTCTGAATTTAGATATTCCCTACAATAGAAATTTTAGTTTGGGTTAGATACTCTCCAAGAGTTAAATACTTTTAAAGGCATGCAGACACTGCACCTTTCCTAATTAGAACACTGAAAGTAAATCAGGTGATTATAATGACCAGTCACTCCCATTCAAACTCAGTATCCAAAGGACAGTGTGAAACAAACAGCTTTTTCTTCAGAGCAGAAAAAGTTAAAACTGAAACAAAGTTTGTTAAAATTCATGAAATGTACATTGTTCACCCACAGGGGTTTGTTTTTTTCTCAACAAAAGGTGAGCTATTCAATCATTTTGAGTTACTAGCTATAGTGTATCTAAACCCGAAAACAATAATTGATGGAACTGCAGCTTATCCATCCTTAAATGTGGAGTTTGCAATATTATCTTTCACGCTTTTTTCCCTTATTCTAACCAGGGAATCCTGCATTAGCACACTTCCTGTGCTGGGGTGACACCTGTACTAAGCAGTGTTTTGTGATCCTGGGACAACTTAACACCGCGATAGGACTTTATAAGTGAGGTGTTTTGTTGTCCACAGAGATAGTAGGGAGCAATGCTGTGGGTTAAAATGTGGGTTAAATGTCAAAGGGTGTAATTTAATCTGAAAGAACACAGATTTAACAAAAAAAATATAATCTTAGTGTTAAAGTGGTTCCAAAGTCAAAATCTTTTTTTTACCTTAATGCATTCTTTACATAAGTGTAAAAAAATTCCTTACTACCTACTCTACCATCTTTAACCACTTACCCGACTCCCGTCTCTGCTACAGTGCTGTCTCAGCTGCAGCACTGCTACTCCTCTTTCAGGGACACTGGGAGTAGCTCCCGCTGTGTTCCTCCCTCCCCATACCTACTTATGATGGATCAGTGAACTTTTAAATGAGTATTACACTTAAGCAGTTTTACCCCCCCCCCCCCCCCCCCCCGCAGCCTTGCTTACTGGACACTGCAACCTTTACAATTAAGCCACCTGTGCCTCCAATAGACAAATGAGAGCCCTTAATCCTAGGTGCCACAGTTGAATTTGTGTACTAATGACCATGTTATACCCACTTGTTTGTTCATGGGCATCCATATCTCAATCAAATTACAGCTATATATCCTGTTTGAGATGGCCACAAACCACTGCTTAATTAGGAAGGACGACGATAGTATATGCAATATATTGATCAACAATACTTCAATCAAATCCCATCCTTTGAGCTGTGTGCATGTCTGATTGTGTGGATGTGTGTGCAGCTGTGATCCCTCTTTTTAAGACAACGTTGTCTTTTTTAATATTTTGGAAGGTTATACTCAGACCGCTATTTTTGGTATTTTGTCATATTTGATATTATGGTGTGTTTTTTCTAAATAAAATGTAATTAAATTTAACCGTAGTGTTCAGTTACTGCGACCCCTTCAGAAGGCCATGTCCTTTATTTTTTTCTTATATGCAGCTTTTCTGATCGCACGGACTGCATCATGTTGTTGATACTACACGGTGAAAGGCTGAAGTAATTACTATATTAATTATCTAAATAGTTGTATACTAATAGTCGGGGCACCACAATATTTTTTCATTGTTGTCAAACTCCTGTGAGGAGGGAGCGGGGCATGGGCTTACCAACACTGTGTGTTTCTATGGACACACAGCCTGGTTAACCGCTTCCCGATGTATATATACGTCCTCAGAAGGGCACGGGCAGGCAAAAGGACGTGTATATACGTCCCCTTTAAGACCCCTTTCACACTGGGGCGTATTTCAGGCGTTTTTCAGGCGCTTTAGCGTTAAAAAAAGCGCCTGTAAAGCGCCTGAAAGAAGCCGCAACTGCAATCCCAATGTGAAAGCCCGAGTGCTTTCACACTGAGACCCCTTTCTCAGTATGGCATTTTTCAGGCGCTTTAGCGTTAAAATAAGCGCCTGTAAAGCGCCTGAAAGAAGCTGCAACTGCAATCCCAATGTGAAAGCCCGAGTGCTTTCACACTGAGGCGCTGCGCTGGCAGGGCGTCAGAAAAAGTCCTGCAAGCAGCTTCTTTGCAGCGCTTTTGGAGCGGTGAATACACCGCTCCTAAAGCGCCTCTTCCCATTGAAATCAATGGGAAGCGCCTGAAAAACGCCTGAAAAATGCCTGAAAAGCGCTTGTAGCAGCAGCGCTTTGTGGGCGCTTTTAACCCTTTTTTGGCCACTAGCAGGGGTTAAAAGCGCCCCACTAGCGCTCGTAAAGCGCTGGTAAAGCGCCGCTAGTTTAAGCGGCGCTTTACGAGCGTTTTTCGGGCGCTGGCAGTGTGAAAGGGCTCTTAAAGCACTTGAGTTTTCACATTGGAATTGCAGATGAGGCTTCTTTCAAGCGTTTTACAGGCGCTTTTTTTAACGCTAAAGCGCCTGAAAAACGCCTGAAAAACGCCCCAGTGTGAAAGGGGCCTAATTGCCCACCCGTGGGTCGCGCGCGCCCCCCCGGGGGGGCGCGCTCGCGACCCGGTCGGGAGCTCCGTGACCACGGCCGCGGGACCAGCGGACCCGATCGCCGCTGGTGTCCCGCGATCGGGTCACGGAGCTGAAGAACGGGGAGAGGTGTATGTAAACACACCTCTCCCCGCGCTTCCTACTCTGTCATTGATCGGCTGTTCCCTGTCATAGGGAAAGCCGACCAATGACGTCAAACGTCAGCCCCGCCCCCTAATAGTAAAAAAAATACACACGTCACAGCCCATAACCCCTCCCCTCCCCCTAGTGGTTAACTCTTTCACTGCAAGTGTCATTTATACAGGAATCAATGCATTTAAATAGCATTGATTGCTGTATAAATGACAATGGTCCCAAAAATGTGTCAAAAATTTTCGATGTGTCCGCCATAATGTCGCAGTCACAATAAAAATCGCTGATCGCCGCCATTACTAGTAAAAAAATGTTTTTAATAAAAATGCTATAAAACTATCCCCTATTTTGTAAACGCTATAACTTTTGCGCAAACCAATCAATAATCGCTAATTGTGATTTTTTTTACCAAAAATATGTAGAAGAATACGTATCGGCCTAAACTGAGGAAAAAAAATGTTTTTTTATATATTTTTTATAGCAAAAAGTAAAAAATATTGCATTTTTTTCAAAATTGTCGCTCTATTTTTGTTTATAGCGCAAAAAATAAAAAACTGCAGGGGCGATCAAATACCACCAAAAGAAAGCTCTATTTGTGGGAAAAAAAGGACGCCAATTTTGTTTGGGAGCCACGTCGCACGACCGCGCAATTGTCAGTTAAAGCGACGCAGTGCCGAATCGCAAAAAGGGGCCTGGTCCTTTGGCTGCCAATTGGTCCGGGGCTGAAGTGGTTAAAGAGCATGCATGCACAGGTGCCTCCATAGCACCTGGCTTGCTAAGGAGGAACCCAGAAGAAAGAGAGGCAGACAGCGATGGCAGGGGACTGCTAAAAATGAGGTGGGGACTGCTCTATGTAATGCGGTTGCACAGAGCAGTTAAGTATGACATTTATTTTTTTTTTAACTTAAAAAATTTCCTTTAGTAACACTTTAAACTGGAAATACATGTTACAACCAGAATGACATATTAGTAATAATAACACCACAATACTTATGATGGAGGGGGGGCTTTCCTTATGGTATTAAATCTTTTGAAGTGTTGCTTATTTCCTTTAAAGCTTGCTTAGGATCAATTCCATTCAGCGTTGCTGGTTTAAAGAGGTCTCTACAGTGTCCTTTCATAGCGTACTCTTTGTAAAGAGAGAGAATGTCCTCACTTTCCCTCTAGAAGCAGATCAACTCTTGGCTCTACTTAATGAAACCGTGTAAGAGGGGCTGTACCGCTGACATAAATTTATTTGTACTGCCCTGCTAATGCTTATAATGATTTCAAGGACTTTGCAAAAGAACCCATTTGGCTGCAGGCGTATCACATCCTAAATCGCTAAACTTTCTGAAAACTTCCTATTAACTCATTTCTCATAAACTCATTGGTTTTATTTCTGTTACGTTATTTAACAGACACTGAAGTTCTCATTTTGCAGGGTCAATCACTAGTCTAGAAGATGGCTTTCAGATGTAACTGAATCTTTTATATGCTAGACAAAAAATAAAAAAAAAATAAAAACCTGGTTACCTGAGACAACTTCACAGTAAATGTGAAAATCTAATGTAATTATGCTGAGTACACTGCAATGTACTTAGAATTTTTATAGCTTGCAGAAAATGTTCAGAGCTTTAGTACGGTATAAATGCATGCTCAGGATACGTTAGCCCAACACAAATAAGTTAATGAATGAAATAATAATTCTGATCAATACACCTGCTGCTGGCCATTGACTTGAAAATAATGATGGTTAAAAAAGTTTCTCATTTAAACAGAAATTCGATTTTTAAAGTTATATTTTAAGTCAAACTTTAGCCTAAATGTTTTTAGGTTTGAGGAAAAGCGTAAGAAGCTCTGTTGTGTTTTTAAATCTACTTGCCAAGTATAGAGTAAATTACAAGTTATGCGCTCACTGTTTCATTGCTCAGAGGGAAATATTCCCAACGGGAATGTAGTCAGCAACAATAACCTGATAATCTAACACTGTATAAAACTTTAAAGAGCTTGATGTTAAAGTGACCCTGTCACCTTGTAACCAAAAAAAAAAGTTTTTCAGCAGGGGACAGTATCAGACTAATGCCCCGTACACACGGTCGGAAATTCCGACCACAAAATCCGTTGGATTTTTTCCAACGGATTTTGTCCAACACTGGTCGGACAAAGTTGTCGACGTTCGTTGCGTACGACGGGACTACGTAGAGGCTAGTAGCCAATAGCTTTTGTCTTGTAATGTGATCTGAGCATGCGTGGCACTTTGTCCGTCGGAATTCGCTACACACGATCGTAAAAAGTCCGATAGGACTTTGTTGTCGGAAAATTTGAGAGCAGGATCTCAAACTTTTTCCGTCGGAAATTCCGACGGAAAAAGTCGGATGGAGCCCACACACGGTCGGAATTTCCAACAACATGGTCCGATAGAACATTTTCCATCGAAAAATCCAACCGCGTGTACGGGGCATAAGGATGAGCTCCGGCGTGTTCACACAGCCCACGTGCAGAGCCCACCAGGAAGTCGGCACTGCGCTAATCGCAGGCAGTGAGACATTCCTGATGCGCGGCTGCAGAGATCGGGAAATGTCGCACTGTCTGTGATTAGCGCAGTGCCGACTTCTTGGGGGGCTCTGCACATGGCCTGTGCGAACTGAGCTCATCCTTATATCAGACACAACCAGATGTGTTGGATAGTAGTGGCACCCATAGCGCTTGAAGCAATCAAGGATTAAACACATCACCCACCAAAAGCAGAAGTATAAACCTTCTTCTTTAACATGCTTAGGTATTTTCATTTTTGTTTTCACATACAGGGCCACTTTAAAGAAGTCTGAACTCTGGCAGGTTTAATTGCCTGGTCTGTTGAATAGAAACAGTTACACAGTTAGTCGGTTTAAAAAAAGCACACAAGTCCATCTAGTTCAACCAATAAAAAAAAAACACAATCCTATACCCACTGTTGATCCAGAGGAAGGCAAAAAAACCCAAGGAAAGCATAATCCAATTTGCTACAGCAAGGGAAAAAAATCCTTCCTGATCCCCAAGAGGCAATCGGATATTCCCTGGATCAACTTTACCTATAAATGTTAGTATTCTATACATTTAGGAAAGAATCCAGGCCGTTTTTTTTTTTTTAAAAACAACCTACTGAGCTGGACAGAACCAGCTCTTGAGGGAGTATATTCTACATTTGCACAGCTCTTACTGTGAAGAAACCTTTCCATATTTGTAGATTAAATCTCTTTTCCTCCAGACGTAATGAGTGCCCCCTTGTCCTCTGTGATGACATTAAAGTGAACAACTCCACACCAAGTTCACTATATAGATCACTTTTGTATTTATATATGTTGATCATATCCCCCCTTAATCTCCTTTTCTCAAGAGAGAATAAATTCAGTTCCTCTAATCGTTCCTCATAGCTGAGCTCCTCCATGCCGCTTATCAGTTTGGTTGCCCTTCTCTGCACTTTCTTCAGTTCCCAGATATCCTTTTTGTGTACGGTGCCCAAAACTACAGTGTATATTCAGTGAGCACATGTTCTTAACCAACTGAATACCAGCATGTTAGCCACCACAGTAATCACAAGCCTCTGTGGCTTTTGGCTATGCTCTAATCGGCTCTGTGCATTTTGGTTATGCTATCTGCTTTCTAATGACAGCGAGAGCAATAGCATTATGAAGGCCTAGGCACCAAGGTAAGCCAAACTAAGTGCTACCCTAGTGGCTGTTCTACTACAACAGCCTGTAGTGGGCGCTTAATCGTTATTGCATTGTCATTTTTATGTAACTTTTTTATATACTCTCTCTTCATATTTTTGTAATTGTATTAAATGTACATTTCTATAAAATTAGCCACTAGAAGCAGCTCAGATGGCAAACAGGCAGGCTTTTTAGTGAAGTAGAGACACACAGGGAGTTATTTACTAAAACTGCATGGCGCCAAATCTGGTGCAACTCTGCATAGAAACCAATCAGCTTCCATGTTTTATTGTCAAAGCTTAAAGTGGTTGTAAAGGTAAATTATCATTTTTTTTTTAAATAACAAACATGTTATACTTACCTCCACTGTGCAGCTCACTTGGCACAGAGTGGCCCCTAACCTCGTCTTCTGGGGTCCCTCGACGGCTGTCTCGGCTCCCCCCCAATAAGGACTTCTCACCTTCACACGAGCTCCCTCGCATGGTGAGGAGTGCTTGCGGGCGCGCTCCCGTGATACAGCCGGCGGCCATAGCCGCTCACTGCATCACTCGGTCCTGCCCCCCGGTGCGCCGCATCTTTGGATGTGATTGACAGCAACGCGAGCCAATGGCTGCGCTGCTTTCAATCCATCCACTGTAACCAATCAACGGCCAGGCTGCGTGGCGAAGAGGATGTAGGGGGTGAGCGTGGGACTTTCGAGGGGTCAGTTAAGTAAAACGGGGGGGGGGGGGCTGGGGGGGCCGTATTGTCAGATGTTTTTTCACCTTAATGCATAGAATGCATTAAGGTGAAAACATTTTTACCTTTACAACCCCTTTAAGTGTTTAAGTGAACAAGCTGAAGTTAGAAGCTGACTGGCTACCATGCACAGCTAAACCAGATTCTGAGTGCAACAATTTTAGTAAATCTGTCTAACAATATCTCTTCTGCTATTAGATAACACTTACCTGCCTGTTTGTAATTCTGCACTAGCTGATCGCAACACCCGAAGACCGGGACAAAGAAAAACCCAGGGAGAAGATGCTGGTAATTAATAGTGCCTTTAGTGCACCTTTTACTGTTCAGATATCATTCACATAGGGAGTGCACCGTTTCTGCACTGATCTTCATTGTGAAATGTAACAGTAAAGCATAAAAACTGTTTAGCACTGCAAAGCTGGAAGTAGTGTCTGGGATTGCAATGAGCAGATTTGGCTGCCCCAATGCATATACTGTATTTAACTACAAACTCTACATAGAAAAACCAAGACTTTTAAACACTGGCACACATATATCAAGGAGATAATTTATATCAAGCTGTTATCTCTTGCATTAACATGTGAAGAATATTTAAAGCTCAACACCAGGCAGAAATACTCTTGAATATATACAAAGATGCTTTCATACCTTATACAAATGTAGTGATGTGTTCATTATTAGTAATATTGAACATGACATATCCATTGTTATCCTTCAGCTTTGCGGGTCTGATTCGCCTGCACATTTACTTTTTAAGACCGCTGGCTGCTGCACTCTCTATACTCGCAGCCACCGGTGTAGTACCTTTCCCACTGTAGTTCTGCTGCAGCGAGCGGTGATGTAATTATGTCCCAGCTCGCTGTAGTGGGCCTACTCGGAAGTCTCAGCTGGTCAGAACCGCCCACTGCGCCTGCATATTGCTCTGAGAGCTCTGCCCTCAACTCAACCCCAGCCCATTCTTTGGCATTTTGACTTATAATTTGTCAGCGTTTTAATAGAGCCTGATCTAGCAGGATCCTGGAGTTGGGCTTAAAGAAACTATAAATTTCCTTGAATTCTTTGAATCCTTTGCCACAGCCATAGGATACTCCATAAGCTGGCTTTAGTGCACCCCGCCTCTTACACATCTATCTATCTATAGTACATACACAGGTATATTACATAAAGCAATTACATGAAACAAAATTCACCTTGAGAAGTATGCAAAAACTAGGTAAAACAATAGTGAGGGAAATACAGAAATAAAAAAAAGGGCTACTGCAACATTAGTGATTGACCCTCCTGGTGTAATAACAGGGCCCACCAAGTACCCGCATGTCGTGTTTAGCATCCTACAAGTGCAGGGAACAGTTATATAATTACTGAAAAGAGCACACAATGTCAAGCACTGGTCTGTCTCCATCTTCCAAGTTTTAACTGGTGTTTTAACTGGTGTTTACATAATACAGCACCCTGGGTATCAGGGTTTGCATTTGTCTCTGGAATGATTTGGAGCTACATTTAGTTACCTGTAAATCTCCACCATTGTGTCAAGGTGGCAATTTACTAAACTTGGAACAAGTACAAGTACATTTCGGCAATGAGTTGTTTGTCTCCAAGATAAGCGTAAGAAATAATATTGGTAGCAATTTTTTTTGTTAGTGTTCTGCAAAAGATATGAATAACAGTCATATTATATATAGTTTTACACAAACAAATTCTAGACACATAAAGCTTGTTTTTTTGGAAAGAAAACAAATTATTCAAAGCTTCCTAGTATGAAATAAGGCAGTAGAATAGATTATGAGGCTGAAGTTCCAAGTAGTGAGGTCAATTTTCCATGGAATAATCAAGCTCTCCATAATTGCATGATAGAATTATAACTGCATCTCTTAGTGAAAAGAAAACTAAAGCAATACACAATCAAAGCAGAATACAAATCTAGCTTCTGGGAATACTACATATTGTAATGAACATTAACAATGTTCTTTGGTCTAAACTTCTTGTTGCCCAACCTGCACACCAAGGGCCACGTGCGGCCCATTGATATATACAGTGCAGTTTGTGGGCCCCAACAGCCAGCAGTCTGTTTACTCAGGGACATGAAAGGATTTTTTTCTTCAACTTGACTGAACTAGCTAGATTTGGTTTATATTTCACACCTTATTTTCTTTTCTGTGATTTTTTTTTATTACCGTTGGCGCCAGTCATTTTTTATCCATCCATTTTTGTTTTTTTCTTTTGTCTGTTAACCCTAGTCTGTTAACCTTTGTTACTTTGTTGCCTATTTTGGACATCCCAACAGTCTAAAAATTCCTGTGTCCCTCAATGGATGAAAAAGATTGGATTTTTGTACTCACAATAAAATCATTTTCTTGGGAGTCCATTAAAGGACACAGGTCCCCCTTCTGTGTACTACAAAATGTTTTAAGTTGATCTATACCAAAATAACAAAAGCCATGGCAGCCCAAACAGCTGCTATGAGGCCTAAAGTGAAGGGAGAACCCCATTAGAGAGGCTGTTAATCTGAATTTTTCAGTATTCACACAGTGATATTCCAAATGCATAAAGAATAAGATTCAGATGCCACAAAGTCACAGAGGAACGAATGGGGGATCTACATGGGAAACTCCCCGTACAAAGGTCTGAAACAAGGAGCGGAAAACCAGCAGTCTGTGGAACAATATAGATCGACCAGAAACCTGCCCCTAAAAAGTGCTAAGACCTAAATGCGGATTCAGATCCAGCTACAGGAAGGAGAGGATTTGTCCCACAGAGAAACTCCTAGGTAGAAGCCGCAAATCACGCTAATTGAAATATGCCTTCTATGTCTGATGATAGACCTTATTGGAAGTAGCATTCCAAACTGTTAGTGTCTTAGGAAACACAGATTCAGAGATACCCCCATCTCAAAAAATCGGGGCTTCAAAAGTCATGGCATTAATGCCAGCGACCACAAAGCAGAATAGAAAATCAGTCCTTGTGACAGAAGATCTTGACAATCTGACAACCTGGTTCCCTGGATCAACAGGATGCCTGCATTTGTCTTTAGCCCCGACAGATTGGGATTTGTCAAAAAGATCTTCCACAAGTTGGGAAGGAAGGAATTCTTAGATTTCAGAGCTGCCTTCCTGAGTCATCAAAGAAAAAAAAAGCATCCAAAAAGCATTGAGACTTTGATGGGAGTGCATACAAAGTAGTGAAAAGCCAAAACATCTGAACAGCTCACCAGCTGAGGTTAGGCTTCTGTCAACAGACAGGGCTACCTTCCAGTGGGTACATCAGCAGGTTACCAGATGGAACATGCACAAATGGAAGACCAAAGGATTATATATTCCAAATTAATTTGTTTGTACTAAAAAACAGCCAACACGTTTTGGTGGTCAGAGAAACTCTCCCTTCATCAGGGCTTCAGTTATTCCTGAGATTCCTCTGTCCCCATATCCTACTAATAAAGAATTGGAAAGTGATAGGAAAAAGTTCAGATAGAAATCCCAGAAATTTCCCCCTTTAAGATCTTCTCCATGTATCTGGGCCTCCATCACTCAGGCTACCAAGCCTTTTTTTTTTTTTATTTCAGGTTTCCCAGGTGAGATCAGGGGACTTATTGACCCCAGATCTCACTGTAAAGAGGACCTGTCATGCACTATTCCTATTACAAGGGATGTTTACATTCCTTGTAATAGTAATAAAAGTGATTAAAAAAAAAACAAAAAACATTTTTTTTAAAGTGGAAGTAAACCCCCCTATCGTTTTCAGCCAAGGAAGCTGCCATCTTTGCCTCTGTTTAATCTTCAACTGCCACAGTGCTGCACATGTGATCCATTATGACACCAGCCATTGGATGGTTTGACTGTTTGGTTGCGAGCACAGCCAATGTGCAGTTAGCATTCACGGCATGCCTTTTTTTTTTAGACTGTTAAATCGATGGGTTTACTTCCGCTTTAAGAAAAAAAATAAAAAAAGTAAAATTAACAATAAAAAAATAAAAATAAATTGAAAGCACTCCTGTCCCCGCACACTGGCTCGCAGAAGCGAATGCATACGTAAGTTGCGCCCCCATATTTAAACGACATTCAAAGCACACATGTGAGGTATCGCCGTGAACGTTAGAGTGCAAGCAATAATTCTAGCACTAGACCTCCTCTGTAACTCAAAACATGTAACCTGTAAAAAAATTTAAAGCGTCACCTATGGAGATTTTTAAGTACCGAAGTTTGGCGTGTGCAATTTTAAAGCGTGACATGTTAGGTATCTATTTACTTGGCGTAACATCATCTTTCATAATTTGCAAACAAATTGGGCTAACTTTACTGCTTTGTTTTTTTTATGCATGAAACTTTTTTTTTTCTAAAACACGTTTGAAAAATTGCTTCGCAAATACCGTGCGAGATAAAAAGTTGCAATGACCGCCATTTTATACTGTAGGGTGTCTGCTAAAAAAAAACAGATATAAGGTTTGGGGGTTCTGTGTAATTTTCTAGCAAAAAAAATATTATTTTTACATGTAGGAGAGAAATGTCAGAATTGGCCTGGTAGGCAAGTAGTTAAACGGTAACAAATGTAGTTCCAAATTACACCAGTAGAGGCAGTACCAGCAAAATCTGAGTTTTAGTTTATTCACATATTGAGGTTCTTTATATAGTCAAACTTAATGCGTTTTAAGCAGTTACAGCAACATTTCTTTTTTTTTTTTCCTCTTGGAGTTTTACATAAATGAATAATAGCTAACTATTGTAAGTACCCCCGCCGTTATTACATGCTTTGCGTCAACACTCTAACTGCCAGATTTCCTGGAGCAGCTTGTGTTGTAAAATAACAGACTAATGCCGCGTACACACGAGCGGATTTTCCATCGGAAAAGTCTTGGATGGTTTTTCCGACGGATTTCCACTCAAGCTTGGCTTGCATACACACAGTCACACAAAAGTTATCTGAAGTTTCGACCATCAAGAACGCGGTGACGTACAGTTCAATGCTTCCGAGAATGCGTCAAATTGTTTCCAAGCATGCGGAATTGGTACAGACGATCGGAATTTCCGATCAAAACTTTTTCCGACCCAAAAATTGAGAACATGCTCTCAATCTTTTGCTGGCTGGAATTCCGCCAGCAAAAGTCAGATGGAGCATACACACGAATGCATTTTCCGACCAAAAGCTCTCATCGGACTTTTGCTGGCGGAATTTCTGATCGTGTGTACGCGGCATTACTGGCTGATCATCAGGTGGAAATAAAGAAAAGAAGCTTAAAAAAAACAAATAAAGCCACCATATCTAATATATCTATACTAAATGTTTGTTTTGGTGTTTACACCGCTTAACCGCTTCCCGACCGGCCACTGCATATATACGTCAGCAGAATGGCACGGGCAGGCAGAATCACGTACCTGTACGTGATCGTGCATGTGCCTGCCCGTGGGTCGCGCTCGCGACCCGGTCGGGAGCTCCGTGACCCCGGCCGCGGGACCAGCGGACCCGATCGCCGCTGGTATCCCGCGATCGGGTTACGGAGCGGAAGAACGGGGAGAGGTCTATGTAAACAAACCTCTCCCCGCGCTTCCTACACTGACTGTCAGTGATCGGCGGTTCCCTGTCATCGGGAACGCCGATCAATGACGTCAGACGTACAGCCACGCCCCCCTACAGTAAACACAACACATCACGTCACACTGACTCCTCCCCGCCCCCTTGTGGTTAACCCCCTAACTACAACTGTCATTTACATAGGAATCAGTGCTATTTAAATAGCACTGATTTCTGTATAAATGACAAATGTCCCAAAAATGTGTCAAAAATGTCCGATGTGTCCGCCAAAATGTCGCAGTCACAATAAAAATCGCTGATCGCCGCCATTACTAATAAAAAAAAAAAAAATATTAATAAAAATGCTATAAAAACTATCCCCTATTTTGTAAACGCTATAACTTTTGCGCAAACTAATCAATAATCGCTAATTGCGATTTTTTTTACCAAAAATATGTAGAAGAATACGCATCGGCCTAAACTGAGGAAAAAAAAAAAGTTTTTTTATATATTTTTTGGGGATATTTATTATAGCAAAAAGTAAAAAAATATTGCATTTTTTTCAAAATTGTCGCTCTATTTTTGTTTATAGCGCAAAAAATAAAAACCGCAGGGGCGATCAAATACCACCAAAAGAAAGCTCTATTTGTGGGAAAAAAAGGACGCCAATTTTGTTTTGGAGCCACGTCGCATGACCGCGCAATTGTTAGTTAAAGCGACGCAGTGCCGAATTGCAAAAAGGGGCCTGGTCCTTTGGCTGCCAATTGGTCCGGGGCTGAAGTGGTTAATGCGCATAATTTAATCGATTTTACCTGGATTAAACAAAATAATATTGTGAGTAGGATAACACCAGCTAAATTATAGTGAAATTCTTCTGAGATGACTGTACGAAGGAGACAGAAATGAGTGTGGGTGGAAGGAAAAGCAGCAGCCTGCTTGGGGTCAGTGATATACGTCTTCATCAGTGTGGGGGAGGGGGAAGACTTCTAGAAGTGTAATCTTTATAAAAGGAATAGAACCTCTATGTAAACCTAGAAATCAGTACTGACATCTGTCTTATTATTTGACTACATTCTTTGATATCAATCGAAAAGATATTTCACAGTAAGGGCCCATTACAGGGCATTATGCATTATGTCCATCAGTGTCATGTGGTGCCATTCATTTTAAAAGGCACCCCATCGTACACTCCTAAAACACCTGTGTTGCAGCACCCCCCAATGTATAACGACCTTTGGTTGTAGTGCATTGCGTCGGGGAAAATGGTGCATGGATGAATGTCAGTCCATTGTGCTGCCTTTTTTTTTTTTAATTTCCAATTTTTTTTTTATTTAGAGTGAACAACAGTACAATCAAATATAGAGTTACAGTATCCCAAACAAAATGACAATCATAAGGTGTTAATAAATGTGACACAATTACTAGGCCATGTGAAGAGTGATTATGCCCTATTCGTATATTATGTGTGCTGCCTTTTTTTAAGCAGCTTGTTCATTGGAATTTAAAGAGGAGCTCGGGCCCCCCCCCCCCCCCCCCCCCCAGCCTACCCCCCCCCCAATCCTGTCCAGGGATCCAGCAATGTCCTCATCCAAGCCGATTATTCAATTGGCTTTGGGTGCATCTCAAGTAAGGAAAATAGGCAGTGAAGCCTATTTCACAGCTGGCTTCCTACTGCGCATTTGCTAGCTGCGCTGTGCCTTGTGAATAGTCCCGTAGTCTTATGGTACTTGTGATGTGTCCCAGAAGACTGCGGGGAAAGGAGAGGGGCCGAACATCGGCTCAGATCACCACGGCGCATTTGACAGGAAGTGGGAGCGGGTACCTGTCAAAACCAGGTACCCACTCCCCCCTCCCCCAAAAAGTGCCAAATGTGGCAGTGAAGGGGGGAAAATGCAAACAAGCAGAACTTCCCCTTTTGGGTAAAGTTCCGCTTTAAAGTGTTACCCCAACATTTCATATTCCCGATATGTGTTTGTTGCATCATGTACTTGTGTTAAAAATGATCCTGCTATGTTACTCCCTTTGTGTGAATTTTCTGGTGAGCCTGCCAGTACCCCTGCTTTCCAATTTCAAAATGACTACACAAGGCACGAGAGCACATCCATCCCAGCATGGTCAGTTGTCTGGCTGTACTGGGAGAACAGCCTGCCTGCCCTCCAATGCAGCTGAGAACAGAGGTCATGTGGTCACTTATAAAAAAAAAAAAAGTGCATCTCTCTCTCTCTCTATATATATATATATATATATATATATATATATATATATCTCACACACACACACAGTACTGTGCAAAAGTTTTACACAGGTGTGAAGAAATGCTATAAAGCAAGAATGTTTCAAAAATATATATTTTCATTGTTTATTTTGATCAATTTACAAGATTGAGTGTGAGTAAACAGAATAAAAAGCTAAATCAAATCAATATTTAGTGTGACTACCCTTTGGCTTCAAACCAGCATCAATACTTACACTTGCATGTTTTTTACACTTGCACAAAGTCGGGGAATTTGTAGGATTAAAGTTAGGTATATGATTAACCAAGTATACCAAACAGGTGCTAACAATCATCAATTTCATATGTAGGTTGAAACACAGACATTTAGGCCCCTTTCACACTGGGGCGGGAGCCGCGGCAACGGTAAAGCAGCGCTATATTTAGCGCTGCTTTACCGTCGTTTTAGCCGCGGTATTCGGCCGCTCGCGGGGGCGGTTTTACCCCCGCGAGCGGCCGAAAAAGGGTTAAAATCCCCCGCAAAGCGCCGCCGTGTCGGCGCTTTGCGGCGGTATTGCCGCGGTATTACCGCGGTATCCCATTGAAATCAATAGTTAGGAGCGGTATAGGAGCGGTGAATACACCGCTCCTATACCGCTCCAAAGATGCTGCTAGCAGGACTTTTTTACCGTCCTGCTAGCGCACCGATCCAGTGTGAAAGCCGCCGGCTTTCACACTGGAGTGAATGGGACCGTTTTTTTTAGGCGGTGTACAGGCACTATTTTTAGCGCTGTACCGCCTGAAAAACGCCCAAGTGTGAAAGGGGCCTAAGTGAAACAGAAACAGCTGTGTAGGAGGCTTAATACAGGGTGAAGAACAGACAAACTCTGCTACTAAGGTGAGGTTGTAGAAGACAGTTTCATGCCACAGGTCATACACCATGGTAAGACTGAGCACAGCAACAGGACACAAGGTAGTTATACTGCAACAGCAAGGTCTCACCCAGGTAATGTCAAAGCAGACTATGGTTTCAAGATGTGCTGTTCAGGCTCTTAGAAAGAAGCACAAAAAAATTAGCAACATTGAGGACCGTAGATGCAGTGGTCGGGCCAAGGAAACTTAATGCAGCAGATGAAGCAAAAGAAAAAAGAAGACGGACTTTGAGGTGCCAAACATAACCCCAACACAACAGTCACCACAGAACCTCAATAAAATAATGATAAGTTTAATCACATTAATATAGGTTAAAAAGGTATCATAAAATCACGATATACAGTAATCCCTATATAGGAGCGCCAGTCCGGCTTAGCCCTAACATTACAGAATACACATATAGACCAGATTATAACATCATATAGCAAGTGGCCAAAGTGCAGGGCAATGATCATCTGTCTTGCCATTAAATTGCTTCATCAGAAGACCAAATATGGCCATAGTATTGTGTTTAGGGTGCTAAAACCAAGTAGGGAATATCACGAATCATCCCAGACCATGACAGACACAGATATGGGTCTTTAATTCAAACATGCAAAAGATATCGGGAACTATGCTTAACCACTTGCCGACTGGGCCATAGCCGAAAGACAGCTACAGCGCAGTTGGCTTATTCTGGGAGGGCGTCCATGAACGTCCTCTCAGAATGATGCTCTTGCGTGCCCCCTGGGGCGCGCTCCCAGAAATATCCATGACCGCCGGGTCCGGAAGACCCGGCACATCACGGATCACGGTAAATGGCCGCCTGTAGTGGCCGTTTACCATGTGATCACTCCGTCAAATGACAGAGCGATCACTTGTAAACAAACAGGCGTCATGTCATGACGCGGGTTCCTCCCTCCCCTCTCTGTACCGATCTGTACAGTGCAAGGGGAGAGGGGAAGAGATAGTTTGTAGCAGCGCTGTGGGCTGGATCTGTAGTGCCCACAGTGCTGCTCAGTGCCAATACTCTGCAAAAATCGCCAATAAATTTTAACAGAAACAAAGAATTTTACTTTATTTTTTTAACCAAATTTTGTCTTTTTTGATTTATAGCGCAAAAAATAAAAAACCCAGTGGTGATCAAACAACCACAAAAGAAAGCTCTATTTGTGTGGAAAAAAAGGACAAAAATGTGATATGGGTACAGTGTTGCATGACTGAGTAATTGTCATTGTCATTCAAAGTGTGAGAGCACCGAAAGCTGAAAATTGGTCTGGTTAGAAAGAGGGTTTAGGTGCCCAGTGGTTAAAGGATACGTTCACCTTCGGAGCATGTTACATGTTCCACCCCCTTTTTGGGGTGGAATGTGTTAGATGTTTGCGCTCCTGCAGCTGCTCGGCTATCTGAGCCCGGTGTGACAGGTGTTACTTTTCAAAAAGTAACACCTGTCACTTTTTGAAAAGAGCGCAGTCACAGCTGCGTCATTCATTCACAGAGTAGTTCTGAGAATGAATCAACTGGTCTCCTGCCAGAATGCAATGGCACAGCAGGGAGCATTCCTCCATCCACCTTGCGTGTGTAGATGGTGGAATCGATTAGTTTTTTTTTCCCATTTGAACTGCTGGCTGAAAAAATAATAATAATCTACGAGCATCTTTAGGGTTGCAAAATAATTATATGTATAGAGTACAAGTCATCTTAATACTAGTAACTTTATATGAAATGTAAAAAACTAAGCATAGTAATTATTAAAATGGTCTCAAGCTTCACATTTTACTAGTATAGTTCTTTTTTTATTCAGTTTGTTTGTTAGTGGCTAGCATGATCCAGCAACTGACTACTGCAGCTGCCAATATTGACCTCCATAAACGAATTGAGTCAACATAGTTTCTTCCAAGAACAACTGGTTCTACACATGCCCTATTGTGCTTTTGTGCAATTTATCTTCTGCCTTTGAATTTATACAAACAACAAAAACAGATCTGCTGTGTTAATGAATGAATCAGCTGCTATGTCCAATAATGACAGTCGCAAAGCATCGCATTTGATAACTGGTTTTGTTTTCTAGCACGCAGCATGTTGCAATAAGGGCATAATAAAGGAATGAATGAACATGGATACCAATTATCGTTGGGGGAGTAGAAAAGTAGGGATGCACCGATATATCGGCCAAAAATAGTTTTATCTGCATTTTGTGGATAGAAAAGATGGTGCTGATAATGACCGAAAATAAAATTCATATTCATTTAAATTCATATTAATGAAATTAATTAAGTTGAATACAATACAATTATATAGAGAAAATATTGATTATTTTTTTTTTTAAATGTCCATTCCGGTTTTGGGTTTTCGGCCAAGTGCTTCCTGAATCTTTAGTTTCGGTGCACCACCATAGAAAAGTATTGTCAAATGATTATAAATTGTTAAATTACTGAAGCGCTAATATGATTCAAATTCTAGAAAATTAAAAAAAGATACCTAAATGGTAAAGCTGCAACCAACATGCCCTCGCACTCAAAAAATAGTGATAAACAATATCAATAGTGATGTAAACAATAATTTAGTAAACAATTGGTGCGCTCTTACCAACCTTAATTAATTGTACAGTTATCCTTGAAGAATAAATGCAATGTGCTCCTACAAACACGACATAATGTGCTCCTTAAAAAATAAGTGCAAATGGGCAATGTACAAAAAAGCAATGTGCAAAAAATATTGTGCAAAGAACAATGTGTGCAAATGATGATGCACTAAATAAATAAATACAATGTGCAAAAATTACAGTGAAACAGTCCCAAGTCAATATTGTTTGTTGCAGTGTATCATCTGTGATAAAAACCAAAAGACTCGGCAAAGGACTCAGAGAAAAGAGATCTCTCCAAAAAATGTCATATACACATGCCGACCAGTTTCCGATCAATTTGCTTCAATTGGTGGGAAGAACGGTAGTAAAAACCCTTGCGACCGTGTGTATGCTCCATCGGTCTTTTGCTGGTGTAATTCCAGCCAGCAAAAGATTGACAGCATGTTCTCTATTTTTCGGTTGGGAAAAGTTCCTATTCGAAAATGCGATCGTCTGTATGCAATTCAGACACGCAAATCGACGCATGCTCGGAAGCATTGAACCTAATTTTCTCGGCTCGTCGTAGTGTTGTACGTCACCGCGTTCTTGACGGTCGAAAGTTCAGAGAACTTTTGTGTGACCGTGTGTATGCAACACAAGCTTGAGCGGAACTCTGTTGGAAAAACCATCTAAGGATTTTCGGACGGAAATTCCGCCCGTGTTTACGCGGCATTAGGAATATATTTAAATGCACGTTTTGTACTTTAACAGTTCAAGTAAAAAAAATTTAAATCATGTGAAATAGGTACAATTTTTTAATGATAGGTGATCCATAACCTGCAGGAACACATAGTTGAGTGTTGACCTAAAAAGAGATATCTACATTTCACATTGAAAAATAAATACCAATTGCAACTAGCTGATATAATGGAAGTTGTCTATCGATTCTTCATCTGACTCATATTCTTTTAAACTATCAATATTCTGTAGATTTCAACAATACTATTGTCAGTTTTCTTTGTGTAAGTGTGAAGAGTGCCTAGAAAAACTTGTTCCCAGAAGTTCACAGCAGTAAAGCAGATGTGCAATTTTTTTTGTTTGTCTAGTTTTATTAAGAACATTGTTTTAAAAATGGAATGACTAAAGATGACTCTGCATCACAGAAATATTTGTCATAGAGAAAGAAGGAAATATAGGTAATATATCCTTTGTATGTAGTTAACACCATACCCATCTACAATGACTTCTCTCATCACAAAGTAATTGAAACGATAAGAGAGATAATTACTAGCACAGTGGTGGTGACAGAATATCAGCCGAGATGAAAATCAAATCCCTGGCTGATTCTGGCAATGAGAACATGAGCTTGGGGATATGCAGAAACCAAGCCAAAGGAATATCAATTCTTTGTCTCTCTAACAAGCACCATAAGAAGGCCAGAGGACAAGACACATGTTTTATTAAATTCACAGATATTGCTTAACAAAGTTATCAGCCTTTAAAAATGTGCTAATCAACACTTGGCAACTTGTTAGTTTTGTTTTTATTGTGCACAGCAGTTTTCAAGCAAAAAACTATGCGTTTAGACCCTACTGAGTTACTTTATTTAGGGACGTACTAAACTGCATATTGGGATGATGGGATGATTGGATTATTGGCCTTCAATACTGAGAACCCTCACTAGATGTCAGTGTAATTTATACACAAATATAATATGCAGTTTAGTATGTCGGTGGTTATGACTAAGGCCTTATAGGCTGAAACGCGTCAACCTATCTTATTTGCGTTTGGTCACTGTGGCTTGTTAATAAATACAACATTTTTTGAGAGCGGTCACCAGAGTGTGGATCGTCTTTTCCTCATTTCTCTACTCAGCCAGCGACTGTGGATCGAGCACCCGGGAGCTCTGCTTTCTATGTGATGTATGGGTAGTAGCATTGACTTTTTTGTTTATAGTTTAGTATGTTCCCTTTATTTATAATAATAATTATATTCATCTTATATTCACAATGGCAAAAAGGTTAATATTTACTGTAAGTGTTCGCTTTCGACCAACATAACAGGAAACAAACAAGTAGCCTACATGCTATGTCCACCGAAAATGAATATTCCATATCAGTGGATGCCCACTAGTTCGATAGCGCAGCAGAATTTCTTGTAAACATAGCACACCTTTGACCCCCAGAGGCATGGTGGTAGCCCCCCCATGAAAGGGTGGGATGACATTTCACCTCAGGGTGTAGATTATTAGGCATAGTAGGATAATAACTAAAGGCCGCCAGTCACTAAGTACAGAAAAACAAAAATGTTCATTGCTCACAAAATGAAATTGTCAGGAGAGAGGGGTAGGGACTCAAGACACCCAAAACAAGCAGACAGGCAGACTACTCCAAAAAAATAAATTACATTAGTACAGAAAAGAGCGTTTAAAGCAGAAGTACAGTCAAAGCTCATTTGGCTGTACTTTTACTATGGATCATAGGAGTGCAGTTTGTTCTGCGCTCCTGTGACCCATTTATAGCAGAGAGCAGGCTGAAGTCCACTCTCTGCTGATGTCACAGAGTTGGTCCAGGCACGGGCGTCATCCCGACCATAGAGTCGGGATCCGCCAAGATTCCTGGACCGGCACACCCCTTTCAGCCTCTCAGTGAGCCGCTGAGAGCCTGAGCCGGCTGCACCCGCCCCCTCCACAGCCCATCGGTCCAGTGAGCGAGGAGGGGGCAGAGCAGAGAGCAGTGTTAGAGCTGGGGGGGGGGGGGGGCAGATGCAACATCGGACCGATCTGCATCCACCTAGGTAAGTATGAATCTAAAAAAAAAAAAAATACCCAAACTTCTCTTTTAACATGTACACAGCTTTCTGTATTTCGTTAGCAACAGCTGTCTCCAACAGCAGACTTAACAGACACAATTTTATAAACAATACACAAAATGCAACCCCAACAACCAGCCCCCCCCCCCCCCCCATCATCCCTGTTGTGCAATGTCCCAAAAATTACAGGCAGTTAAATAGTATGTATTACCCTTCAAGCATTTTTACATCAATTAAGGCAGCATAGACTAATGAGATATAGAGCAGTAAACCAGATCACTTGGTCATTGTTAAGCATGCCAGGCTACTCCAACTAGTGGAGATCCTGTTTATGTATTACCTTCCTACCCTTCAATTACAGAGTGTCATCTGATGAGAGCCAGCACTGCTCTACCTTCTCAAACTTTTTGGGGCAACCTCATTCAGCCTTATTCACCAGGCCCTTCCAGTAGGCTAGGGATGGGGCTTCAGGCTTTTTCCAGCAAAGTAGTATAGCTTTGCGTGCATAGAATAAAGTGAGGGAAAGCATGGTTCTCTGCGCCCTAAGCGGTGCCACCTTCTCCGCCAGACCCAGCAGCCATACTGATATTGTTACGAGGACAGGTAGTGAGATTAGTCCCTCAAAGGTTCTCGTAACCCCTGTCCAAAATTCCTGTATTTGTTGACAATGCCAGAATATATGATCGAAATCTGCCATGGCCGTAGTACACCGCCAGCAATTTGTATCATCCGAACCATATATACTGGCTATTCTTGCTGGGGTATAGTATACCTTATGAAGTATCTTAAATTGGATATATCAATCATGCGCCGATACCAGGACCCGAAATGGGTGGTCCCACATATCGTCCCCTTGAAAATTGGGGACTAGTGAGCTCAATTTATCCCTACACTTTCCAAGTGTCTGGGGTCTGTCGACAAATAGCTCTTTATAGGTTTCTGACAGCGTCTTTTGCACAGATTCGTCACAAAGTAACCGTTCCAGAGGTGAAGTTCCACGGGGCCTGCACCAAACTGTGTGTTGAATGCGTGCTGCAGCTGCAAATGACGCAAAAAGTACCAGTTTGGGAGGTCGTGTCTATCCTTTAATTGATCAAAAGTAAGCAATCTCCCCCCTCCCACTATGTTCCTCAGTTGTTTGATGCCTACTCGGGCCCATAATATTGGGTCTGGGATTTCATTAAAATAACAGCAGCCTTGACTTACAGTGAACGCAGAAATTTACTGGATGAGTCCATCTTTTTTTTATTACCAGACTGCAAAAGATACATACATTTATCAAATTCAGTACATAAGGGTATCCATGAGAATACAAAATATACTTAATAGAGAAAACAAAATTGCACATACTACATGTGTCATACACAACCACATTTCGATCTCCAATAAGCAATTGAGACCGCCAATGCACCTCAGAACCTGGTAAAGTGCTTTTTTCTCCCCCTTCCCCACTTTTTATTTTTCTGTACCATCTAAGGGGTTATTAGTAGCCTCAGGATACTTCGACAAAACAGCGTATAACATTCAAACAATAAAAAACAAAAACATAGAAAACTTTTTCACAGAAAAAAAACAACCATAACTGGTCCTATAGCGTGTGAAAAACCTATCCACTACCCTTCACCACAGGAATTATTCTCCCTCTCTGTCCCTTCCAGTAACCATTCAAGCATCCACTACCCCCTCTAATGTATCAGAAGAATCAACCCACCGGAACCAAGCCTTCCTACATTTTTTGGGACATCCCCGGGCATCATATGTCATGTGTCATGTGATAGAGCGGATTATCCGTAAAGACCAATTTGATCCACATCCCCAGGGTCAGATTTTTTTCCTCACTATAAGTTTACGGACATAAAAAAAAGAGAAGCCTAAGGAATAGTTTTGTAGCAGCATCCATCTCCTTATTCTCAATTGCTCCCAGGAGATATACTAAGGGGCTACATAAATTGGGAAGGCCAAAGTTGTCAGCGATAAACTCCGTCACCACAAGGGCCTTACCTTAGAGCACTCCCATACCATGTGAAAAAAAAGTACCATGACCCATCTGACACTTATGACACAATGGATATTCTTTCTTATGCATACAAAATAGGCATATAGGGGTGTAGTACAGTGAGGGAAAAAAAGTATTTGATCCCCTGCTGATTTTGTACGTTTTACCACTGACCACTTGGAAATGATCAGTCTATAATTTTAATGGTAGGTTTATGTTACCAGTGAGAGACAGGATAACAACAAATAAATCCAGAAAAATGCATTTCAAAAAAGTTATAAATTGATTTGCATTTTAATGAGTGAAATAAGTATTTGACCCCTTCGCAAAACATGACTTAGTACTTGGTGGCAAAACCCTTGTAGGTAGACATTTCATGTAGTTGGCTACCAGGTTTGTACACATCTCAGGAGCGATTTTGTCCCCCTCCTTTTTGCAGATCCTCTCCAAGTCATTAAGGTTTCCAGGCTAACGTTTGGTAACTTGAACCTTCAGCTCCCTCCACAGATTTTCTATGGGATTAAAGTCGGGAGACTGGCTTAATGTGCTTCTTCTAGAGCCAGTCCTTTGTTGCCTTGGCCGTATGTTTTGGGTTATTGTCATGCTGCAATACCCATTCATGACCCATTTTCAACGCCCTGGCTGAGGGAAGGAGGTTCTCACCCCAGATTCGACGATACATGGCCCCGTCCATCGTCCCTTTGAAGCTGTGGAGTTGTCCCGTCCCCTTAGCAGGCACCCCCCCACCCACAAAGCATAATGTTTCCACCTCCATGTTTGACAGTGGGGATGCTGTTCTTGGGGTTATCGTCAGCATTCCTCCTCCTCCAAACATGGCAAGTTGAGTTGATGCCAAAGAGCTCGATTTTGGTCTCATCTGACCACAACGGATCTCCTCTGAATCATTCAGATGGTCATTAGCAAACTTCAGACGGGCCCGTACATGTGCTTTCTTGAGCAGGGGGACCTTGCAGGCGCTGCAGGATTTCAGTCCTTCACGGCATAGTGTGTTACCAATTGTTTTCTGGGTAACTATGGTCCCAGCTGCCTTGAGATCCTTGACAAGATTCTCCCATGTAGTTCTTGGCTGATTCCTCATCGTTCTCATGATCATTGAAACTCCATGAGGTGAGATCCTGCATGGAGCCCCAGACAGAGGGAGATTGACAGTTATTTTGTGTTTCTTCCATTTGCTAATAATCTCACAAACTGTAGTCACCCTCTCACCCAGCTGCTTAGCCACGCTCTTGTAGCCCATTCCAGGCTTGTGTAGGTCTACAATCTTGTCCCTGACATCTTTGGACAGCTCTTTGGTCTTGGCCATGGTGGAGAGATTACAATCTGATTGATTGATTGCTTCTGTGGAGTGTCTTTTATACAGGTAACAAGCTGCGATTAGGAGCACTCCCTTTAAGAAAGTGCTCCTAATCTCAGCTCATTAACTGTACAGAAGGCACCTGGGAGCCAGAAAGCTTGCTGATTGATAGGGGATCAAAAACTTATTTCACTCATTAAAATGCAAATCAATTTATAACTTTTTTGAAATGAGTTTTTCTGGATATTTTTGTTGTTATTCTGTCTCTCACTGTTAAAATAAACCTACCATTAAAATTATTGACTGATCATTTCTTTGTCAGTGGACAAACGTACAAAATTAGCAGGGGATCAAATACTTTTTTACCTTCACTGTATATCTGATGCAGATATCGTAATTTGCTCATCTGATCTGTAGAGGCAATAACTGTAGTTAGATGCCCTAGTACACCATCAAGCACTAACAGAGGAAAGCCGATAACCGTCACTTCTGGTTACGATGTGATCAGCTGTGATTGGACACAGCTGATCACATGGTAAACAGCCTACATCATAGGCTCTTTATCAAGATCGGAGATGCGGTGTGTCAGAGCGACACATCGCACCAACGATTGGCGCACGTGAGCAGCTTGTCCTGCTGGACGTCATATGACGCCCAGTCAGGATAGTGGAACCCTCACCCAGCCATCATTCTGCTATAGGCTGGGTGGGAAGGAGTTAATGGTCACCAACATCGACACAAATCAGACTTACTTGTCAATAGCACTGTTTCTAAAAGGCCCAATGCCTAAGTCAGGGCACAAAGAGAACCGGCACCTTTATTTTATTAATCTACTTTACTCCTCGGGTGATACTAAAAAAAAAAAAAAAAGCTCAATGAACAATGGACATACTTCATCAAAAAGTTTTTCGAGCATCAAATGGCTGTAGCACTGGCAAGTATATATATATATATATATATATATATATATATATATATATACACACACACACACACACACACACACACAGTATCTCACAAAAGTGAGTACACCCCTTACAGTTTTGTAAATATTTTATTATATCTTTTCATGTGACAACACTGAAGAAATGACACTTTGATAAAATGTAAAGTAGTGAGTGTACAGCTTGTATAACAGTGCAAATTTGCTGTCCCCTCAAAATAACTCAACACACAGCCATTAAGGTCTAAACCCCTGGCAACAAAAGTGAGTACACCCCTAAGTGAAAATGTCCAAATTGGGCCCAATTAGCCATTTTCCCTCCCCGGTGTCATGTGACTCATTAGTGTTACAAGGTCTCAGGAGTGAAGGGGGAGCAGGTGTGTTAAATTTGGCGTTATCGCTCTCACTCTCTCATACTGGTCACTGGAAGTTCAACATGGCACATAGCAAAGAACTCTCTGAGGATCTGAAAAAAAAAATTGTTGCTCTACATAAACATGGCCTAGGCTATAAGAAGATTGTCAAGACCCTGAAACTGAGCTGCAGCACGGTGGCCAAGACCATACAGTGGTTTAACAGGACAGGTTCCACTCAGAACCAGCCTCGCCATGGTCAACCAAAGAAGTTGAGTGCACATGCTCAGCGTCATGGTTGTCTTTGGGAAATAGACGTATGAGTGCTGCCAACATTGCTGCAGAGGTTGAAGGGGTGGGGGGGGGGTCAGCCTGTCAGTGCTCAGACCATACGCTGCACACTGCATCAAATTGGTCTGCATGGTTGTCATCCCAGAAGGAAGCCTCTTCTAAAGATAAGACAAGAAATCCCAGAAACTGTTAGCTGAAGACAAGCAGACTAAGGACATGGATTACTGGAACCATGTCCTATGGTCTGATGAGACCAAGATAAAACTAGTTAGTTCAGATGGTGTCAAGCGTGTGTCGCAGCAACCAGGTGGGAAGTAAAAAGACAAGTGTGTCTTGCCTACAGTCATGCGTGGTGGTGGGAGTGTCATGGTCTGGGAGCTGCAGTTCATTGAGGGAACCATGAATGCCAACATATACTGTGACATACTGAAGCAGAGCATGATCCCCTCCCTTCGAAAACTGGGTAGCAGGGCAGTATTCCATCATGATAACAACCCCAAAACACACCTCCAAGACGACCACTGCCTTGCTAAAGAAGCTGAGGGTAAAGGTGGTGGACTGGCCAAGCATGTCTCCAGACCCAAACGCTATTGAGCATCTGTGGGGCATCCTCAAACAGAAGGTGGAGGAACGCAAGGTCTCTAACACCCACCAGCTCCGTGATGTCATCATGGAGGAGTGGAAGAGGACTCCAGTGGCAACCTGTGAAGCTCTGGTGAACTCCATGCCCAAAAGGGTTAAGGCAGTGCTGAAAAATAATGGTGGCCACACAAAATATTGACATTTTGGGCCCAATTTGGACATTCTCACTTAGGGGTGTACTCACTTTTGTTGCTAGCGGTGTGTTGAGTTATTTTGAGGGGACATCAAATTTACACTGTTATACAAGCTGTACACTCACTACTTTACATTGTAGCAAAGTGTTATTTCTTCAGTGTTGTCACATGAAAAGATATAATAAAATATTTACAAAAATGTAAGGGGTGTACTCACTTTTGTGAGATACTGTATATTATCCTGAAAATGTGAACTGAGCAATAAAGCAGCTTCCAATCTGGTATCAGAGATTATCAATATTTTTTTTTTAAAACAATATGAATATTCAGAATTTCAGAGTCTTACCCTAGGACTGATTTTCCTGTTTCATCTGGTTTACGTACAGTAAATGGGCTTGGATCAATGCCAACATTTTTTGGCATATAATCTCTGTAAAAAGGAAGCATGAAAACGCATATTATTGTCTACAAATTAATAGAGCTATGCAATGCTGTCCATTTGTGTATTCTAAATCAAAAACTTTATGTCAGCTGCTTAGCTATACCTTGTTGAATTGGCCATAGACAAGCAAAAAGTGTCATCAAAACTGCTCAGTTCATAAGGTCGGAAAAACTCTGTGTAGATATTGATTTCCTCGTTACATTTGTTAAATTTCTTTATGATCATCTTCTTCAGGTTTTCAGCACAGGCTACTGTAAGAAAAAGCCATAAAAGAATTATATTAACAAAGAAAAATTATTTTATTTGATGAAGGAGAAAGGTATTTCAAAACAGCTCTTGGTATCAATTTTAATTTTGTTCCACTGATGCCTATTGCTAATATGGCCCACAATGCTCAGCATTTGAGGCTGTCTTTCAGTGGGAGGAATCCTGAAAAAGGGCCTGGTTAAAAAATGTGCCTGTCATGCTATTTTTTTTTTTTTTTTTTTTTAAAGGCAATATTGGAGACTTTTGACATTTTAGCTTTTCTACCATTGCAAATAGACCTTCTGATCGAGAACATGGAGATGAAAAAAGTGCACTTAAGAAACAAATGTTCTAGTCCTCAAAATGAAAACTGCTTTCTTAAGCTAACCCAAATGAATGGTAGGACATTTCATGAAATTTAAACAGCACAATACATCTCAGTAAAATGTGTATTAAAACTTTTGGAATAAACAGAGTACAAATCTTACTAAATTAAATAAATTGTATTTTCAAGAAATAGGAGACAAATTTTAAAATAAACATATCAAGGAGTATTACATAAAACAAGGTGACTGCCATTTCTGGGTTCTCATTCTGCAACGGTATTAGTCTGGGTATCATACTGAACCTCCTGTTTAAAGTGGAAATTCCGTTTGGATCCAGTGAGTGTATCTGCGCATATGCCATGAAAATGCCACACATGCGCAAAAAGATAAGGAAGGATGCTAGCTTCCCTATTAGCAGTCTTTGCACGTGTGCGGCAACACCTACGCATGTGCAGATACCAGGTAACCCCAGCACATGCACAGATGTGCGGCAGCGCTCTCTTGGCATCTGAACCCTGTGGCACATCTGCGTACGAGCAATGACAAAGTCTCACCTAGGTGAGTAGAGCAGCACAAATAAGGTAATTTAGACCAAAAAAAAAGGAATGTCTGATGGTAAGAGAGGTAAGGAGGGAGCAGGCAGGGGTCTGCTTTAAATAGACTGAGTCAATAACTCATAAAATGTAAGCAAATAAGGACTTATGTCTTTCCTGATCTACATATTTATTCCAGGTTAGTAACACAGGGACTAATGAAGGCAAAGAGCCAGGTTAACAGCCAGAAAACTTGCATTCCAGCAAGGAGATAGCAAGGCAAAGCCTCAAATAGTCTTAGGAAAGGTTTACATAAACTGGAACTTCACTCTCTCAATAAACATTGACTATTTGAATCCTTATGCTGCTGGCATTAGTAAATAGAAAGGAAAATATTTTATATTTACTTGTTTTAAACATTTTTTTACATTTCTTTTGTTACATCCTAGTTTCCATACCTAGACAAATTATGTCATACATCCCAGGAGTCTTCAAGAGGGGAGGAGGAGTTTTCTCAGCTAAGCACACCCTCCTGCATGTCTGAGCTAAAGGCACATAGAATACAGGAAGTAATTGCTGCATGAATCGTCTGCCCTTACTCAAGATGGCCACAGTCAGAAATGCTAGGGGTGTTTTCTAAGTGCTAGAATTAAGGGAGGAGGGGGAGGAAATGGATGGACGTGGAAATAACTGACGCTGTACCATGGGTCAGGGTCTGGGAAAGAAGTACTGAAGTTCACCAAGAGGTCCTGGGCATCACTGAAAAAAGAGGGGGGTTAGGGACAAGGGTAGTCCCAAAAGAGGTCCATACCTCAAGAGGAGTGGGAACTGTCAGCGGTATAGTCAAAAATACTTTATTCAAAAATTAAAAAATTTGATACATGGTGAAAATAATAATGTATTTTCGTGTGTAGCCTGTCCTAGTGGCCCCACCTGCTGCCAATGTAGCTTGGCACTATTCACTAGACCCCATGACAGGTCTAGAGAAAATTCAGGGATCCAGCAAGGTGAAAAGAGGACTTACCGTTTATTTGCAGACACAGAGCTACAGGGATGGGGAGCCACGTGGCGGACCATGTGTCAGCACATAGGCCAGACGTTTTCATTCACTCATGCTGGAACTCCTCTTTATACAGTGAGCTCATTGAATGCTGTTGAGCTGATCAGCTGTGCATTTCCTATGTCTAATTTCAGATGTCTGCCTCCAGTGGATGAGAATGGTAAAGGGTGAAACCATTCAAAGCAACTGCAAAGACTGTCACACTAATAATGGAATATGGATAGGGTCACTGGGGGTCCTAGGAAACCACACTATGCACTAGCCAATGAGCTGATGTGTGCCTTAGTAGCGGACATCTAAGACCACATAGGACCAATACTTAATAGTCATACAACCAGTCAGATGATTCAGTAATTAGATGCAGAATGCAGTGGAGTCTCCACAGACCTAGGATACTGACAGAAATCTAGGATTAGGGCAGGTGATAGCACTCAATGTCCAGACTGCATGTGAACATGAGTATCATGCAGATGACCAGTGCTCCAAACAGCATGTGAATGATGAGTATATGTGCATTATAATGTGGCTTTTATTCCAAATGATTCCATTATTGCATGGTGATAGTAAAAATGTCTGCTCATGTGTAGCCTGTCCTAATGACCCCACCTGCTGGCAGTGTAGCGTGGTACTAATCACTAGTCCATATGACAGGTCTAGACAAAATTCAGGGCTCCAGCAAGGTGAAAAAAGGACTTACTGTTTGTTGGCAGACACAGAGCGTCAGGGATGGGAAGCCACGTGGCGCACCATGTGTCTGCACATATGCCAGACGTTTTCATTCACTTATGCTTGAGCTCTTCCTCACATGTTGAGCTCACTGAGCGCTGCTGAGCAGATAAGCTGTGCGGTTCCCGTGTCTGATTTAAGAGGTCTGCCCCCAGGGGATGAGAATGGTAATGGGCAATCAGATGGCAAGATGCCCAGGCATGGGCATAGTTGGGATGGCAGGAGTGCAGGGGCACTGCACCGACACGTTTCACCCACGGCTATGTGGGTTTCATTTGGGTGAGATGACACCTATTTGCCTGCCATTAATAAAGGCTTTGTAGTCAACCCTATAGGGGGGTATTTTGTGACATCAAATCCGTCCTTCCTGTTGTCTGAATTAGTTTGGATACCTGTCCTGTCGTTTCAGCCAGTATATGGCTCCATCTTGTGGTAATATTCATTATATGCTGCGAAAAGAACCCCATTGTATGAAATCATCATTACAACTTTAGTGCATTAATTTACAAGGTGCAACATACATTCAGACAGAAGATTTTGCTCAGATATTTTCCCATCATGGTAGCTAGCTAAAAGGGTGACATTAAACATAATCTCAACTTTTAAATGTTAAGTGGACCTAAAAGTACACAGTGATACTAGTGGGAATGCCCCAGGGTTTAGAATAGCCAGACCATAGGCATTTTCTAAGAAAAGTCTACAGCAATAGTTGCAGAAGATACTTAGGACCACACTGTGTATAAAGAGTATCTTTGGTAAATCGGGGAAAAGAAACGCTTATATTGAGTATTATCCATATAACAAGTGCGACCATCATTCTTTAATAATGACCACCATCTATATTTTTGAATTCAATTCTGTGTTTAATCCCTTCGGAGTCAAACTTCCTAAGTGAAAAATCCATTCCTTTTCCTTTTGGAGTAAAACGGTATTGAAGTCCCCTCGTCTGGCGGATACTTTTAATGTATAAATGCCTTTCACTTTTAGCCCAGTAGGTTGCTACTGATGATATATAGCAAAGTGTTCCACCACTGAAGATTTATTACGTGGATTGCAGATACTGGATAGATGTTCTCCAATGCTAACCTTAAGAGGACGTTTAGTTTTACCCACATAAACCATGTGGCATGGACACTCTAACATGTATAGAACCCTGGAGGTATTACAATTAATAACATGTTTAATTCTATACAAATTCTGATGGTTAGAGTTAAAGAAAGTGTCTGTTTTATCCACAAATTTACAAATATGGCATCTTCCACATGGGTACATTCCCTTTAGTGGTTGCAGATCCGTGAACCAAGAACGTGGAGATGGTTTTCATCAGACAGCATGAAGGGCGGACATGATGTTACTAAGTACTCCTGAGAGCGGTGACTACAAAGCCTTTATTAATGGCAGGCAAATAGGTGTCATCTCACCCTGATGAAACCTACATAGCCTGATCAGTTCAGCAGCGCTCAGTGAGCTCACTATGTGAAGAGGCGCTCCAGCATAAGTAAATGAAAACGTCTGGCATATGTGCAGACGCATTGGTCCGTCACGTGGCTTCACATGCCTGCAGCTCTGTGTCTGCTAACGAACAGTAAGTCCTCTTTTCACCTTGCTGGAGCCCTCAATATTGGCTAGACCTGTCATGGGGTCTAGTGAATAGTACACACAAGAAGACATTGTTATTTTCATTAGGTATTAATGGAATCTTTGGATTTACTCTATGATTGACTCACACTTATCATTCACATGCTGTTTGGAGCGCTGGTCATCTGCATGATATGCATGTCCACATGCAGTTTGGACATTGATTATAATTTCCTGTATTAATCTGATTTTCTGTTAGTATCCTAGGTCTGTGGAGACTCCATTGCATTCTGCATTTAATTACTGAATCGCCTGACTTTTATGTATTGGTCCTATGTGGGCTTAGATGTCCGGTACGAAGGCACGCAGCATCTCACTGGCTAGTGCATAGTATGGTTTCCTAGGACCCCCCAGTGACCCCACATTTTTATCCTACTATAAGTGTGACAGTCTATGCAGTTGCTTTGAATGGTTTGGTGTGTTTGGGATCCCTGAGATGTGCATTGTAACAAACAACAGGTCCGATGTGCCAGCTTCCCGGTCCGATGTGCCAGCTTCCCGGTCTGATATGCCAGCTTCCCGGTCTGATGTGCCTGATCCTGTCTGCTGCCCAGCCTGCTGATGTGTTCCTGTCTGCTGCCCAGCCCGATGTGTTCCTGTCTGCTGCCCAGCCCGATGTGTTCCTGTCTGCTGCCCAGCCCGATGTGTTCCTGTCTGCTGCCCAGCCCGATGTGTTCCTGTCTGCTGCCCAGCCGATGTGTTCCTGTGTAATGTGTTCCTGTCTGCTGCCCAGCCCGAGGTGTTCCTGTCTGCTGCCCAGCCCAAGGTGTTCAAAGAGGCCGCTCCTTTGAGGGGGGGTACTGTCAGGAAATGTTCCATCCGCTGGTGATATCGTTCCACCAGCAGGGGTCTCCTGTTTGGAACTTTTGGATTCTGGCAGTATGGGGCAGACAGCACCTCCTGCGCTCAGCCCGATTCTCCAGGTGGCCCTGGCCGTGTTATCTGCACCCGACCCGACTTGATCTGATCTATCCCAATCCCATCCTGGACCTGTCCCTCCTGTCTCCTGCCTTGTGCTTTTAGTCCCTCTGTGCAGTCCACACAGTCTGGCATTATGTAATTGTTCTCAGTCAAATTTTGTAATTTTTGAATAAAGTATTTTTGAGTATACCGCTGACCGTTCCCATTCCCCTTTTGAGGTATGGACCTCTTTTGGGACTACCCTTGTCCCTAACCCCCCTTTTTTTCAGTGTTTTCTGAATTCTCAGCAAAATAAAGCTTGGATACATGGTAGATGGGGACGTTTGCTTTTAATATTAAAAATAAACTAGATAGTGTTTTTGATGGTCAGATACAGTTTAGTTCCACTTTAAAACGTTTTTTTAGTAGTTAACTAATTCCCTGTTGGTTCCATTTAAACGGCATTTTATGCATGCTCAAAGGACTGTAAGGAGTGGTAAATTTGTGAAGAAACCGAACTGTGGTCTTCTGAAGATGAATGAAAGTAAAATCAATAGGGACAGTACTGATTACTTGAGAGATTCAAGCATCAACATCAGCTTGTTAAGACACCTGAACAATGAAGATGGAACATAGGATGAAATCAACTTTTGTGATAACACTCTTCCACACGATTAATCTACTACTCCAATAATTCACAGAGATTACAGTAAAGACCAAACACCTTAACACGTTTACATCAGGGGAAATGAATAAAGAGAGATTTGTTAACTGTTGCTGATCATTTAAGGCTACAAATGAGCCTCAATCAAGGCAACCTTTGGAATTCATAAAGGGTACCATAGACACTCATTAGAAATTTGTATCCAGTCTTTGCAAATGGTGCAACTTGCAACTAATTGTAACTGTTAATAAGGTGTACATGAATCTGTTGAAAAATTTCCTCAGACAGAATTGTGTCTGCTACATAATACTTACACTTGTGCAAGAGATCTTACTCCAACATGGAAGAGGTCTTAATTACAACAATTTAATTTTTTTATCATTGGAATGATGTTATTTATCAATGACAAATTTGTTGCAGGTGTCAGAATTAGAATGAAAACCATTGCAATACATGTAGGTACACTTCTACATATCTCACATAATCCAAAAACTTGCAGACTTCTCCCTTTTTGACAACCTGGCTGCAGTCTTATTGAACCTAATGCCATTGTCCAGGAAACACCACCATAAATCCCTTCTTAAAACACCTCCTGAATACCGTAAGGGCCTGTATCCCTACTATGAGAAAACAACAGTCCTCACCTACTATAGCACAATGTTTTGCCAGGGTTAATGATATACTATGCATGGAACAATTTACCTCAGCTCTACGAGACAAATCCGAGGAACAAAAAAACAGATTGTTCTACTGGAACCTCTTCCAATGAATACCTTCAGTATGCATAAAGCCTATGTGAAAACCTCTCCTTCTTACATGACAAGATGTATGCCCCCCCTGACCAACCCCTCTAAGGTCCCCTCTCCCTGTGCCCCCCTTTCTTCCCCCAAGCCCTGCCCCCTTACTACCCTACAACTATGACCACTTCCCCACCTATTTTCCACTATAAATTGAAAAACTTGGTATGCACGGGTATGAGTTGTGTAACTAACGGAATAGTTACCTCGCAATAAACTGGTGTATTTTCAGATTCATTTTCCAATAATGATACCAGTCTGAATTTTGTGCCAAGCAAACAAAAATACCTTTGTTGTGAAGAGATACCATATTACTTATTCTGAATGAACCTGTATTGTTGATCACTTGTACCACTACAATTAAGTCTGCCAACAATAACCACAAGATATGATGTTTCCTGCTGAAATGTTTATTCTCGATGCAATCCATTAAATAATAAATAAACAAAATTAAAAAAAGAAAGAAAATTGAATTTGGCAGAGGACTTTTTAATATGGCCACAACACCAGAAAAGTGTTGCAAATGCTTTATTGAATCACCTCCAATGTTTCTTTGTCCCTCAAACGTGAAAACGGATGATCAAACATGAAAACAGATGATTAAACCTTCAATGTGTCTGTTTATTGAAAATTTTACTTCTCTTCCTGTTCGGTCTGACAAATATTACTTTTACAGAAGGGGAAATCTCCCTCACAGCGGCACAGACGGCAATAATATTCTCACAGATATTTTAAAACAGTGGCGGTCATGTTACTTGATGAAGGGGGGCTAAAGTGCAGACCCAGACAAAGGACCGCACGTAATATTCAGTAAATATAAAACTACAGAGAGCTGTCCATGACTGAAAACCTGCAACAGGAGGTGGTCAGAGACTACAAACGTGTTACAAGAAATAGTCAGAGACTGCAGACATGCTACAGGAGATAGTCAAATACCACACATTACCAAATATGCTACTGAAGATATTGGATGCTGGGTACATGCTTCAGGACACATTCATAGACTGGAAACACAATGCATGCACGAGTCTGATAGAGAATGCTGCTATAACAACTCCTTTACAAATCAATGCTTTCACATTTGTGTTCCATACAGCCTTTTAAAAATAATCACCTGTGCCACATCCAACTTTTAGTTTTCAACATGACCTATTATAAAAGCATACAGAATGCCCGTGGGCCGTCCTCCCAGAATCTGGCTCGCACTCGCTAAGCGGCCACTGATAGCGGCCGTTTATCACGTGATCGCTTTGTCAAATGGCCGAGCGATCACATGTAAACAAACTGTCGTCACGTCATGACGCTGGTTCCTTCCTCCCCTCTCTGTACCGATCGGTACAGTGAGAGGGGAGAAGCAGAGAGGGGGAGAGATTGCAGCAGCGCTGTGGGCTGGATGTGTAGTGCCCACAGCGCTGCTCTGTGACAGTACTGTGCAACACTGTGCAATACTCTGCCAATACTCTGCAACACTGAAATACTCTGTCAATACTCGTCAATACTCTGCTAATACTCGCCAATACATTTTAATAGAAACAAAGAATATTTTTTCGTTTTTTTAACAAATTTTCTGTCTTTTTTGATTTATAGTGCAAAAAATAAAAAACCCAGCGGTGATTAAATACCACCAAAAGAAAGCTCTATTTGTGTGAAAAAAAAGGACAAAACATTTATTTGGGTACAGTGTTGCATGACTGAGTAATTGTCATTCAAAGAGTGAGAGCACCGAAAGATGAAAATTGGTCTGGTTAGGAAGGGGGTTTAATCGCCCAGTAGTCAAGTGGTTAATTTGGCTTTATAACCAAGATCTGTATTTATGCTGTCTGTGTCCCCTTTTAAGCTTTGACTTTGAAAAAGCTCATTCAGCTCAGCATAAGACAGATCTTGAAATAGTTAGGTGTGTGAACGTAATTTTTGTACCAGTTGTTCTCCATGTCCAGAGTTTATGACTTAACGTCAGTAGGTCGTGGTTTCACAGATATGAATACACATAGAGTAATGCATCATAGAATTGAGCAAGAATGCTTGAAGATATGTTTTACAAAGTAAATCATAGATTATCCATAATATAGTTAGTTATTTGACATAGTTACTTAATTAGTTAGCTAGTTAGAATTTGTGTGAAAATATATATATATATATATATATATATATATATATATATATATATATATATATATAGTTTAATATGTATTTGTAAGTTTTGGTACAGAACTGAATTTCTGTTACTTGTATCCATTACAAGAAGTGGTCATGTAGCAGAAGCTCAACACTATGTTTTTTTTTTTTTATAGAATACTGTTATGTGTTTCTGTCAATCAAAGAAGTTTAAAAGATGTGTAAGCTATTAGCAAAGTGGATATTTAGAAATTACTAATACAGTCATTTCACCTTTAGCTCAAACTATATATGGCTACAGTTGCATTTTGCTGACTTGTAGATTTGAAATAGTATAAAAAACAGTGTTACAAAGGCTTAGGACACATCTTCTACACACACACTTCTCGTTACACTTCTTCACACACACAGAAGGAGACACTTTTATTACACACTCTTTCATACACTGAAGAAGATATTTTGTTTACTTTAAGCCTATATATAGCCTAACTCCTAAACAGCTGTTCTAACAAGACACTAGACAATAGAGAAAGCAAGAAACAAAATTATTTTCCTGTATTTTCTTTTACAACAGTTTTTATTCCTAATATATTTTATTTTACTACATCAAGCTGTATGAAGTTTTAACTTTGTATTTATTTTCAAGTTGATGCCAAGTGTGATCAAATAAACTCACACTTTGTTTTAAGACAGCCTGGCTATTGAACAAAACGCCTAAAAGACACTATTGACATAACACGTGTCTGTGAAGTTTCCTTTAGTTTTACTTTGGCGAGCCAGCTAGAAGAATTACTACAGTAAAAGTAAAGGAAACTTGACAGACACGTGTTATGTCAATAGTGTCTTTTAGGTGTTTTGTTCAATAGTTCAATAGCCAGGCTGTCTTAAACCAAAGTGTGAGTTGATTGTCACGCAGTTGGCATCATAAATACAATGAAAAAAAGTATAACAATTCAGTGTAGGTAAAAATATATGAAATGGAATAAATAGTTATAAAGCTGTAATAAGCTTATGAAAGCATGTGTGCTTCATGGCTGCTGCCTTCTGTCTCAATGCTGTCTTGTGTAACCAAAAAGAAGCAGGAAATGACATTCTTAGACTCAGAGGGTCATATGGAGTTTGACTGACAAGCCCACATGTAACACTCTATACTTGAGGTAATGTGCTAAAGGGGGCGCATGCGCGGACGCCAGAGCGAGCGGTAATGCTAGCCTGAGCTCCGCTCCGAGGGGAGAAAGGACCGGAGGACTACGGGTCCCAGCGATCCCGCGAGCGGCAAAAAATAGCAGATAAAGCCACACAGAGGACCCCAGGTGACATTACAATGGTCCTGAGGGGCCAAAAAACAAAATATAAAGCTACCTTAGCCAAAACGGCGCCGGCCAGACAGGCTGTTAAAATGGCGGCGGCAGCTGCCTCACAGGATACCACACAGCGCTATGGGAAAGCGCCCCCTCAGTCCACTATTGATACAGCAGAGTCAGAATCAGATGCTGAGGTTTCTCAGCAAGAATTAAACAATGACATGTTTAAAAAGTTTGAGAATATGTTACAAAAAGCATTAAAAAAGACTTCTGACAGAATTACCGAGAAATTGACAAAAGAAATTAGAGAGCTGGGCCAGAGAACTGCCGACCTGGAAATTAGAGTTGATAACCTAGGCAGCCATGTTCAGCAAAACACCTCAGAGATTGAAAATTTAAAGGAAGAAAATCTTATGTTACAGACACGTTTAGAGGACCAGGAAAATAGGGACAGACGGTCGAACCTAAGAATCAGAGGGATTCCTGAGACTGTCCTAGACCTCCAAGCCACCATAATAGCTTTATTTCAAGAACTACAACCCGGCATACCAGTGGAAAGACTGGAACTTGACAGAGTGCATAGAGCTTTAGCTCCACGCAAAATAAATGGTCCCCCCAGGGACATAATTGCTAAATTTCATTACTACAGAACCAAAGAGCAATTATTAGCGGCTGCTAGAGATAGAGATTCCCTACAATTTCAGGGCTATACATATCAACTTTTTGCTGACATTTCTCCCCTCACTGTTGCTAAACGGCGGGCACTTAAACCCCAACTACAGATTCTGCAACAACATAATATTGCATATCATTGGGGATTCCCCTTTTCCTTACGATTTACACATCTTGAAACGAAATTCGTCTGCAGATCTCCAGACGATCTGCGATCTGCCCTGATTGAACTGGGTATAGCCGATAGCTCCTTATCTAAGGATTACCCCCGCAGACGCTCTACTTCAAATATTCCCCAGCAAACTACTGTGACAAACTCTTCAGGAACCTCTCCACCCTCAGGTCACCATATTAACAAACGTGGACGGTTTGAAAATTCGGCCCCCTCTAAGGAGGACTCAATGGACTGATTCACATACTTAAATGCCCAGCCTACACCTATTACCAGCAAGGACTGCTGGTTGGAAGTAACTTTTACTTCATTTACATGTCACCATTGGTTTATTCAGTAGCTGAATTGGACCCATTTGTTTTCCACTTTTTGCTTATTAACTCCTGGGGTCTATACCAATACTAATTTACAGAGACTTCTGTCTCTCCCCTCTTTTTCTCCTTTCTTCATATACTCATAGTTGTAAATCTTTCAATGTAATTACTTGCATATGAATAATCTCCTTTTTTCCATTCAGGTTTTAGCTCACGCTGAACTATTCGTGAAATTATTTTACCCTCGTGGTCCTCCGGTGCTCCTCTCCTCTCTGGAATTTCCTGCTGCCCCACGTACCATCCTCAGATACCCGCAGCGATTATGCGGGTCCCTGTGGATGACAATGGAACCTCTCGGAGCTGTTTGAGTAAGCTCCGTAGACGTTCCCATACCCTGACTTACTATCCATCTCCTTTAACACCCAACTACTATAATAGGGTTGATCGATTTATTTTTGCTTCTTTATATGTTATCCTTTTCCTTTTTATTTTCTTTACTCTCTCCTCTCTTCAGGTGGTGAATACGAATTTAGAAGTAAGTGGTACTTTTTATGATATACTACTAAATGTCGCACAGTCATGGCTCCTATAAATGTATTATCTTTAAATGTACAAGGATTCAACATTCCACACAAAAGATCAAAAGCCATGCGCACTTTTCATGCTAAAAAAGCCCATATTATTTGTTTGCAGGAAACCCACTTCAAAGAAAATGCTCATCCCAAATTCCTCTCGTCATCATATCCACAATTTTATGTAGCCTCTGCTCCAGTTAAACAAAGAGGAACTCTCATAGGCTTTCACCGCAACACCCCATTTACTCTTGTATCCCAACTGAATGACCCAGAAGGTAGATATATTCTACTGACTGGTTATATCTCTGATGCCCCAGTTACCATTGTATCCTATTATGCCCCAAACAAACGACCACTAGCTTTTTTATCCCACCTTTTCCAAATTGTTGAAACACACAAGTTTGGAACGATAGTCCTTTGTGGAGACTCTAATGCAATGGTATACCCATTTTTAGACAAATCCCCACTTCTCCCTAATACAAACACCAACAAATTGACTCTACAACCCCTGCTTTCAGCAAACAAATTAGTAGACACATGGAGGGAAATTAACCCTACCAACAGACGATATACACACTATTCATACCCACACAATTCATTTTCTCGCATTGACCATATTCTAGTCCCATCCAGTTTATTGCCAGAAGTCATCGCATCAAAAATTATCCCTATTCCATGGTCTGATCATTGTGCTGTCTTTACCACTATTGCCTCAACGATACCCAGGTCTCACGATACTAACTGGACTATTAATGATTCTTTATTAACTCATCCTTCCCATAAATTATACATTGAGCAGGCTCTCTCAGAATACATCTCTCACAACGACACAGATGATGTTTCCTCTCTGACTTTGTGGGAGGCTCATAAATCTGTTATCAGAGGTAATCTAATCCAATTATCATCAAAGCTTAAGAGAGATCGCAAAATATTGTTTGCAAAACTGGAAGCTGCCTTTAATACATGCCACTCAACCTTTCAATCTAATCCGACTACTATAAACCACACAAAATTAGAGAAGGCACGCTTGGATCTCGACCTATTTTTATCAGACTCTGCTGATAAAATCATGCGTAAACGCCAGCATACCCAATATTTTCAGGCCAACAAACCGAACACTCTTATGGCACGCAATCTAAAAATGACACAAAATACAAAGTCTCCCTTCAGACTAAAGATCTCACGTGATGGCTATACCAGTAACCCGGTTAAAATACTCGATGTATTCCACTCCAACCTATCTAAGCTATACTCCTCTAGCCAAGAGTTCGATACCCAAAAAGCAGACACCCTGTTCTCTAATACCATGCTTCCTACCCTAGATCAAACTCAGCGTGATATCCTCGAGAGCCACATAACAACTCCAGAAGTTCTTAATGCTATAAAATTTTTGAAACCCAATAAAAGACCGGGCCCTGATGGGTTTTCGGCACTTTATTATAAACAATTTTCACAAATTCTAGCACCCATTCTAACCAGAGCTTTTAATTCTATTCTTAAAAATCAGTCCTTTCGTGCAGAAACGCTGACATCCATTATAGTAATGATCCCCAAACCCCATTCAGACACTACTTCCTGGACAAATTATCGCCCTATCTCCCTACTCAATCTAGATATTAAAATACTAGCTAAGATTCTAGCAACTCGCCTTAATAATATTATAGGTCAATTAATACATCGAGATCAAACTGGCTTTATGCCTAAAAGACAAGCAGGTGATAATATTAGACGCGCTCTTTTACTCATCCATGCAGCTAAATCTAGACGTATCCCGACATGTCTCATATCCTTAGACATCAAGAAAGCGTTTGACTCTGTCACCTGGCCATATATGCAATATATGCTTCAAAAATGGGGTTTTGGAGGTCATTTTCTAAAATGGATTTCATCATTGTATGATCATCCAAAGGTGTATATTAAATACTCTGGTTATAAATCAGCCATGATGAATATATGCAGAGGTACTAGACAGGGATGTCCCTTATCACCCTTACTTTTTGCCCTCCTTATTGAACCACTGGCGCAATTAATCAGGTCAAACTCGGACATCAAAGGTATCGAATTAGGCGGTTATCAACATAAAATATGTCTTTTTGCTGATGATATTCTTATCTTTTTATCACACCCACATGTTTCTGCTCCAAACCTAATAAACATCTTAGATAAATTTGCTACAGTCTCAGGACTCAAAATCAACCCCGCAAAATCTAATATCCTCAATATCTCACTAGAACAAAAAGATCTCCTACATTTCCAATCCACCCTACCGTTTCACTGGGTTACCACTCAAATACCCTATCTAGGTGTTCAACTTACAACTACACTTAAGGATTTATTTAGGGTAAATTACCTCCCACTACTTAAATTAGTTACTTCTTACATGAAACAATGGTCTTCCCTTCCTCTATCTTGGCTGGGACGAATAAATGCTATTAAAATGTCAATTCTACCGAAATTCTTATACTTGTTTAGGGTTCTACCCATTCCATTACCAGCATACTTCCTTAGGATTATACAACGTAGAGTCTTAGCCTTTATTTGGGGGAAAACTAAACCACGGATACCTAAGACCACGCTATACCTTAGTAAATTGAGGGGAGGACTAGGTTTGCCAAACTTTGCCTCTTATTATGCAGCAGCTCAAATTTCAATTCTCCCAAAATACCACTCAACAGTTGAAACACCCCTTTGGGTGCTCATTGAATCCGTTGACTGTGATCCTATATCCCTTACTAATATTTTATGGATTCACCCCACTGATAGAGAACGAATGTCTAATCCCATTACTAAACACTCTTTATATATTTGGGATAAGTTTGGCAAGCCTAATAACCTTCATTCTCCACACAACCCTCTCCTCTCATTCCTCGGCAATCCAGCCTTTTACCCGGCCTGGATATACCCGAAATCATTTTCAGCTTGGTCTACTACAAACTTAACCCGGCTTCATCAAGTGTGTAATAAAGCTAATATTTTGGATTTCTCAACACTATGTGACGATTATGGGCTTCCGAGGTCTGAAATCTTCCGTTACCTACAAATTAAAAATTTTTTTGCTCCTCTTTTCATAACTGGCTCCACACTCAATCAAATGACTCAATTTGAACGTATTTGTACAAGCGATCCTCATATTAGAGGTATGATATCTCTGTTATATCAACAACTTACTGCTCTTTCTAGTGATTTATTACCTTCTTATACAGATAAATGGGCCTTAGACATGAATCGTGTTTTTAACACTAATGACTGGTCCGATATATGGGTAGCTACCAAAAGTTCATCCTCTAATTGCTTTGCTTTAGAAACAAATTTTAAAGTCCTAGCTAGATGGTATCTGGTGCCTGCCAGAATCGCTAAATTTATCCCAACATATCCCGACATCTGCTTCAGAGGTTGCCCCTCTCCAGGTACACATTTTCACATATGGTGGCAATGTCCGGTAGTCCAAGAATTCTGGGCTAATATCTTTGAAATGGCTTCTAAAGCTTTGGAATGCAATATTCCACCCGATCCAGCTATGGCTCTGCTCAACCTAAAACCAACCTCATTAACACATTCTCAATTTAAATTATTTCTTCAACTCAGTACTGCAGCTAAACAGACTATTGCCAAAGCCTGGAAATCTAAAACATTAATTATAGCAGAAACCAAACATAGAATGAATAAAGCTTTAATCTATGCTAAAATGTCAGCTATTGAAGATAACAGAATTGATAAATTCACTCAGATTTGGCAGCCTTGGATAAAGCACTATTTTCCACCTGACTTTGACCAGTCATTACTGTTACCTCAATGATGTATCAGCTATTTTAACACCTTACTTCCTCAACGAGCCACTTACCATGTAAATCATCACCTGGAGAGACATTTTCTTCCTTCCTCTTTTATTTCTCTTTCTCTCCCTTTTTATTTTTTCTATGCCTTATATGGATAATATGTATGAGTCCCATTTACGTTGCAATATTTCTTCTTGTTATAAATAAGTTTTTTTTTTTTTTTACCCTAATAGATTAATCACATAGATAGGGACATAGTAATTATTACAAGTTCTGAACATATTTTATGTCTTAACACATTTGCGTTGTTTTTACGAAGTTTTATATTCTTTGTCTATAACCTTAGTTAGTGGAATACTTATTTTCCCTAACTGCCCCCATCCTACTACAGTTTGAACCCATTAGGGGTGGTAGGGTGGTCTGGAGGCATGTTTATATAGCTTCTAGGTAAGGTTCTGAACAATTGTTCTCATACATACGAGACTATCGCATAGATCTTTCCTATAAGTGTTCTTCTACTTTAAGTTCCCATCTATTACCCGAGTTCGCTAGAAACCCATGCTCTGATCCATGTTGCTTAATTATTACGATATCTCATATATGAACGTAAATATATACACTATATCGTTCTATTATATCACACGTATCAAATCAATTATCGTTTTATTATTATACCAACTTTTTTTTTTTTTCCTTGTGTCTTTATGTTTTTGTACTGTTGTTCTTATATGTAAAAAAATAAAAATAATAATTGACAACCTCTATCAATGGGTTTTAAATTGTTGTTTTCCCTCTCAGTATGGGACTGATGTAAAGGTAGGGGTGGGTTGAATTCTCCACATACACCTGTAGCCTCTGGATTTTTGGAAATCCAGTGTTTCAGCCAGGTCATAACTGAGGCTGGCCATACACTATACAATTTTGTTATTTGATTTCCTTTAGATTTACCTCCAACTATGTTGTGAAAGGGCCTGCCTGATTGCATACAAATTGAAAGGGTTTCAGTTTGACATCATATTATATGGTTTTGGTAAATCTAAAGGAAAGTTGATAAGAATTTAGAGCCCTACCAAGCGGGCAATCTCCACACAGAGAAACAGTGCAGAACAAGGTATGGTAAGTCAGTAATGTGAAAAAAACAGATACAGTAATTTCAATGTGTTTTTTATACACACTACATATATGCAACATGTATTCATTTAGTAGAAGACGCCCCAAAGTAAGATAAATGGTAATAGGATTGGGGAGATCCCTACTACATTCTGGCAAGTCAATGCAAATGGTACACAAACCTTACTAATGTACTCGGCTTCACTTCCATCACCCTAAGAGATCTAAACTAAACCTTGTGGTGTAGACCTACAGTAGAAACTAAATCATGGACTAGTCAATTTATGCACAGCCTACAACCTAGTTCTTTTTTATTACATTGGTGGTGTGAGGCGTTCCACATTGCTGTGACTTGTTAGGCTGAACGTTCTTTACTACAGTTAAAGTGGATGTAAACCCACATTTTTTGGGGATTTAAGATCAGCTGTACCCAGTCTTGCCACAAAGAGTTAATCCAGCTCTGAGCAATCCTCATATCTTTTTTCAGTGAAATAAAACGGACAAACTGAAAACTTTGTCCGTTCTTCCCCCTTGCTGTGATTGACAGGTGATTTACATATCTCATGCACTAGCCTAAAACATGCATTATTTTTTAATTCTCACCCACACTCCTTTCTTCAGCAGCTCTGCAAGGATTGGCTGTTCCACACCTCAGCATGACTTGGCATGCTGAAGTCATGTGGGGACTTTTCAGGGTTTTGACTGGATGTTAGTGATCATAGCAGAAGTTCAGTGTAAGAAATACACAGGAGAAAATGCATGTTGATAAGGGGAGTGTAGAGGTGGGCGGGGAGTCTACTGACATCATGACTCCACCCACTGAGCCCTGGAAAACAAACCCACCCACAAAATCTGCAGTTTTTCGGGTCTCATAGCAGACAGAGGGGAGACATTTGACAGATAAGTATACATGCAAGAGGCATGTATACCCTTCTAGATAACCAATATTGCAGTAGTTTAGAAAGGATGAGAGTGGGTTTACATCCACTTTAATGAACTGTTGGGTTAATGACAGCTGATATCATCAGCTACTAGGTGGGGGTTCATTAAGACAACTGCTGATAAATGCTTTGTAATATAAAAGCAACTGCCAGAAAATATGCTATTAGATAATTTATCAGTAACTCATTTTGTTTCTATTTCTCATGTGAAAAGTTTTGCTTAGACCGTGTCATAAAAAAATCAAGAAGAATCAAACATTTTCTGATATCATTTAACGATGTAACCATCCAAACACAACTGTGTTTATTACAAAACAAATATGTTAATTTTGCTCCCACTGGAACAGAACAAAAGTCAAAATAAAAGCTTGTCACTGCGAAGATAGCAATACCAAAATGTCAAAGGAAACTTCATTTGTTTTAGATATTGCATTCTTAATTAGATTTACAATCATTCAACATTGTCACAGTCAATAACAAAAATACTATAAAACTGATTCTATCGCCATTCCCCAATGCATGCATTTTTTGTAGGTGTGGGTGCGGTGGGATCTAAATATGTTATAATTTTTTTTTTTTATGTCTCCTTATATATGCAAAACATTTTTGGTTTCATTCTTATTTATTTTTACATATCTTTTATTGCTATCACATAGGGGACCAACAGCCTCCTATGTGACAGCATATAGGCGACTTGTTCTTATTATGAAGACACCCAGGGTCTATTAGACCCTGGATGTCTCCTCTCTGATCCACTGCAGCTGATGGATCACAGACCGTGTTACATCAGCTGCTTCCCCCAGCACTGATTTCGAAGAATGACAGCTTCAGTCCAGGAAGTGATGTCATACTTCCTGGTCTGTGTACAGGAGGGAGGCGGAGTGGATGGAGGTCTGCTGAGCTCCAGTCGCCCTTCCAAGTGACAAACGGACGCGATCACAGCATCGGTCCTGCAGGTGAGACAGCGGAGCCTGGTGAACATGGCGGCAGTGTTGGAAATGATAGGTGGCTTCACAGCCGCTTGTATCACTTCCACGTGAAAGCAGACAGTTGGCCTTACTAAAGAGAACACACTCCCGGCCGCAACAGCAAAAAAACACGTCAGCAGTGTAAAAATCTGAATCCCCAACAAGAAGCTGGGGAATCAGATTTTACCCCCTTCCCTATCCTGACACCCTAAGGCAGCTGCTTAAGCCATCTTATGGTAGCGCCGGCCCTAGCTGCTAGAGCTCACACACATGCACGGGAAGTTCATACAAGGTCTATGAGGTATGCCTCAAGAGACAACGTGTACAAAAAAGGGGAAATTTGTATTTTTGTAACAAAAAACATAATGTGATTTTGTTCTACTTACAGTGCTTTAGATTTATTAGAGTAATCACAAATCTTACCTTCATCAAGTGGCAGTGGTAAATGCTCCAGAACCCCTGGTGTCCACCAAAATGTGTAGCTAAGAGAGACAGAAAACACATGTTATAGCAGTTGCGGTTTTTCAGATATTGCTGCATTGTTATAACAATTATGAAGTCTGAAATTAGAACTATGGTAAGTCTGACAGCATCACTCCACAATAAAGATGTGTTGTGTGACATCTAGATGCCATGGACAGCATACACTTGCACGCTCAGTATTCCGATGTCATGACAGGCAACCCCTCTTCTCGTTTGGTTCCATGATCTATAGGTCATATGTTCTTGACCCCTCACCTCTGCATATTGCCACCACACTGGTGAAGTGAAGAAGGAGCAGAACATCCATACCCCTCCCATCTTCTAAATTTCCCCAACCTCTGCCTTCTATAAAACTGCCTCCCCGTTTTTGTTTTGGGGTTTTTTCCTCCTTTTCTGTTCCTTTATATCCAAGACCCTCAACCCCTGCAGGCTATGGTATTTTTTTTTAAATATGTTGATAGCAAATATTATTTAATTACTTGCCGACCGCCTCCTGTACATATTTGTTGGCAGAATGGCACGGCTGGGCAAAGGAACGTACCTGTACGTTACTTTGAATTTTTGAATTTCCTGCCGTGCGTGCACCTGCCGCAAGCTCCATGACCATGACCGTGCCCACGGGACCCGCGGACTCTATGTCCGCCGGGTGCCCACGATTGTGTCACAGAGCAGAAGAATGGGGAGATGCCGATGTAAACACTGTAAGTAGAACAAAATCACATTATGTTTTTTGTTACAAAAATACAAATTTCCCCTTTTTTGTACACGTTGTCTCTTGAGGCATACCTCATAGACCTTGTATGAACTTCCCATGCATGTGTGTGAGCTCTAGCAGCTAGGGCCGGCGCTACCATAAGATGGCTTAAGTAGCTGCCTTAGGGTGTCAGGATAGGGAAGGGGGTAAAATCTGATTCCCCAGCTTCTTGTTGGGGATTCAGATTTTTACACTGCTGACGTGCTTTTTTGCTGTTGCGGCCGGGAGTGTGTTCTCTTTAGAAAAGCCAACTGTCTGCTTTCACGTGGAAGTGATACAAGCGGCTGTGAAGCCACCTATCATTTCCAACACTGCCGCCATGTTCACCAGGCTCCGCTGTCTCACCTGCAGGACCGATGCTGTGATGGCGTCCGTTTGTCACTTGGAAGGGCGACTGGAGCTCAGCAGACCTCCATCCACTCCGCCTCCCTCCTGTACACAGACCAGGAAGTATGACATCACTTCCTGGACTGAAGCTGTCATTCTCCGGAATCAGTGCTGGGGGAAGCAGCTGATGTAACACGGTCTGTGATCCATCAGCTGCAGTGGATCAGAGAGGAGACATCCAGGGTCTAATAGACCCTGGGTGTCTTCATAATAAGAACAAGTCGCCTATATGCTGTCACATAGGAGGCTGTTGGTCCCCTATGTGATAGCAATAAAAGTTATGTAAAAAATAAATAAGAATGAAACCAAAAATGTTTTGCATATATAAGGAGACATAAAAAAAAAATTATAACATATTTAGAGCCCACCGCACCCACACCTACAAAAAATGCATGCGTTGGGGAATGGCGATAGAATCAGTTTTATAGTATTTTTGTTATTGACTGTGACAATGTTGAATGATTGTAAATCTAATTAAGAATGCAATATGTAAAACAAATGAAGTTTCCTTTGACATTTTGGTATTGCTATCTTCGCAGTGACAAGCTTTTATTTTGACTTTTCTTCTGTTCCAGTGGGAGCAAAATGAACATATTTGTTTTGTAATAAACACAGTTGTGTTTGATGGATGGTTACATCGTTAAATGATATCAGAAAATGTTTGATAGTTCTTGATTTTTTTATGACACGGTCTAAGCAAAACTTTTCACATGAGAAATAGAAACAAAATGAGTTACTGATACATTATCTAATAGCATATTTTCTGGCAATTGCTTTTATATTACAAAGCATTTATCAGCAGTTGTCTTAATGAACCCCCACCTAGTAGCTGATGATATCAGCTGTCATTAACCCAACAGTTCATTAAAGTGGATGTAAACCCACTCTCATCCTTTCTAAACTACTATATAATATTGGTTATCTAGAAGGGTATACATGCCTCTTGCATGTATACTTATCTGTCAAATGTCTCCCCTCTGTCTGCTATGAGACCCGAAAAACTGGAGATTTTGTGGGTGGGTCTTTTCCAGGGCTCAGTGGGTGGAGTCATGATGTCAGTAGACTCCCCGCCCACCTCTACACTCCCCTTATCAACATGCATTTTCTCCTGTGTATTTCTTACACTGAACTTCTGCTATGATCACTAACATCCAGTCAAAACCCTGAAAAGTCCCCACATGACTTCAGCATGCCAAGTCATGCTGAGGTGTGGAAAAGCCAATCCTTGCAGAGCTGCTGAAGAAAGGAGTGGGGGTGAGAATTAAAAAATAATGCATGTTTTAGGCTAGTGCATGAGATATGTAAATCACCTGTCAATCACAGCAAGGGGGAAGAACGGACAAAGTTTTCAGTTTGTCCGTTTTATTTCACTGAAAAAAGATATGAGGATTGCTCAGAGCTGGATTAACTCTTTGTGGCAAGACTGGGTACAGCTGATCTTAAATCCCCCAAAAATGTGGGTTTACATCCACTTTAACTGTAGTAAAGAACAATCAGCCTAACAAGTCACAGCAATGTGGAACGCCTCACACCACCAATGTAATAAAAAAGAACTAGGTTGTAGGCTGTGCATAAATTGACTAGTCCATAATTTAGTTTCTACTGTAGGTCTACACCACAAGGTTTAGTTTAGATCTCTTAGGGTGATGGAAGTGAAGCCGAGTACATTAGTAAGGTTTGTGTACCATTTGCATTGACTTGCCAGAATGTAGTAGGGATCTCCCCAATCCTATTACCATTTATCTTACTTTGGGGCGTCTTCTACTAAATGAATACATTTTGCATATATGTAGTGTGTATAAAAAACACATTGAAATTACTGTATCTGTTTTTTTCACATTACTGACTTACCATACCTTGTTCTGCACTGTTTCTCTGTGTGGAGATTGCCCGCTTGGTAGAGGCAGGGCTCTAAATTCTTATCAACTTTCCTTTAGATTTACCAAAACCATATAATATGATGTCAAACTGAAACCCTTTCAATTTGTATGCAATCAGGCAGGCCCTTGCACAACATAGTTGAAGGTAAATCTAAAGGAAATTAAATAACAAAATTGTATAGTGTATGGCCAGCCTCAGTTATGACCTGGCTGAAACACTGGATTTCCAAAAATCCAGAGGCTACAGGTGTAGGTGGAGAATTCAACCCACCCCTACCTTTACATCAGTCCCATACTGAGAGGGAAAACAACAATTTAAAACCCATTGATAGAGGTTGTCACCTCTTTGGGACCCATTAGGGATTGTGTAGCATGGGGCGAGCAGGCTAACACTTCCAGCAACATCCACTGAGGATGGGCCTGTTTTAGTGGTTTCGGCCAGCTGAGCTAATTGTTAACAGGTATACAAATTGGGCAGCCTCAACCACCCCAAAGATTTTGGAGCAAAGAATGTATTTTCACGTCATATGAGGTCTCTTATTCCCCTGTTAAAATATTATTCCAAATTCATAATTTGGCACTTATAGGTGTTATATTATATGCATGGCAAGCTTGAAAAACATATTTGGTTTTATGATTAGTCATAATAAATATAGTATGTGTAAATGACCTTGATCAATTGATTTGATATGATTCTTCATCTAAAGCTGAGTATTGCTGGAAGTTTCTGGTGTGTGAGAATGACATATCAGGTATCTTGGTATAGAATGTCATGAAAGATAAAAATAGACACGTATCTACGTAGCTAGAGGAATAATACATGTGTATTTATATCCTGTCAAGTTAGTTTAGTGTAGTCTCAGTCATATTAATAAGTATTGGTGTGTAGTTAAAGTTGGTAATATGTGTTCATATTAGAAGATGTTTGGTTATATGACATAACATGTTTAGCACATTACCTCAAGTATAGAGTGTTACATGTGGGCTTGTCAGTCAAACTCCATATGACCCTCTGAGTTAGTATCTCTCCTTTTGTATAGCATAATGCTGAAGTTAGCAGAAATGAATGTGTGCCATACAAGGCTCTAAGTTTTTGAGAGGTTATGACGTTCACATGTAACATATAAAGCAAACGCGTCCATATTGCAGGGCAGACAGACAGACAGACACACCCACTCGGAAAGATGACACAGACATATTTACACAAAGACTTTGACAAGTTGGAACAGCTGAATTCTCCCAGAAGTCTAAGAATGTCATTTCCTGTGTTTTTGGTTACACAAGACAGCATTGAGACAGAAGGCAGCAGCCATGAAGCACACATGCTTTCATAAGCTTATTACAGCGTTATAACTATTTATTCCATTTCATATATTTTTACCTACACTGAATTGTTATACTTTTTTTCATTGTATTTATGATGCCAACTGCGTGACAATCAACTCACACTTTGGTTTAAGACAGCCTGGCTATTGAACTATTGAACAAAACACCTAAAAGACACTATTGACATAACACGTGTCTGTCAAGTTTCCTTTACTTTTACTGTAGTAATTCTTCTAGCTGGCTCGCCAAAGTAAAACTAAAGGAAACTTCACAGACACGTGTTATGTCAATAGTGTCTTTTAGGCGTTTTGTTCAATAGCCAGGCTGTCTTAAAACAAAGTGTGAGTTTATTTGATCACACTTGGCATCAACTTGAAAATAAATACAAAGTTAAAACTTCATACAGCTTGATGTAGTAAAATAAAATATATTAGGAATAAAAACTGTTGTAAAAGAAAATACAGGAAAATAATTTGTTTCTTGCTTTCTCTATTGTCTAGTGTCTTGTTAGAACAGCTGTTTAGGAGTTAGGCTATATATAGGCTTAAAGTAAACAAAATATCTTCTTCAGTGTATGAAAGAGTGTGTAATAAAAGTGTCTCCTTCTGTGTGTGTGAAGAAGTGTCACGAGAAGTGTGTGTGTAGAAGATGTGTCCTAAGCCTTTGTAACACTGTTTTTTATACTATTTCAAATCTACAAGTCAGCAAAATGCAACTGTATCCATATATAGTTTGAGCTAAAGGTGAAATGACTGTATTAGTAATTTCTAAATATCCACTTTGCTAATAGCTTACACATCTTTTAAACTTCTTTGATTGACAGAAACACATAACAGTATTCTATAAAAAAAAAAACATAGTGTGGAGCTTCTGCTACATGACCACTTCTTGTAATGGATACAAGTAACAGAAATTCAGTTCTGTACCAAAACTTACAAATACATATTAAACTATATATATATATATATATATATATATATATATATATATTCACACAAATTCTAACTAGCTAACTAATTAAGTAACTATGTCAAATAACTAACTATATTATGGATAATCTATGATTTACTTTGTAAAACATATCTTCAAGCATTTTTGCTCAATTCTATGATGCATTACTCTATGTGTATTCATATCTGTGAAACCACGACCTACTGACGTTAAGTCATAAACTCTGGACATGGAGAACAACTGGTACAAAAATTACGTTCACACACCTAACTATTTCAAGATCTGTCTTATGCTGAGCTGAGTGAGCTTTTTCAAAGTCAAAGCTTAAAAGGGGACACAAACAGCATAAATACAGATCTTGGTTATAAAGCCAAATTAACCACTTGACTACTGGGCGCTTAAACCCCCTTCCTAACCAGACCAATTTTCATCTTTCGGTGCTCTCACTCTTTGAATGACAATTACTCAGTCATGCAACACTGTACCCAAATAAATGTTTTGTCCTTTTTTTTCACACAAATAGAGCTTTCTTTTGGTGGTATTTAATCACCGCTGGGTTTTTTATTTTTTGCACTATAAATCAAAAAAGACTGAAAATTTGGTAAAAAAACAAAAAAAAAAATTCCTTTGTTTCTATTAAAATGTATTGGCAGAGTATGGCAGAGTATTGGCGAGTATTGGCAGAGTATTTCAGTGTTGCAGAGTATTGGCAGAGTATTGCACAGTGTTGCACAGTACTGTCACAGAGCAGCGCTGTGGGCACTACACATCCAGCCCACAGCGCTGCTGCAATCTCTCCCCCTCTCTGCTTCTCCCCTCTCACTGTACCGATCGGTACAGAGAGGGGAGGAAGGAACCAGCGTCATGACGTGACGACAGTTTGTTTACATGTGATCGCTCGGTCATTTGGCAAAGCGATCACGTGATAAACGGCCGCTATCAGTGGCCGCTTAGCGAGTGCGAGCCAGATTCTGGGAGGACGTCCCACAGGCATTCTGTATGCTTTTATAATAGGTCATGTTGAAAACTAAAAGTTGGATGTGGCACAGGTGATTATTTTTAAAAGGCTGTATGGAACACAAATGTGAAAGCATTGAATTGTAAAGGAGCTGTTATAGCAGCATTCTCTATCAGTCTCGTGCATGCATTGTGTTTCCAGTCTATGAATCTGTCTTGAAGCATGTACCCAGCATCCAATATCTCCAGTAGCATATTTGGTAATGTGTGGTATTTGACTATCTCCTGTAGCATGTCTGCAGTCTCTGACTATTTCTTGTAACACGTTTGTAGTCTCTGACCACCTCCTGTTGCAGGTTTTCAGTCATGGACAGCTCTCTGTAGTTTTATATTTACTGAATATTACGTGCGGTCCTTTGTCTGGGTCTGCACTTTAGCCCCCCTTCATCAAGTAACATGACCGCCACTGTTTTAAAATATCTGTGAGAATATTATTGCCGTCTGTGCCGCTGTAAGGGAGATTTCCCCTTCTGTAAAAGTAATATTTGTCAGACCGAACAGGAAGAGAAGTAAAATTTTCAATAAACAGACACATTGAAGGTTTAATCATCTGTTTTCATGTTTGATCATCCGTTTTCACGTTTGAGGGACAAAGAAACATTGGAGGTGATTCAATAAAGCATTTGCGACACTTTTCTGGTGTTGTGGCAATATTAAAAAGTCCTCTGCCAAATTAAATTTTCTTTCTTTTTTTTAATTTTGTTTATTTATTATTTAATGGATTGCATCGAGAATAAACATTTCAGCAGGAAACATCATGTCTTGTGGTTATTGTTGGCAGACTTAATTGTAGTGGTACAAGTGATCAACAATACAGGTTCATTCAGAATAAGTAATATGGTATCTCTTCACAACAAAGGTATTTTTGTTTGCTTGGCACAAAATTCAGACTGGTATCATTATTGGAAAATGAATCTGAAAATACACTGGTTTATTGCGAGGTAACTATTCCGTTAGTTACACAACTCATACCCGTGCATACCAAGTTTTTCAATTTATAGTGGAAAATAGGTGGGGAAGTGGTCATAGTTGTAGGGTAGTAAGGGGGCAGGGCTTGGGGGAAGAAAGGGGGGCACAGGGAGAGAGGACCTTAGAGGGGTTGGTCAGGGGGGGCATACATCTTGTCATGTAAGAAGGAGAGGTTTGCACATAGGCTTTATGCATACTGAAGGTATTCATTGGAAGAGGTTCCAGTAGAACAATCTGTTTTTTTGTTCCTCGGATTTGTCTCGTAGAGCTGAGGTAAATTGTTCCATGCATAGTATATCATTAACCCTGGCAAAACATTGTGCTATAGTAGGTGAGGACTGTTGTTTTCTCATAGTAGGGATACAGGCCCTTACGGTATTCAGGAGGTGTTTTAAGAAGGGATTTATGGTAGTGTTTCCTGGACAATGGCATTAGGTTCAATAAGACTGCAGCCAGGTTGTCAAAAAGGGAGAAGTCTGCGAGTTTTTGGATTATGTGAGATATGTAGAAGTGTACCTACATGTATTGCAATGGTTTTCATTCTAATTCTGACACCTGCAACAAATTTGTCATTGATAAATAACATCATTCCAAGGATAAAAAAATTAAATTGTTGTAATTAAGACCTCTTCCATGTTGGAGTAAGATCTCTTGCACAAGTGTAAGTATTATGTAGCAGACAAAATTCTGTCTGAGGAAATTTTTCAACGGATTCATGTACACCCTATTAACAGTTACAATTAGTTGCAAGTTGCACCATTTGCAAAGACTGGATACACATTTCTAATGAGTGTCTATGGTACCCTTTATGAATTCCAAAGGTTGCCTTGATTGAGGCTCATTTGTAGCCTTAAATGATCAGCAGCAGTTAACAAATCTCTCTTTATTCATTTCCCCTGATGTAAACGTGTTAAGGTGTTTGGTCTTCACTGTAATCTCTCTGAATTATTGGAGTAGTAGATTAATCGTGTGGAAGAGTGTTATCACAAAAGTTGATTTCATCCTATGTTCCATCTTCATTGTTCAGGTGTCTTAACAAGCTGATGTTGATGCTTGAATCTCTCAAGTAATCAGTACTGTCCCTATTGATTTTACTTTCATTCATCTTCAGAAGACCACAGTTCGGTTTCTTCACAAATTTACCACTCCTTACAGTCCTTTGAGCATACATAAAATGCTGTTTAAATGGAACCAACAGGGAATTAGTTAACTACTAAAAAAACTTTTTAAAGTGGAACTACACTGTATCTGACCATCAAAAACACTATCTAGTTTATGTTTAATATTAAAAGCAAACGTCCCCATCTACCATGTATCCAAGCTTTATTTTGCTGAGAATTCACTTAGAAAACTGAAAAAAGAGGGGGGTTAGGGACAAGGGTAGTCCCAAAAAAGGTCCATACCTCAAAAGGGGAATGGGAACGGTCAGCGGTATACTCAAAAATACTTTATTCAAAAATTACAAAATTTGACAGAGAACAATTACATAATGCAATTGCAAAGGGCTAAAAGACAACGTTGTTTGTTACTATCAAGGAATTAGTAGACCAGACTGTGTGGACTGCACAGAGGAAACCCAAACACATGTAAGTGAAATAATAAGTGTTTTATTAAAATAAATGACAAGAAGTGAAAACAAACAGTGCACTACCAACCACAAACTACAAACAAATAATATATACAACAAATGGGCAATACCAGAATCGTAAACGAAAAGCCAGGCCGAGGTCTTACACAGGGGGGTCAGTAGATGGGGAAGGATGGGGAACCAGCAGGAGGGGGAGAGGACGGATGGATGGGCTGCAGAGCAGGGATCCAAGGTAGGCAGGAGACAGGAGGGACAGGTCCAGGATGGGATTGGGATAGATCAGATCAAGTCGGGTCGGGTCGGATACAGGCTCAGGTACAGATAACACGGCCAGGGCCACCTGGAGAGATCGATACCAAGGCAAGCATGTATGGGCTTGCTGGGTATTTATAAGAGTGGAATAATTGTCCTCAAGTAACACCTGAGCGCAGGAGGTGCTGTCTGCCCCATACTGCCAGAATCCATCCGCTGGTGGGTGCCAGTACTGCAGCCACATGATGACATAGCAGCAGGGGAAAGTTCTCCTGATAGTTCCAAACTGCCAGGAGACCCCTGCTGGTGGACTGCAGTACTGCATGCCAAAGGACAGATATCACCAGCGGATGGAACATTTCCTGACAGTACCCCCCCTCAAAGGAGCGGCCTCTGGACGCTTCAACTGGTTGTAGTTGTCCGAAGTCTAAGGCACTTCAGGGCAGACAGCGGGCTCCGGATTCCTAAGCTGGGCAGCAGGCACCTCAGGCTGGGCAGCAGACAGGAACACCTCGGGCTGGGCAGCAGACAGGAACACCTCGGGCTGGGCAGCAGACAGGAACACCTCGGGCTGGGCAGCAGACAGGAACACCTCGGGCTGGGCAGCAGACAGGAACACCTCGGGCTGGGCAGCAGACAGGAACACCTCGGGCTGGGCAGCAGACAGGAACACCTCGGGCTGGGCAGCAGACAGGAACACCTCGGGCTGGGCAGCAGACAGGAACACCTCGGGCTGGGCAGCAGACAGGAACACCTCGGGCTGGGCAGCAGACAGGAACACCTCGGGCTGGGCAGCAGACAGGAACACCTCGGGCTGGGCAGCAGACAGGAACACCTCGGGCTGGGCAGCAGACAGGAACACCTCGGGCTGGGCAGCAGACAGGAACACCTTGGGCTGGGCAGCAGACAGGAACACCTCGGGCTGGGCAGCAGACAGGAACACATCGGGCTGGGCAGCAGACAGGAACACATCGGCTGGGCAGCAGACAGGAACACATCGGGCTGGGCAGCAGACAGGAACACATCGGGCTGGGCAGCAGACAGGAACACATCGGGCTGGGCAGCAGACAGGAACACATCGGGCTGGGCAGCAGACAGGAACACATCGGGCTGGGCAGCAGACAGGATCACATCGGGCTGGGCAGCAGACAGGATCACATCGGGCTGGGCAGCAGACAGGATCACATCGGGCTGGACAGCAGACAGGAACACATCGGGCTGGGCAGCAGACACTGGGACCTTAGGCCGAACAGCAAGTACAGTAAGGGCAGGCTGGATAACAGGCACATCAGACCGGGAAGCTGGCATATCAGACCGGGAAGCTGGCACATCGGACCGGGAAGCTGGCACATCGGACCTGAGGGTTGGCACATCGGACCTGAGGACTGGAACATCAGACTGGCAAGCTGGCACATCAGATTTGAGGACTGGTACATCAGACTGGGAAGCTGGCACATCAGACTGGGAAGCTGGCACATCAGACCTGAGGACTGGCACATCCGACTGGGAAGCTGGCACATCAAACTGGAAGGCTGGCACCAGGGCAGCAGACTGGAAGGCCGGCACCGAGACAGTAGACTGGAAGGCCGGCACCGAGACAGTAGACTGGAAGGCCGGCACCGAGACAGTAGACTGGAAAGCCGGCACCGAGACAGTAGACTGGAAAGCCGGCAGCGGGTCATCAGGCTGAAAGCTGGCAGCGGGTCATCAGGCTGGAAAGCCGGCAGCGGGTCATCAGGCTGGAAAGCTGGCAGCGGGTCATCAGGCTGGAAAGCTGGCAGCAGGTCATCAAACTGGAAGGTAGGGACGTCAAGCTGGTAGGCTGGAACATCAGGCTGGCAGGCTGGAACCAGGACATCAGACTGGAAGGCTGGGACGTCAGGCTGGAGGGCTAGGACATCAGACTGGAAGGTTGGGATGTCAAGCTGGATGGCAGGAACTGGGACGTCAAGCTGGGTAGCAGGAACTGAGACGTCAAACTGGGTAGCAGGAACTGAGACGTCAAGCTGGGTTGCAGGAACTGAGACGTCAAGCTGGGTAGCAGGAACTGAGACGTCAAGCTGGGTAGCAGGAACTGAGACGTCAAGCTGGGTAGCAGGAACTGAGACGTCAAGCTGGGTAGCAGGAACTGAGACGTCAAGCTGGGTAGCAGGAACTGAGACGTCAAGCTGGGTAGCAGGAACTGAGACGTCAAGCTGGGTAGCAGGAACTGAGACGTCAAGCTGGGTAGCAGGAACTGAGACGTCAAGCTGGGTAGCAGGAACTGAGACGTCAAGCTGGGTAGCAGGAACTGAGACGTCAAGCTGGGTAGCAGGAACAGAGACGTCAAGCTGGGTAGCAGGAACTGAGACGTCAAGCTGGGTAGCAGGAACTGAGACGTCAATCTGGGTAGCAGGAACTGAGACGTCAAGCTGGGTAGCAGGAACTGAGACGTCAAGCTGGGTAGCAGGAACTGAGACGTCAAGCTGGGTAGCAGGAACTGAGACGTCAAGCTGGGTAGCAGGAACTGAGACGTCAAGCTGGGTAGCAGGAACTGAGACGTCAAGCTGGGTAGCAGGAACTGAGACGTCAAGCTGGGTAGCAGGAACTGAGACGTCAAGCTGGGTAGCAGGAACTGGACGTCAAGCTGGGTAGCAGGAACTGAGACGTCAAGCTGGGTAGCAGGAACTGAGACGTCAAGCTGGGTAGCAGGAACTGAGACGTCAAGCTGGGTAGCAGGAACTGAGACGTCAAGCTGGGTAGCAGGAACTGAGACGTCAAGCTGGGTAGCAGGAACTGAGACGTCAAGCTGGGTAGCTGGAACTGAGACGTCAAGCTGGGTAGCAGGAACTGAGACGTCAAGCTGGGTAGCAGGAACAGAGACGTCAAGCTGGGTAGCAGGAACTGAGACGTCAAGCTGGGTAGCAGGAACTGAGACGTCAAGCTGGGTAGCAGGAACTGAGACGTCAAGCTGGGTAGCAGGAACTGAGACGTCAAGCTGGGTAGCAGGAACTGAGACGTCAAGCTGGGTAGCAGGAACTGAGACGTCAAGCTGGGTAGCAGGAACTGAGACGTCAAGCTGGGTAGCAGGAACTGGGACGACAAGCTGGGTAGCAGGAACTGGGAAGTCAAGCTGGGTAGCAGGAACTGAGACGTCAAGCTGGGTAGCAGGAACTGAGACGTCAAGCTGGGTAGCAGGAACTGAGACGTCAAGCTGGGTAGCAGGAACTGAGACGTCAAGCTGGGTAGCAGGAACTGGGACGTCAAGCTGGGTAGCAGGAACTGGGACGTCAAGCTGGGTAGCAGGAACTGGGACGTCAAGCTGGGTAGCAGGAACTGGGACGTCAAGCTGGGTAGCAGGAACTGGGACGTCAAGCTGGGTAGCAGGAACTGGGACGTCAAGCTGGGTAGAAGGAACTGGGACGTCAAGCTGGGTAGCAGGAACTGGGACGTCAAGCTGGGTAGCAGGAACTGGGACGTCAAGCTGGGTAGCAGGAACTGGGACGTCAAGCTGGGTAGCAGGAACTGGGACGTCAGCTGGGTAGCAGGAACTGGGACGTCAAGCTGGGTAGCAGGAACTGGGATGTCAAGCTGGGTCGCAGGAACTGGGACGTCAAGCAGGGTAGCAGGAACTGGGACGTCAAGCTGGGTAGCAGGAACTGGGACGTCAAGCTGGGTAGCAGGAACTGGGACGTCAAGCTGGGTAGCAGGAACGGGGAAAAGGG